>JANFOE010000751.1:600000-945485 GCA_025667525.1 Glebionis coronaria
TTCCCGTTTTTCATCATAAGTGTAGGGGGAGCTATATAGGTTGCTTGTTTTTGGATGGTGATGTGATTACAGGGATTATTGCACTCTTGGAATCTTTGAAGAACCGTGATCCCATGTTATCCGAAATCTGGTTCTATCTCTCAACTATCGTGATTCAATTTTCGTTATACTCACATTTGAAATTAATCACTTTAGTCGTCTTTTCCTTAACTTGAGTTAACCAACGTGCACAATGTCATAAGTGTAGGGGAGACCCTTCCCACATGCTTAAACATTGAGGACAATGTTTATCTTAAGTGTAGGGGAGACTTCTATCGAAGTTTTAAGTGGACTTTTCCATGAAAATGCCTTCATTTAACCGGAAAATCATACTTTTCAAACATTTTTCAAATTTTTAATCAACTTTGGCCATTTTGTCGTAAATTTTAAATTTTTATCGTTGCTTTCATATGTATATATCCCGCAATAAGACAAAAATATTAATAAAATGGTGTAGCTAGTTTAGAAGTCTTTGACATATTAGGCCCGTTGCGTTTATTTTGACTCAACCCGAATAGACTTATCCAAGTTTATTCTAGCTAGTATCCTTAACCATGTAGACCTTAATTGGTTTATTTGGCTAAGCATCCACGAGTCTCATTCCTTGAGATTTTAAATTGTGGAGGACGAGAAATGATAAAGTCAATTATAAGTCGGTATTCTTATACAAGCTCACTTGGTGTAATTATTTGCCTATTCTCCCATCACTTGCTAATAAGTTATCTGCAATAAGTAAGGTCATGCGATTTGAAAGGTTACTTAGCTTCTAGCCCAAGATCGTTTAAAAGTTGCTCGGTAATGACGAGAGTTCATAGCCAAGGCATAACTTATGAAGCGGGGCGCGAAGATTGGCGAGTCCGAAAAGGCCCTAACAAGGCATGAGGATTCAATTTTATTGCTGAAGATCCAAAAGTGATGTGAAAAGCATTATCTCCAAAATCAATATGAAGGATCAAGACTCACGACGAAAAGCAATCAACTCCCACAAAGATGATGGAGAAGTCTATCCAAAAAGACCCTAACAAGGTATGAGGATAAATAGATCCAAGTCCGAAAAGGAGGCGGATCGTTGTATCTTAAAATCCCAAATAGAGATTGAAGAAATAATCATGAAGTCGTGGTCAACAAAGTTGGAGTACCCCTCAAAAGTCTCCAAAGTGAAGAAACTCTATTATGATGAGAAGACCATTATCCCAAGAACGTCTCTCGAAGATATGAAGTATGAAGTACATGCCAAATATCGGCCCGAGAGAGGTCTCAAATCGTGAACCAAGTTATGCCAAGATATGAACTTTCTGATATCCCGAGAAGCAGTTTTAAGAGATTTTGTCCTTTAGCTAACTATTGATCAAATCGTCCTACTTTGCTTTCAGCCTAAATAAACTATCGAAATAAGTCCAAAAATGCATCTTCATGATCATTCTAAGACAAAAATAAAATATAAGAGATACACCTAGGAATAAGGGAGTCTAAGCATTTAATTAAGCCATGTGTGTAAATGTTTAAATTGCTAACTTATAATAACAATGATCTCGTTTTTAAGCTTAGTTTGGGGAACGTGAAACTTGAGGGTGATAAATCTTCGCAGCACCAAAAGCCCTAATGTAAGTCCTCGATCTCTTTACGAGTTATTTCCACATAATTATGTTCTGTCCTTTTGTTTGCTTTAAATTTCTTTTAGTGCTTTAATTTTTGTTTGGTAGTAGTTGAATAAGGCCAAGGTTAATTAATTATGAGAAAAGTGTAATGTTGCTTTATCACTAAGCATTGCATGAGGGCATGGCAATGGTTAAGTGTAGGGGATTTGATAGGTGTGTAAACACCCATCTTTTCTACCACTTATTTCTTGCTAAAACAAGACCAAAACGCGTATTTAATGTCATTTGTTTGGAATTATGCGTGGTTTGTGTGTTTGTTATGTTTTCAGAGCCAACCGGATAAATATTGGAGAAAACATGGGATTGCACGGGTTTTATCAAGGAAAAAGACTCAAGACGAAGTCTATTGACCAAGAGGTGCAAAAGATTTGAAGTCACTAGGCCTATTCGAAGATTTATCGAAGAAAAGGACTAAAGACGGAAGATTTTCATAAGTCGAAGAAACTCAAGTCTATTTAACGAAGAAATTAAAAGACGAGTTGAATTTAATCGACAACAAATCCCGAATCAGAATCGAAAACGTCAACTTTTCTGAAAAGACGAGAAGACAAAAAGAAGGGAAGAAAGCCCACTCACCAACCAAGGGAGAAGCCTATAAATACTCCTCCCAATACACACACGAAACGGTCTCTTCTTCTTTTTCCAGTTTTATTTTTCTTCCTAGTTCTTAGGAACCATCTCCCTTAAGGAGTGGTTTTCATCTTTGTTTGATTTATCTTCCAATCTTGTAAGTTAATCTTTGTTGTTTTTAATCTTAAATCATTAATACAATTCCTCTTTTAATCTTTTGATTCATCTTGTTCTTCTTCATCTTTTTCTTTCATGTTCTTAAGCTCTATTTGGTTCTAGCTTGATTCTAAAAAGTTGTTGAATTGGTGTTTTTATGATTGGGATTTGATCCTTGTAGTTAGTAGATGATTTGTGGTTGATTTGGTAAAACCTTTTTACTTGATTGAGTTGGTTTGTGATCACTCGTAGCTTACTGTTCTTCTTCCACCGTCTGATCTTGCCCAGATTCCGAATAGGGAATCTGGGGGGTTTGTCCATTCGGAATCTTCCGTTATTCCGAATTGAGCTTTCTCCTTGTTGATTATTCGGAACATTTCAAGTATTCCGAGTAAGGGGTTTCATTTCTTGACCATTCGGAACATTTCAACATTCCGAGTAGGGTTTTGTTATTTTGGTTATTCGGAACTTTTCTTTTATTCCGAATAGGATTTAAGTTTAGTGTCTATTCGGAACATCTCCATTTTTCCGAATAGTATTCTGTTCAAAAATATTCCGCATAGACCGATTTCTAATTTCTCTATTCGGAATATTCCATATTCCGAATAGTCCACTTTTTCCGCATAGGATTGTTTGTGTTTCTCTATTCGGAACTTTTTCCGAATAACCCTATTTTCCGAATTGCCCTCATTATTCCGCATAGACTTATTTCATTTCCTCTATTCGGAATATCTTCCATATTCCGAATAGCCCAAGTTTTCCGAATAGAAATCACCTTTCCGCATAGCGATTATTTTCCGAATGACCCTATCTTTCCGAGTAGCTTAATATTCCGAGTAAGAAGATTTTTCCACATAATCATGACTTTCCGCATAGCCTCTAGTTTTCCGCGTAAGAGATCTGTTCAGCATTATTCCGAGTAAGGGAAACATTCCGAATAAGAGAGTTCCAGTTTTATTGAGGTATTTTCTACTGTTCATTTGAAGTTTGAATTTATAGTTTCTAGTTTAGTTTTATTATTACGTGCCTTTATCAATTTAGTAGATTTAGACCAAAGCTCCCCCTTTTTAGTCACCAATTACAACTATTCCACTTTTGACCGTGATCGATTCGAGAAGATACCGAGAACGAAACAACGATATTTATCAATTGGGTACGAGCAACGCAAAGAGAGATCTTGCAAGCAAAAACCTTTTATTAACCAACCAAGATTTAGTTATTAAAATTGGATTAAATCTTGAATTGAGTGATTGAGTCTAATATTTGTTTTCTTTAACCAAGGTCTTGACGAAGATTAACGCTTTTGAAAACAATAGATTGGATTATCCGTATAATTATCATAATCATATATTAAGTGTCATCACAATCATACCACTACGAATGCTCAAACTAGTCTTTACCAAGTGTACCTTTAATCATATTATTTATCTCATCATTTTTACTTATTATTTGTTTGTCAACAATTGCTACAATCAACGATTATAGTTTCATTTTAGAATAATCATAGGTTTTCCAAATCCCCGTGAACGATCTCGGTGTTACCACATAAAAGCTATACACAAACGAAAGGGTTATACTTGCCCGTGCATTTTTAGTCAATCCAGTAATTCGTGTTTATAAATTTAAAACTTGTTACCAACACCACGCATCACAAGCCCAGAAAATTGTTTATGCGGAATTCAAAAACGGAAAAAAGGTTTAAAGACGCCAGGAGGGTGTGGCTTTTGCGTTGTCGCGTCGCGTTTTTGCGACCAGTTGGGCTGGCGAGTACGACGAGAGACGTAAAAACGCCACCCTGGATGTGGTTTCTGGTGTCGTAGGGTGGTGCTTATGCGAAAACGCGAATTGTACGTGAGCTCTTATGCATAATCTGACAACAATAAATGAAAAGATTAAGAGCCATTTTATAATTACTATTTCCAAAATAAAAGTAACCTTTATATTAGAATTGTTACATCAAAAACAAAAATAAGTGTTATGTCCAAATATTTTAACCCAACTAACTTTTACCTTAAGGTGGTTCATGGCTAGTTTTTAATGGGTCATAAAAGAATTTATGTATTACGAAGTACTTTTAAGGAAAACAAAATTTATTTAAAGTGGTTTTGGGCACTACCTAGCACATACGTAGTCTGTCTCTCATAGTAATCATAATTTTCTTCTGAATCCATAAAAAGGTGTTAATTGATCTTCTTTATTACAAGAAGGTAGTGAGTGGTTTAGAGTAAATTTTTATTAAAATTAGTTGTAGTAAATAAAATTAGGCAATAGATTTTTGGGAAACTAGTACGAAGCATTGATATTGTTTAATAGTAATATATCTTAACATGACAAATGAAGGTTCGCAACACATCTAAAAATGTTTAAAAAAAGAAGGAAGATATGATTTTTTTAAAGGTTAGTAAGCGTGAACTACTCATCATAAATGTTTGACAAGAAAGAGAAAAAATAAAGAGAACCAGTGTATGTATGTACTTTAGAAAATCTAACGGATGAAAAAGTGTATGGTGGCTTGTGCAGAAGTAAGCATATACTAAACTACAAAGGTCCACTTAATTTCTCATTCTTTAAGCACTATCTGATCCTATATTGATTTTGATTGACAAAATAAAATAACAATATATTTTTCTTTCTCTCTCTCTTTTTACACACTCATTTCTTGTTGGAAAAAACACTTTGACAGAGAAAAATGGCACCTAAACAAAAATAGCCCAAAAATGTTGCTAACCCAAGAAACCCCACCATGTCTAAAGAGGAAAAAAGCAGCTAAACATGAAAAAGCAGTTGCACAATAACTAAAGTCACTTACATATAGGGGTGGACCTAGGGGGTTCCCGGGGGTTCACAGAAACCCCATAGATGTATTCTCTCGTGATATACATTTTTGTAAAAATTTATGATTGTTCCAAATAAACCTGGTCTCAAATTTTATGTTACATATATACTTTTTAATCCAAAATTTTGGATAATCGTAAATACAATACTTATATTCAAAATTTCGGATATTAGAAATGTAAAATCTTAGCTAAAATTATGGGTATAACATATAAGCGTCGTAGCAAATTTCGGATATCCAAAATCATGATATATCTTGTTATTGACAAGTCTCTTAAATAATTTAAATAAAAAACAAAAAATTATGGTCCGAAATTTCCTATTTCATATTTACATTTATTCCCACAAAAATTCTTGAGATGACTATTATAATAAATGTCTAAATTCACGCGACAATTGTTTGTGAAAGAGATTTCAAACTTATAAAAGATATGACATTCAATGAAAAAATAGAAAACATAGTAGCAAATAACCAAGAACCAAAAAAAACAAGCAAAACTTTTTGTTCGAGGTTTGGTTTTAAAAAAACTTATAGCCAAACTTTTGGTTCTATACCAAAAATGACTGAGACCACCTCATGTTCACCCATATTCAAAACCCTCTATACTTGTAAAAAAGTTTATGTGCACCTGATGACTTAGTGTTATGGGTCCGCCCTTGCTTACATACCACGAACTCTTAGCTAGTATTCAACATACTTGAGCGACCTTTATCTTTTATAGTTTCTTGTAATAGACATCTTTCTTTCGATGACAAAATAAAGTTTACAAAAGTAGGTGGTGAAGACTATTTCATTGTTAGGCTTGAAATAAACAAACAACCAGAGGATGGGCTGTTAACTTACTGGAAGAGAGACAACTTATATATCCTTATGATTGGGATTGTAAACCACGACCTTTTCTATATGGGTCCAAAGTTATCATTCGAGAGGCCGAATTTTTAGGTGGTTGTTCTTATGACCATATGGGATCCGATTTCCACTTGGGTGAAGAATGCATTAAAGATAGTGTGTTACGACTACCCCATGGGATAGTTAATAATGAGCATAGTGGTGGTTGGGGGTATACATAGGAAGGCTTGTTGCCTTCCTACCCGAATCTGTTCAGAATGAGCTATTTTTTTATCGAAGTAAGTCGACCTCGAGATTTGGATGATGCCCTGGCCATTTGGAACTCTGGCACAACGCTGGAGCCAGTTTTTTGAGTTTGTACATTATTATGACCCCGAATATGGGTTGGTGCTAGACGAACAAGATTCCATACTCATCGAAAGGTACCATCATTATAAGCCTTTTTACAATGAGTCCAGTGATCGAAATCAGTTTCATACCCGGATGATAAAGGAAGATGCAGAACTCGAGGCTGAGATGCATAGTCGCCTAAGAGTCTATAAATTGATGCGTAAGGTGCCCTGTAATTACCTACCTAGCGTAATTTACGTGGCAATTTCATTTTCTTTATCTTTTGGTTTGATAAATCCCTTAAAAATTATTAGTATTTGGTGCTACTTGCATAACTCAAATTTGAAACACTATTGCAACAACTAATCCTAGATATGTTACCTCCAAAAAAATATGAAGCTGGCTAAGATTCAATCTAAACGGGTACAATTGTTTTTTACTACTAGTGAAACCATAAAGTATAATAGTACCCATTCTGATCCATTTACTTATGAATGGGTCAAATGAGGTTTGATTAACCTACTAATGATGTTCTCTCTTTGTATGTAATTGCAGACCAACGACACCCCTTTCAACCGCTCCCAAGCTTACATGAAAAATGATTTATGGGAGATGTACAGCTTGATATAAGGCGTCGCGGAAGGTTCAAGTGGTTTGTTTATCACTCACTTTTAAAGCATAGTAGTTTATCACTCACTTCTAAACTATAGTATTGAACTACAATATTTTTTAAATCGACTCAATCCCGCTGAAGAAGGGTATAGTGTAGACCGTCACACTCCTGCCCGAGGGTAAAGGCATTACATCATAACCCAGCAATTATATTTGCTGGTGAATTTAGTGAGAAAGGAATTCCAGTTCAAAAACTCAATCACAGATAACCCAACTAGTGTGCTTCTGGATTGGATTCTTAGTTCCTTTGCTCATTGCAATTGGACTGGAATCCAATGTGACGATGCTTCAGAACGAGTAATCTCGATTCTATTCAACAAAAACAACTTAAGGGCGAAATCTCACCTTATCTTGCAAACCTTTCCAGCCTTCAAGTTCTTGATGTATCTTTTAACTATCCGTGGGGTGGGCCTGTAGAGCTAATATATTATTTGAAATGATCCATTTTCAAGTAAACGGATATATATTTTCGCCCCATTATTTAACAGGATATTATGTGATCTCCGACAAGCATTTAAGGAAAATAAGCTTTTTTATAATCGACTACCACGCCATATACCTACCATTTCTGGATCGAATAAATGCACTTGATGGACGTAAAGCATATGCAACAAGGATTGAATCCATCTGCCACTCTCAAGCCCATCACAATCGAGCTTAGGCCTCGTTTGTTTTTTTGAAATACCCTATTATTGCCTCTTCTCACCTCTTTTGTCTGAAGCGAGAAGAGGATTTTTGTTTGTGTTAATGCAAGTGATGCCTAAAAACATTATTAGTGTTAACTAATCTTTCTTAGTTTTGATCACAACAAACTATACAACACATTTAGTGTAAAACACAAAACGAATTATTTAACTAACACTATCATCAAGGTAATAATCATATCACTAACTTTTCTTAATCATACTTAGTGATCATCAAAGTGATTATCCTTAAAACTCACTTTTGTTAATATGACAAAAGATTTTTTAATAAACTTTCTTTTTAAGAAAATGTTTTATTAAAATGGAAAATGTAAATTTGAAAATGGCATATTCCATATGCCATAAGAATATCCTTTGAAGGTTTAAAAAACCTCAGATATTCCTACCACACTAAAAGACAAAAAAGGGTGCGGACTCTACTGGGTGGTACCTTAAATAGCTAGGCGGTTCCTTAGCGATATGGAACCGCCGGCTAGTTAAGGATCCGCGCCCAGCTAGCCGTTGGACTTTGTATTCTATAAATAGTGGATCAAATCTCATTTTCCAATAAGCCTCTTGGACGTTTTTCTCAGCCCCCTTTCTCTTTTCTATAGCATAATCATTAGTAAATGATCACTTAATGTGTTAAGTATGTTTACATATGATTATCCTCTTGATCCCCTCCTTTACCTTGTCCAATGAGAAGATCACTCACTCACTAGTGTTGTGATAAAGATGAATCCATGAATTAGTCATGTTCATCATGTTAGCCTTTTTGTTTTTGTTGATCCATTTGTATTTATGAATACTTGGACTAGTTGTGTTCATCCAAGCTATTTGTGAATACTTGGATTTGTTGTGTACATCCATTGCATATGTGTTTGCTTGGATTTGTGTTGTGTAGATCCAAGCTACATGTGTGTACTTGGATATGTCTAGTTGAGTTGTAATTGATTTGTGTAGTAGTTCTCACTAAACTATAAAGTGATGTGGTTGTGTCTTGTGAGTTCTCACTAAACTTGAAAGTGATTAGTAGTTGTGTAGTGTGAAGTTGTCACTTAGCTTCAAAGTGAAGAGTCGTGAAGATTGGTTCTAGCTTTGGATTAGAACTCCACATCTAGCCCTGTGTCGTAAAATGGTGAAGTAGGCAACGTCGTGAAGATTGGTTCTAACTTACTCGACATCTAGCCTTGTGTCGTTAAATTGTGAAGTAGGCAACGTTGTGTAGATTGGTCCTAGCTAATGATTAGGTCTCGACATTTAGCTTAGTGTCGGAAAATAATGTAAGCGACGATCTAAGGCTTTCTCCGCCAAGAAGGGAGCTTGTGGATATAGTAGAAATCTCGAGTAGGTGTACTCGAGGAGTGGAGTAGAAACGAGGATAGAGCCTCGTTGTCGAACCACTATAAATCTTGGTGTCTTGTCACTAGGTTGTCTCTTTCCTTACTCTTTACTTATTTCATTATCATTATACTTACTTATTACCATTGCTAATGCATTTGAATTGAACCTAATCATTATGCAACTTAGCTTCAAGTAAAAGATAGTTTTTAATACAAACCTAATTGAAATTAATTTTAATTAGGTGACTAATAGAAGAGAAACTATTCAACCCCCCACCCCCCTTCTAGTTTCTATAATTGGTATCAGAGCGATGGTCACTCAAGATCTTTGAAGTATATTGTACTTTAAAACTTGGATCGATCCATTGTCTCCTCAAATTAGAAGGTCAAGTTGTACTAAAGTTTCTCTTTGGTCAAAACTATTTTTTCTTGGAAAATAGGTCTTTTAATTGGTAATATTGCATCCCTCTTAGATTAGTAGCCTTTATGCATTTTAGATATACTCTTGAAATACTAGTTTGCATCTTGCTTTGTGTAGGTACTCATGAAGATCAATCATTTAATTGATTGTGGATTAAGTTACTAGCTCTTGTAAAAGACTCATCTTCATTGATCTTCAACATCTTTGAATGATGATATCAAGATGATTGGGAATGATACTAGTCCTTGAAGACTTAGTACTCATCATAGTCATTGTTGGGCATTGCATTGATTCCTTGATGGATTGGATTGCTCTTTGTGGCCAAGGTACGCTTTCGTTCTTCCACACGCCCTTTGATCATTCTTTTGATCATTACTTGACTATGTGCTTGTTCTTGGCATCCTTGCCTTGACATTTGTTTGTGGTTTGTGATTCTTTTCTTTTATCCTCTCAAACTTCATTGCTTGGATAGTTGACTCACTATGGTGATATAGAGTGAGTTAGTAGTAGCTTAAAGTATCAAACATGATTTCCATGGTTTGCACCCATACGGTTAGTAGGCCCTTTGTGGGAGAGAAAGTGTGTTAATCTCATTTAATCCATAACACAAGATTTAGAAGAGATATTTAGAGAGAGAAAGAGAAGAAAGTAGAGAGAGAAACAAGAGAGAAATTGGAAGGTTTATCTTTACTAGAGAGAGAAAGTAAAATGAACCAACACCCTCTTCCACACATGGAAGAGGGTATGTATACCCACGAACCAATAGGCTTTCCATGGGCCATGGGTTTGTGACTTGGGCCGGGCTTGGCTTACACTTGGGCTTACGCCCCTAAATTATACAATATTAGCTTAAAGTCCAAGCCCGGTTTTTCCGACTAACCTATTACAATACAAGACTGATGAGACTGCATTTATACATGGTCTCATCGTCCAAATCGGCCTTTAAATGCATAAAATATCATAAAATATGCCAAATATATGCTCGTGTTTGTTACTTGTGTATTTTTAGGTACGGATATTGAGGAAATGGCAAAAGATCACAAGAATCAATCAAAAACGAACACGGGAAACGAAGTCGCACAATGAACCGGGCCCAAGTTTGGAATTTTGCAAAAAGACCCTTGAAGAATTGAAGATTGGCAAATTTAGTCCCTCATCTTTGAAGAACTTGTCACATTTGACCCTCAAAATGTCAATTGTACAAGTATAATCCTTAATGTTTGAAGATTGTTCAAGATCAGTCCCTGGAATTTGAAGATAATACAAAAGAAGCCCTTGGATAAAGTTTTAAAAGTTTATGTGCCACTTTTGACAACTTGTCCAAAGTTGTTAAAGGCAACTTGGGCGCTGATGGCATTTAAATACAAAGTGGAAAGAAGTGAATAGCTTGGGGGCCAAATCTGCCAAACCAACAAACTCCCACAACCAACCAGCCAGTGACACCTCATCACAACCCACCCAACAACCCACACACCCGACCCTATATCCATTACCCAAACCGGTTTCCATTTAAATAAATGGTCAAATCTGGTCAAACCTCCCACTTAACCCACTTTCCCTCCTTAACATTTATTTAAAATGTTAATTTCCCAAAACGAATCAAAACCCCCCCCCTTAATCCTGATAAACCCTAATCAACCCCCAGTTTCAATTAAGCCAAAAACAAAGGGTTATCCCCTCAAATCATGCAGATCCTTAATTACCCATGCCCTCACTTAATCCCACCTCACTTGACAACATCACATGCATTGTGGACCCCTCCCCAGACCTCCCCTGCTACATCACTTTCGCACCAAAACCCACACCCGACCATTTTAACGTGTGGGATTGCTCTCCTTTGTCCCCAAGGATCATCCAACGTCCAAGATCAAGAAATTCAAGCTGGCATCCAGTACAAGCATCACATGGGGCGTTTTTGACCCAAAAATCAGTCAAACCTTCAAGGGCATTTCAGGAATTCAAGCAACTAGGGTTTCATAGTCTAGATAGTTCTATTGTAGCTATAAATAGAGGATGAGCCTGTTCATTCTCTCTTGTTCCAGTTTTAAGCTTTTTCACTTGTAATTCCTTTTTAAGAAAATAAAAGTTTGGTGTTTGTTAAATGCAAGTGTAATTCCTTTTTAGGTTTTTTAAAAGTTGTGTGTGGTGTTAAAAGCTTAAGCTGAGTTCCATTTATATTGTAGAACACTTTGAGTGTTTTAGTTTTTCAAAAAAGTTTTTGAAAGAATTTTATGAATTTAAGAAATCATAGGTTGTTATGAAGTGAAAGTGGAATAACATCCCATGATTTCTGATTTATAAGTTATTTCCAAAATGTGGTTAAAGTATTTGGTTCATTGGTTCAAAGATTTTTAAGGAAGTTTTTAAGAAAAATCAGAAAAGTGTTTTTCTTGTGTGTTTTGTTCTTAATTTGCAGGTTTGGTGTTGATCAAATTCAGCATACACCCGGGTGTATAAGGAGGTGGATTTTCATCCACTAGAACCTTGGATGTAAGGTTCTAAGGTAAATCCTTTTTACCTTTTTGAAAATTTCAGAAAAGTTGTGGTTTATGTGATTTGTATGATTATTTGATAATTGTTGTTAATTCTGGTTTGAATTGTGTTCTTTTGAGTTTGTATGCATGTTAGATGCTATTTGGATTAGATTGAGTAAGTTTTAAAGTGTATTTGTTTGCAAAAGTTGGAAAACTAAGTTTTAAAAGGGTGTTTGGATACATGTTTTAGCAGGGTAAAGGTTTTGATTTGTGTTTTAAAAACGTGTTAGAGTAAGTAAGTAGGGTTGAGTAAGGTTGCGTGTTAGTATAAGAGTAGATTGGAGCAAGTTTTGAGCTAGTTGTGAGTTTAAAAAGTGAAAAGTGAGCTTAAAAACTGCATAATCTTTTTCTGCTTGTTTTTCTTGCTAATTTGTTCTTGAATCTTGTTAAATCTGCTAAGATATAGGTTGATAGAGGATTGTAGTTGGTTTGCTAGGTGATTGGTGCTATTGTGTTCATGAATTGGGCCTTTGAAAGTCACAAGTGTGCTAGTTGTATGCTTAATTACCCCCTGGTTTAGTCATATACATCAGCAACATTCATTTGCTACTATACTTGATTTTGTGCCTGTTGATTGCTTGTGAGTGCTTATTTTCTACTTGATTTTGACTCCTTGTGCTTCAAAGAGCACAAGGGTGCCCCCTTTGTCCAAAATCATCCACCAAGTAAGCAATGCCAAGCTCCTCTTGGCATCCAAATTGCTCTAAGTGAAAATTTCACTTGTGTTCTTCAAACAATTGGAACCTGGCCACGTTTTTGATCTTCATCTTGGCATTAATCATAGTTAAAAGTGAAATTGGATTGTGTTTCTAGCCTTATGAGGTCATGAATTGGTTTGAAAAAGTAAAAAAATAAAAAAGAAAATTTTGGCAAAAAAGTCGCTCGCAACAGGACTCGAACCCCAGACCTCTCGAAGGAGGAGTAGGGGAACTACCGTTGATCTAGACGCTTTTTTACGTCTATGTTTGTTTTCAAAGGTTATTTAACCCCACTTTCAAGTCAAGGCTCATTAATAAGCCGTAGCTTATTTAGTGTGTTTTGGGCTTATTCTATAAGCGAATTTGGTTCTTTTTATTTTTCTTAGGAAAGTATAAGGTTTATAGACTTTTTTAGATAGTTTTTAAATTTTTCCCTTTATTTATTTATTTTTTATAATTTATTTATTAGCCGTAATTTAAAAAATCATTAAAAAATAGAAAAAAGAGTTTTAATTTTTAGGAAAAATAATTTTTAGCTTTTAAAATAATATTTTGAGGTTTACAGCTTATTAGGTTTTCAATTTGGCTTATTTTTAATTTTATAAGATTTTAGGATTTTTAAGCAACTTTAAAATTCAATATAAAATTAACTAAAAGGTTTTAGGAGCTTTAATTTACATTTTCTTCTTAGTAAGAATATTTAGGATTTTTGAGAATTTTTTAGAATTTATTTAAGAACTTTTAATTTTTTTTGATTATTTTAATATTATTTTATTATTAAAAATAAAAAGTTTTATTTTTATTTCTTTTTCATTTTTCCTAGATTCTAGATATTAAAATAGGACCTTTTTCACTTTCCAATTAATTTTTAGGTTTTTCAATTAATTTTTAGAATTAATTTAAGATTTAATAGATTTTAATAGTTTTTAGGAGTTTAAAAATAGCTTAATTTGGTTTTAAAATTTTTAAAAATAGTTTTTAGCGTTATTAGGTCATTTTTTAGGTTTACAAACTATAAAATCTTGTTTAGGGCTTTTTAATATTTAAAAGTAATTTTTAGGGCTTTAATTAGCATTAAAAAGTCATTATTAAATTAATTAAAAGGTTTTGGCAAGTTTGGATTTTCTGTAAACTCTTAGAATATTATTGTGGATTTTTAGTAATTTTTAGGAATTTTTAGATTAAAATTTTAAATTTTGCACTTTTTACGTTTCTACGTCGTAACTTTCTAGTAGTGTTTTCGCCTTATTTTTCTATTTTTTTCGTCTTCGTCATTTTCTCTTCTTTTCTTCTCATTAATAATCAAAAACAAAATCAATCATTCATTACACAACACACGTGCCTCCTCGAGAGAACGATCCCCATCAAGGGTCATAACTTGTGGTTTTCCTAAACCGCTCGTTAACGCTTACCACTATTTTGTCATCCTTTTCCTAAAGGGTACAAAAACAAATACATCATTTTTGGCGCCGCTGCCGGGGAGGCGTGTTGTGTTTTGATTGACCATTGTTGTTTTTCTATATTAGCCATAATAGTAATTGTATTAATAGCACTCTATTAATACGTATTATCGTTTTTTGGTTTTTGTGTGAATACTATTACTATATTGTATACGTAGAACAATAAATACACAAGTACTCCAAATACGTGAGCAATCACAACCTTGATTCGGGATTTCATCACTCGATCATTGTATTCGAATCTCAAACCAAAGAAAAAGGCAAAAATAGATAAATACTTTCGTGAAGCTTAATCTTGATAATACAAACTATAAGGTGGGTATAAGGCGGTTGTATTTCACAACCTAAAGGAAAAAGGCTCTTAAGTGCTTCGCGCCGCCTCGTTTCCTCCGCTTGCTTGTGCGTATTTGATTTTGAGAGTGAATCGAGGGTTTTGCCGCCCAAAGTATTATTACATATCATATATATTTTCTTGGTTTCCATTTGATTAAACCCTCTTGAACGATTTGGTGTTCCACCATCGTTCTAAAGTCATCGAAGGCGTTCACTCCACGTGATCGTTTTCATTCCTTGAGGCCTTTTTAATCAAGAGATTTGATTAGTGAGGAGATTTGTGGACTCATTGTCTACTTAATATATTCACCAATTTCCAAAAAGGTTAATACAATCAAAAATCAAAAAAAAAAAAAAAAAAAATTTGAAAAAACACAAAATACCAAAAAGAATCTTCTTTGCTCGTCTCCACGTTGTACGTGAAGTTTATGCTCACTCGTAATCAAGCAAAACGTGCACGTAGACGCAAGAACAAAACTCCTACTAAAACTCATTCTAGTGAGGAGTCTCCAAGTGAGGAACCTATTGTAGAACAAGAAGCTATCATGGCTAATCGTACTATGATGGAGTTGCTTCAAGCACCCACCGAGGGTTTTGGAGAGGCCATTGTGATTCCCGCCATCCTTGCGGAGAACTTTGAGATCAAGACGGGTTTAATGTCTATGCTTCAAGCAAACAAGTTTCGCGGTCACGAAAAAGACAACCCACATTATCACATTAGGCAATTTAATCGTCTCACCGCGACAAGCAAGTTTAAGGATGTACCACACGATGCCATTAAGATGATGTTGTTTCCTTACTCGTTAGATGGACCCGCCAAGATATGGCTTGAGAAAGAACTGCCAAATTCGATTTTGACATGGGCCGATCTCGTGTCTAAATTTGTGAATCAATGTTTTCCACCATCTAAGACAACACATTTGAAAAACGAGATTTCACGTTTTACACAAAGACCAAATGAAAGTTTTTCAATGGCTTGGGAAAGGTTTAAAAAAATGTTACATGAATGTCCACACCATGATTTTTCCGAATTGCATCAAATTGACACTTTTTATAATGGGCTTAATGAACATGAACGAGATTATTTAAATGCCGCCGCGGGTGGTAATTTTTTGTGCAAAACGACCAATGAGGCTTTGAAAATCATAGAAAATAGGTCTAAGGTCTATAGCCCTCGTAACACACCGAGTGTTGCCAATTTGGGCTCGTCATCATCTCGTTCCATTAATGCCTTGCAAGATGAAGCAAATGAGGAGAATCGGTTTTTCGATAGGTTTTCGACTCTTATGTCTCATTGGAAAGCTCAAGAAGCTTCAAACACCGCTTCGGTTAAAGCGGTTGCTAAGAGTTGTATTTCATGTGGTGGAGCTCGTGATTTTTCCGAGTGCATTACCGCGGATGGTAACACTTCGAATGCTTATGTAGCCACGGGAACTTATAACCAAATCGGTCAAGGTTCCCGCCAAAATCAAGCTCCACAAAATCAAAATGCTAATAACTATCGAAACAACAATCAAGGTGGAAATTACCAAGGAAATCAAAGGAATTATAACAAGGGTAATTATCAAAGTGGTAATGGGAAAATTTCAAACCAAAACCAAAACCGTGATTTTCAAACTCCTACTCAAGGTTTTCAAAATGCTCACACTAAAAATTTGCAAGGAGAATTTTTAGATTATGCTAAGGCTAATGATGCTAAGTTTGACAACATGCAACGTGAGATGATTAGCTTAAGATCCGAGTTGAAAAACGAGCTTAAAAAAGAACTTGCTAATGAACTTAAAACTCATGCTAATAAAATGGAAGGAAATGTCACACGACTCCAACAAAATCAACAAAAAATGGAGCAAGGACAACATGAGATTAAGCAAGAGTTGTTAAAAGCGGATGCTAGGCAATCTAAGTTTGAAGACCGTATGGCTAAAATGTTTGAAGCTATCATGTGTAAGCCCTCTTCTTCGGGTGGTCTTCCTAGTGATACCATCGTAAACCCGAAAGGAGAATTGAAGGTTATTACTACTCGTAGTGGTAAAACTTTCAAAGAACCCATTTCTCGTCCAAGTACTTCTATGGAGAAGGAAAAAGAGAGAGAACCCGAGGTTGTGGTTGAAAAGGAGCACATCTCAAGCCCACGAAGTACCGCTCAAACCACACCTACGGTTGAACCAATACCCATTATGGAACCCGAGATTCCAAGGCCGATGCCTATGCCTAATTTGCCCCAACCCACACCACCTTTACCCTACCCATCAAGACGAGACAAGGAAAAGGCACAAGAACGAAATAATTATCAATTTGAACTCTTTATGAAAATGTTTCGTGACTTGCATTTTAATATAAGTTTTGCCGACGCCTTAGTCATGATGCCTCGATTTGCCGCGAACTTCAAAAGTATGTTGAATAACAAAGAAAAATTGCAAAAATCGTCTAGTTGTTCTTCGGTTTTTCTAAGCCGCATACCTCAAAAAGTCGGTGATCCTGGAAAGTTTTTAATCCCATGTGCTATCCAAGACATGGAAGAATGCTACGCCTTGGCCGATCTTGGTGCTAGTATTAATTTGATGCCTTATGAGATTTTTAAATCGCTCAATCTTCCAAATCTCACTCCTTCAAGAATGTCAATCGAAATGGCCGATCATTCTACGATTCTAGCTTGTGGAGTTGCCGAGGACGTCTTTGTGAAAGTTGGGAAATTCTATTATCCCGTGGACTTCATCGTTGTTGATATTCCCATCGATCCTAAAGTTCCGTTAATTTTAGGTCGATCTTTTTTGGATACCTCGAGAGCACTTATCGATGTGCATGCAAGAAAAATCACTCTTCGTTTCAATGAGGAAGAACTCGTCATTAATGCAACCCAAAACTCCACTCTTTCTCATGTTTATTCGATCACATCTTTGTACAATGTCAATCCCATCAAAAACATTTGTCAAAAGATTTCCAATAGAGTTTTAGGAGTTGAGAAAAATGAAGTTCCGTCCCCTCCACCGATGGAGGTTAAGAGTGTTAAGCCTACGATTCCAATCTCGAGTGATTCTTCGGATGATGAATATGTTGATCCCGATGGGGAGGTTTTCTTTGTTGACAAAAGATTTGAAAACTTGCCACCACCTAAACCAAAAAGATTTCAAAATGTGAGAATTTTTAGTGTGACTAACATTGTTTTAGATACACCAAATATTTTTGACATAATTAAATCGGGTTTTCACAAGGAGAGTGTTAAAGATGAAAAAGGAAAAGATTTTGAATTGAATTTAAAAGATTTTTCTACAATTCTAACTCCGTCATCACCGCGTGTCTTGAGTACTACAAGCTCGTCTTCTCCTTTTGACGATGCTTTGTGTGGACCTAGTGTGGGGGAAGCCCCTTATGTTTCCTCCCCTTTCTCCACCGAGGACGAGATATTTGATCCTGGAATTGCTTATATAGGGAAATCTCGGTCTTCCACCGATGCAATAAATGGAAAATCTTTTCATTTGATTGGTGCGAGTCTACCTCGAGTAGCTCAATGTTTTGCCTTACCCATTGTCCCACCCTTCTATTTCTTCTCTCCTATTTTCTTCTATCCCATTGGGATTTGTGTTGGAGTTGTGTTGTCTCGTCTTTCATCCGAAAACGAGGACGCTATCTTTGACCCCGGTATACGTTTATCGGATTTTTAAAGTACTCCACGTACTTTTGGGCCTTGTTTATCATGTAAGCCCCACCAAAAATTGACCATACCATGATTATCCCTAAATGATCACATTTATGGGGATTCGAGTCGAGCTTTTGACTCGGTTATCAAAAACAAGGTGCCTCGTGGGGGAGACCCATGCTTATCCATGTACATATTATTGCTTTCTAATTAGTGTAATGTGAGGGGATTTGTGCCCTTCCAACCTTTGTTCCGTGGTTGTTTGTGCATTGTGTCTTTTAGATCATGATCTTCACGATTGGAGCCTCTCGTGTTCGTTTCATGGGAGCACTCGATCGTTTGCTTTGGAGGCCTTTCCCAATATCCATATGATATATCCTTTTATGTTCTAACCTTAGGTTTTTAGCACACTTCATAAACGGCTATTACTTATTGGTTACACCCTTTCCATGCTAGATTAGGCATTCGACTACGTCTCTAGTATGGGGGTGTTTGCACCCCTAGACTCGAAACATTGAGGACAATGTTTAACTTTAGTATGGGGGGGTGAATAGATACTTGCCTTGCCAAACCTTCACGCTTTCCAAAGTTTATCGTTTTGTTTATCATTTTTTTGCAAAATAAGGCTAAAAATGGCCAAATTTTAAAATTTTTCTCATGTTTTATAAGTGTTTGAAGACACGAATGTAGATTTTCCGATGGCGAGAATAAGAGTAATTTTTGACTCGACCGTGCGTGTTGAGCACTTAGCTTTGATTCCTTAACTAAACATTAGGCTAAGTCTCTTAAATGAGGACGAGAAATGATAGAGTTAATTATAAGTTACTATGCTAAACGTAGAGTACGCGTATTCTTTCAAAAACTCATGTGTTCTCGTTGTTTGCTTATTCTCCCTTCGCTTGTAAATATTTTTTGCTTAATAAATATTGACTTAGCGGTTTAATTAGGATTGTTAGGTTTCTAGTCTTTTCTAGTAGCTTCCGTGTAATTAAATTGGGAAGACATTAAGGTATCGCCAGCGTCACGGTTTTGAAGTATTGGCACCCCAATAATCGAAAGCTTCACCCAATAATAAGATTTCAAGTGCTCACCTAAATCAAGCAAACAATTTGAAGCCCCACAAGGCCTAAAATCTATGCAAAATTGAAAGTGAATCAAGCCTTAATCTTTGAAGCTTTAAAGATCCAAAATTCGCTTTAGCGTGAGGATATACGTCTTTGGCTAATAAAACCACCGATGATGGCGGATAATAAAAGGCAAGGCAAGACCGAAGTCATAATAAAAGCTTCATGGCGAAGTTGAATAAAAGATGGAGGTAAACCAAAGATAATAAGGCCCTTCCGTTAGGGGGCGTATAAAAGTCTTGGTAATAAGTCTCATGTTCAAAACCGTTATAAAACCGTGTTTATCGATCCTTCTTGTCAACTTAATTTTTTAACATCGTTGTCTATTGGGAGGGGTTATTGATTTGATGGTCTTAGTTACACCGTTAGGACTCTATTTTTAGACCTAAATCTCTATTATCGCATAAGTCAACAATGTATCCTCGTGATCATTAAAGACAAAATAAAATATAAGAGATACAACTTAGGAATAATGGGAGAATAAGTACATGATTAGGGCATATGAGTAGTGTTAGCATTACTAACTTATAATGACAATGATCTCGTTGCACGCTTGGCATGGAATTAAGGTGAAAATCGAGGACGATGAAATTATTTCTAACGAAGCATTCACGTGTTCTTATTCTATGAACCTAAACGTCCCATTTTGCGATGAAAATCATACATTATGTCTATAACACAAGTAGTAGTAATAGTAGTAATGTAGCTAGTTTATCATTTAATAAAAGTGAATAAAATTGAATTTTGGAGATGCTTTGATACTTTATTCTAGCATTGCGTGAGGGCACGGCAATGGTTTAGTATGGGGGAGTGATGAGACTGCATTTATACATGGTCTCATCGTCCAAATCGGCCTTTAAATGCATAAAATATCATAAAATATGCCAAATATATGCTCGTGTTTGTTACTTGTGTATTTTTAGGTACGGATATTGAGGAAATGGCAAAAGATCACAAGAATCAATCAAAAACGAACACGGGAAACGAAGTCGCACAATGAACCGGGCCCAAGTTTGGAATTTTGCAAAAAGACCCTTGAAGAATTGAAGATTGGCAAATTTAGTCCCTCATCTTTGAAGAACTTGTCACATTTGACCCTCAAAATGTCAATTGTACAAGTATAATCCTTAATGTTTGAAGATTGTTCAAGATCAGTCCCTGGAATTTGAAGATAATACAAAAGAAGCCCTTGGATAAAGTTTTAAAAGTTTATGTGCCACTTTTGACAACTTGTCCAAAGTTGTTAAAGGCAACTTGGGCGCTGATGGCATTTAAATACAAAGTGGAAAGAAGTGAATAGCTTGGGGGCCAAATCTGCCAAACCAACAAACTCCCACAACCAACCAGCCAGTGACACCTCATCACAACCCACCCAACAACCCACACACCCGACCCTATATCCATTACCCAAACCGGTTTCCATTTAAATAAATGGTCAAATCTGGTCAAACCTCCCACTTAACCCACTTTCCCTCCTTAACATTTATTTAAAATGTTAATTTCCTAAAACGAATCAAACCCCCCCTAATCCTGATAAACCCTAATCAACCCCCAGTTTCAATTAAGCCAAAAACAAAGGGTTATCCCCTCAAATCATGCAGATCCTTAATTACCCATGCCCTCACTTAATCCCACCTCACTTGACAACATCACATGCATTATGGACCCCTCCCCAGACCTCCCCTGCTACATCACTTTCGCACCAAAACCCACACCCGACCATTTTAACGTGTGGGATTGCTCTCCTTTGTCCCCAAGGATCATCCAACGTCCAAGATCAAGAAATTCAAGCTGGCATCCAGTACAAGCATCACATGGGGCGTTTTTGACACAAAAATCAGTCAAACCTTCAAGGGCATTTCAGGAATTCAAGCAACTAGGGTTTCATAGTCTAGATAGTTCTATTGTAGCTATAAATAGAGGATGAGCCTGTTCATTCTCTCTTGTTCCAGTTTTAAGCTTTTTCACTTGTAATTCCTTTTTAAGAAAATAAAAGTTTGGTGTTTGTTAAATGCAAGTGTAATTCCTTTTTAGGTTTTTTAAAAGTTGTGTGTGGTGTTAAAAGCTTAAGCTGAGTTCCATTTATATTGTAGAACACTTTGAGTGTTTTAGTTTTTCAAAAAAGTTTTTGAAAGAATTTTATGAATTTAAGAAATCATAGGTTGTTATGAAGTGAAAGTGGAATAACATCCCATGATTTCTAATTTATAAGTTATTTCCAAAACGTGGTTAAAGTATTTGGTTCATTGGTTCAAAGATTTTTAAGGAAGTTTTTAAGAAAAATCAGAAAAGTGTTTTTCTTGTGTGTTTTGTTCTTAATTTGCAGGTTTGGTGTTGATCAAATTCAGCATACACCCGGGTGTATAAGGAGGTGGATTTTCATCCACTAGAACCTTGGATGTAAGGTTCTAAGGTAAATCCTTTTTACCTTTTTGAAAATTTCAGAAAAGTTGTGGTTTATGTGATTTGCATGATTATTTGATAATTGTTGTTAATTCTGGTTTGAATTGTGTTCTTTTGAGTTTGTATGCATGTTAGATGCTATTTTGATTAGATTGAGTAAGTTTTAAAGTGTATTTGTTTGCAAAAGTTGGAAAACTAAGTTTTAAAAGGGTGTTTGGATACATGTTTTAGCAGGGTAAAGGTTTTGATTTGTGTTTTAAAAACGTGTTAGAGTAAGTAAGTAGGGTTGAGTAAGGTTGCTTGTTAGTATAAGAGTAGATTGGAGCAAGTTTTGAGCTAGTTGTGAGTTTAAAAAGTGAAAAGTGAGCTTAAAAACTGCATAATCTTTTTCTGCTTGTTTTTCTTGCTAATTTGTTCTTGAATCTTGTTAAATCTGCTAAGATATAGGTTGATAGAGGATTGTAGTTGGTTTGCTAGGTGATTGGTGCTATTGTGTTCATGAATTGGGCCTTTGAAAGTCACAAGTGTGCTAGTTGTATGCTTAATTACCCCCTGGTTTAGTCATATACATCAGCAACATTCATTTGCTGCTATACTTGATTTTGTGCCTGTTGATTGCTTGTGAGTGCTTATTTTCTACTTGATTTTGACTCCTTGTGCTTCAAAGAGCACAAGGGTGCCCCCTTTGTCCAAAATCATCCACCAAGTAAGCAATGCCAAGCTCCTCTTGGCATCCAAATTGCTCTAAGTGAAAATTTCACTTGTGTTCTTCAAACAATTGGAACCTAGCCATGTTTTTTATCTTCATCTTGGCATTAATCATAGTTAAAAGTGAAATTGGATTGTGTTTCTAGCCTTATGAGGTCACAAATTGGTTTGAAAAAGTAAAAAAATAAAAAAGAAAATTTTGGCAAAAAAGTCGCCCGCAACAGGACTCGAACCCCAGACCTCTCGAAGGAGGAGTAGGGGAACTACCGTTGATCTAGACGCTTTTTTACGTCTATGTTTGTTTTCAAAGGTTATTTAACCCCACTTTCAAGTCAAGGCTCATTAATAAGCCGTAGCTTATTTAGTGTGTTTTGGGCTTATTCTATAAGCGAATTTGGTTCTTTTTATTTTTCTTAGGAAAGTATAAGGTTTATAGACTTTTCTAGATAGTTTTTAAATTTTTCCCTTTATTTATTTATTTTTTATAATTTATTTATTAACCGTAATTTAAAAAATCATTAAAAAATAGAAAAAAGAGTTTTAATTTTTAGGAAAAATAATTTTTAGCTTTTAAAATAATATTTTGAGGTTTACAGCTTATTAGGTTTTCAATTTGGCTTATTTTTAATTTTATAAGATTTTAGGATTTTTAAGCAACTTTAAATTTCAATATAAAATTAACTAAAAGGTTTTAGGAGCTTTAATTTACATTTTCTTCTTAGTTAGAATATTTAGGATTTTTGAGAATTTTTTAGAATTTATTTAAGAACTTTTAATTTTTTTGATTATTTTAATATTATTTTATTATTAAAAATAAAAAGTTTTATTTTTATTTCTTTTTCATTTTTCCTAGATTCTAGATATTAAAATAGGACCTTTTTCACTTTCCAATTAATTTTTAGGTTTTTCAATTAATTTTTAGAATTAATTTAAGATTTAATAGATTTTAATAGTTTTTAGGAGTTTAAAAATAGCTTAATTTGGTTTTAAAATTTTTAAAAATAGTTTTTAGCTTTATTAGGTCATTTTTGAGGTTTACAAACTATAAAATCTTGTTTAGGGCTTTTTAATATTTAAAAGTGATTTTTAGGGCTTTAATTAGCATTAAAAAGTCATTATTAAATTAATTAAAAGGTTTTGGCAAGTTTGGATTTTTTGTAAACTCTTAGAATATTATTGTGGATTTTTAGTAATTTTTAGGAATTTTTAGATTAAAATTTTAAATTTTGCACTTTTTACGTTTCTACGTCGTAACTTTCTAGTAGTGTTTTCGCCTTATTTTTCTATTTTTTTCGTCTTCGTCATTTTCTCTTCTTTTCTTCTCATTAATAATCAAAAACAAAATCAATCATTCATTACACAACGCACTAGCCTCCTCGAGAACGAACTCACTTTCTTAAGGGTCATTCACACACGATTTTCCTAAATCGTCGTGCACGCTTACCCTATTTTATTGCTCTTTTCCTAAAGGGTAGTAAAAACACTACATCAAAGACCATTTACGACTAAGATGACCTATTAAATTCTTGTTCGACTATATAAACTATAGGGCTAACAATCTCCCCCAATGTATCGGTCATCTTAAAAAGCTTAAAAAACAAAAGATGATTGAGTGAATACATTCTTGTAGAGGAGATCTTCCTGCTTTGGTCTTGTATCTTGGTCTTGATCCTTTTTGTAATGGCTTTGTTCCTTCATGCCTTGTGATCCTTATCTTGAGCCTTTGTCTTTTGACTTTGAGTGCTTGAGATCTTCATCTTGTGCTCCTTGTGACTAAGATAACCTATTACATTCTTACATTCTTAGGTATCTTGATTATCGCCATCTTGTGCTCTTGTGACTTCTGAATCGACATCGGTTAGTACACAGCTACGCCACCTTCTTGATATGCAACAACATATATAGACACGGATGAAATGGCTTTGAACATTTCACCCTAACTCGGTAGCGTTTTACCCCCGGTCGGTGAAGACCGTTAAACGGTATTAAATACCGTACCTGTGATCAGGTAGATTCGATTAAGAACCTCCTTGACAGGGTTTCCCGGCGGTAGTAGCCAGTTCTCTTTACTCGACCGTCTCAAAGCAGACTGCGAACGTAAAGAGTGAATCAAAAAGGATACGGTTATCCGTTTGATTAGAGTCGTCAATTCAGAATTCCTGGAACAAGTTTGATTCTATAAGAATCGCACCATTGTTGCTTTCCAGTTTGCCACAAGCTCGATTCATAAAAATCTTGCATGTTACCTACCGCAGTGCTGTTTGATGTTGACACTGGAAGGATTTCCATTCGTCACTGTGAACACTAAAGAGTATCACTCTGAATGTTCTGGCAAGATCACACGGATTTTGCGAAGAAACCTGGAATCAAGTTTGAATCAATTAAGAATTCAAACTTAGTTGCTTTCCAGTTATCACAAGTTTGATTCGTGTAGAATCGCACAAGTTACCTACCATGAGCTTGTTTGATGCTGGCTCAAGCAGGATTTCCATCTTCATTGTGAATCATATCACTCAGATGTTCTGGCAATATCACAAGGATAATGCGTAGGACTCGATTGTGTCCTAATGAGATGATAGATAGATCTCGTTTGGCTCTAGACTCAATAAGTACATTTTGGTAATCGGAGGCTGGAGCAGACTGCCACCTTTTCAATATTAACTGACTCGGGGTGAGAAAGTCAATAGATACGTGTTGATCTCCGTGACAATGAGACAAGTTTCTTTTGAGTGAAACTCAAATGGCTGGGAAAGGGTTGTGCATCGCATCACTGGGTCCATGACACTTGCCTTCAAAAGATGTGTTAACCCGGTTTCTACCTAAGTTGCATAGAATATTCAACGCCTTCAATGCTTACCAATACGTCATCATTAGCACCTTGTTGTGATTGTTCTAGTGCTAACTTAAGTAATTGGTCCGCATTCAGCTTCATTCCACTCCATCTTTCCTAAGGACAACTATTTCTAGCTATGGAATGTCCTTGGGTAGATCCCTCCGGTTCTGGTTGGATCATAGGACTTAGTTTCCTATCCTAAACCACCTATTGACTCCATCGTTCCGTCGTGGATAGTAGGTTGTTTTGGGTAAAGATCGTAACCATAAAACCATTGAAAACCATTCAAAGTGCTTGATAAAAATCAAAACTTTTAACACTTGAAAGTTTTACATTTCCGAAAAGCTCCCCCTACACACATGCATCGATATACGAAATAGTTTGGCATGTGAAGGAAAGAGTTGCACTTGAGTCTTTAAGATCACATGTTGCGGTATATTACATTTTAATCACAATTTCTCCCCTATCTCTAATATAAAAATATAATATTAGAGATATCAATTGATTAAAATATGATAATTTCCAAAAAATCGACGGGAGAGAAACATGTGTGCATGCATGAATCATGGAACATTTTCAGTCAGGTCGCTCCCCCTCAACAATATATGTGTGTCTTGAGACAAAATTTGACAAAATTTTAGAAAAACGACACCACAAAATATGTTGAGGTACGTAGTTGAGATGCCTTTACCGATAATATATGACTGATTTAATATCATTTTCGGAATGTGTTGGATACATAAAATATGACAATTTTAGAGATGTACCCAACAACATTAAAAGGCTTGATTTTAAAACGCTCCCCCTCAAAAATTGATCAAAATAACATATGACAATTTTGAGATATGAAAACCACATATGAGGAAGGGAGTGTTGAACACACAATTTTGAAATATTTAGAAAAACCTTTTGAGAAATTCTTGAAAAATTGTGTTCAATGATAATAAAATAATCAGGATAGAAGACTTCTCTTCTATTGCATAGGGAAAGCGCACTGAAACGTACACTACCCTTTCGGGTCCGTTTTTCATGAGCTCAAAACTATGATTGTTTTGTGACTAGCTCATGACCGAGAAAAATAAATTTCCCGTTGTGAAGGATAAGTTATCATCCATGATAAACTTTCCTTAAGTTGAAGTTCGAGTTCTAAGCTGACATTTACTTAGAAATCGTTTTTCATGAACTTAAAAACTTTGAATGTTTTTATGAGAAGCTCATGACCGAGAAATATGAATTTCTCGTTGAGAAGGATAAGTTATCGTCCGAGATAAACTTTCCTTAGTTGAGGTCCGAGTCCTAAGCCGTGATGCGCTTAGAAGTCACTGTGAGAGAATATCAAGCAGCTTCATTTGCCAAAACCTCCAAGTCTTCTGGAGTCATATACTTCATACCAAGACGGCCAACAAGATACGCAAACCTATCTTTCGAGAGAGCTTTTGTAAACAAGTCTGCCAGCTGGTACTCAGTTCTGACAAAGTATAATTCCACGATGCCGCGTTCCACTTGTTCCTTGATGAAGTGATATCTGACATCGATGTGCTTGGTGCGGGAGTGCTGAACCGGATTGCAAGATATGGCTATGGCCGACTTTGAGTCACAATACATAGATATTTTATCAAAGTGGAAGCCATAATCCGTGAGTTGAGTTCTCATCCAGAGGACTTGAGCACAGCATGCGGATAGAGCCACATATTCTGCTTCAGCTGATGAGAGCGAAGTGCAATCCTGCTTCTTTGACGACCAGCTGAAAAGCTTGTCTTCCCCTAGAAATTGTATGCTACCAGAAGTGATTTTACGACTATCTAGACAACCGTGATCAGAATCTGCAAAAGCCGTTAGATGAAAACCGGTTTCCCTCGGATACAAGAGTCCTATGTGAATGGTATTCTTAAGGTACCGAAAGATCCGTTTAACCTATTTGAGGTGCTTTTGAGTAGGTCTGGCTTGATATCGTGCACAATAGCATGTGGCGTGATGAATATCAGGCCTGCTGGTTGTAAGGTACATAAGTGACCCGATCATACTGCGATATCGCGTTTGATCTACGGGATATGAGTACAAGTCAGCGTCTAGGGATGTGGTCGACAACGGTGTACCAACGCGAGCACATGAGGTCATACCATGCTTTTTAAGTATCTCTTGAGCATACTTAGCTTGGTTAATAAAGATACCACGTGGGGATTGATGAATCTGGAGGCCTAAAAAGAATTTTAGCTCCCCCATCATTGACATTTCAGATCTGCTATGCATTAATTGTTCAAAACGTTTTGAAAGTTTTGGGTTCGTAGAACCAAAAATAATGTCATCAACATAAACTTGCACCAGCATTATGTCATCCCCGTATTTATTAGTAAATAGAGTAGGATCAATAGAACCTTTGGAGAATCCTTTCGAGACCAAGAAGTTGGATAGTTCTTCGTACCATGCCCTTGGAGCTTGTTTAAGTCAATATACAGCCTTCTTGAGACGATAGACTTTGTCAGGGTGATGAGGATCGATGAATCCTTCCGGCTGATTCACATACACTTCTTCCTTCAAATGACTGTTGAGAAAAGCAGTTTTAACGTCCATCTGAAAAACCGTGAAGCCCTTATGTGCAGCATAAGCAAGGAATATCCTGACAGCTTCCAAACGAGCAACTGGAGCGAATGATTCATCGAAATCTATCCCTTCTTGTTGACGATACCCCTTAACCACAAGACGAGATTTGTTTTTGATGATGGTTTGTTCTTCATCCAGTTTGTTTTTCCAGATCCATTTGAAATCTAAAATTGACATTCCATAGGGTCGGTCAACAAGTTCCCAAACATTTAGGCGTTCAAACTGATGAATTTCGTCTTACATTGATTCAATCCACGCATGATCAGTCATGGCTTGTTTGATGTTTGTAGGTACAGTTGAACTCACGGTGAGTGCATACATACACACATCGCCATCGGTTTTGAGTTGTCTGCGTGTTCGAACTGGTTGTGAAGGATTTCCAATGACTTACTCCAATGGATGATCACGTGTTCAATGGTGAGTGGATGGATATGGTTGGTAGAATGTAAGCATGTTGGACGGAACAACATGTTGAGTAGAAGACTCTCCGACTTCGTGTACCGGTGTACCGAACGGGTTGATAAATTCTTCTTCGTCAGGTTGTGCATCGACTGCTTGATTGTTGTTACCTCCTTCAGCATTGACGGTTGGTGATGTTGGTTGTATGACTGTTTCTGGAGTTTGTTGAGTATCCAATGGAATATTCTCTTGAGCAACGGTTGCTGAAGTAGATGCAGTTGTGTCTTTTTGACTTTGTTCGGGTGCATTAGTAGTGGTGACAGCGGAAGGCTTTGACACAACTTGATTGTTTCCATAGTAATATTCATCAAACATTGGATCATATAAATCAACCAACTCATTCATATGTGTCGTATCCGTCGAGTCTGCTATAGGAGTACTTTGTTGACATTCTTGCACGGGACGTACACTGTTTTGTGTAGGTGCCATTGTTGGACATTGAGGAGCGGGACTTGAGCTTTTGTGATCAAGTACCATCTATGGAAATTCGTCAAAGTTCACATGAATTGTTTCGACAATAATCTTTGTTTTCTTGTTGTAAACTCGATATCCTTTCGACAATGTAGCATATCCCACAAAAATACATGCAACACCTTTTTCTTTCATCTTGTCGAGATTCTCACCGTCTTTAAGAATGTACCATAAAGATCCAAATACGTGAAAGAATTTAACTATAGGTTTCCTGCCATTGATGATGTGGTAAGGTGTCTTTTCATGTCTAGGGATAACGAGAGAACGATTCTGTTAGCCCTAAAATGTGAGCGCCATTTACAGAATTACATTAGTTTGATATAGCCACACACGCAGGGACTAGTTTTGTTAAGTTAGAATAGTTTGTGTGTGTCAAGGCTATATATACCCCTCCATACTTCCATGGAGGGGTGAGGATTCTTCTTATTTGTGTATTTCCCTTTCTCTCTCTAAATACACACACTACATTCAAGCTTTACTTTCTCTCTCTAAAAATGTCTAAACATTACTTTTATCCTCCCCGACCTCCGGATCCCCTAAATAGCTTTGAATCTTATGTTAACAGATTCTGAGTATAACAGGCAGTTGCAATTGCTTCAGCCCAAAAGAATAGCGGTAATTTTGAAGCAGAAAGCATTGTTCGAGCTGCCTCAACCAAAGTACGGTTCCGCCTTTCGACAACGCCGTTTTGTTCAGGAGTTCGAGCAATAGACGTTTGATGTTCGATGCCTTCTTCTTGAAAGTAAGATTGCAAGTTCTTGTTCAAAAATTCAGTACCCCTATCCGTTCTTACGGTTAAGACTTGAGCTTGAAGATTGCGTTGTATCATCTTGAGAGAGTTTTTGAGAACCTCTGGTGTTTCATCTTTGGACCTTAAGAAGAAAGTCCATGTGTATCTAGAGTAATCAACAATCACGAGAATATACTTTTTCCCGTTAATACTCTCTACACGCATGGGACCACATAAATCCATGTGTAGAAGTTCCAATCGTCCTTTTGAGCTTGGGGTAGTCTTTGATTTGAAAGACTTCCGTTTTGCTTTCCCCAACTCACAAGAAGAACAAAGATGGTCTTTGACGAATTTTAATTTAGGAAGACCGGTCACAATATCATTCTTCGAAAGCAAGTTGATGGTGTCAAAGATGAGATGTGACAATCGTTGATGCCATAACCATGCTTGAGACGATGAAGCTTTAGCCATTAAGCAAATTGGATTTGTTGAAGATGTGTCTTTGAAGAGTTACTGTGTAGAGATCAAAACCACGAGAACCTGCAAGAAGGTCATTCCCATCGTAGTCTCTAACATAGCAAGTAGATTTCCGAAAAGCCACTTCCAAATCCGCATCACAAAATTGACCAACCGAGAATAAATTGTGATTCAGTCCCTCGACGTAATAAACCCGTTTGATAGTGAGATTTCCTTGAACCAAGTCTCCATATCCGAGTATCGGTGCAAATTGATCATTTCCAAACCGTACCGTACCCAGAAACTTCTCCATGAAGTTAATGAGAAGCTTGATATTTTCCGTCATGTGCTTTGTGCACCCGGAGTCCATTATGAATAGGATGATTTCGACGAGCTGCAGAAGAATTAGAAGACAATGTAGCATTTGACAAATAGGATCCCTTGATAGAAACGGGTTCCAAAATAGTAGTGGGCCTAGATGCAAAGTCTACAGGCAAGCTGATATTCCTAGACCCAATCACTAAAGTGGTTAACTTAGGTATCCATTTGTATCCAGGTGGTGTAAATCTCGAATACCCCCGTGTACATGTCCTAATCATGTTCTGATATAGCTTCTTTAATCTGTTTTGTTTACGCAGAGTAGTGGAGTCTAACGCACTTAGTTTCTTAAGTGGTTGATCAGTGGATTGGTTCAAAGTTCTTGTGGGTTCTCTAGTACTAGTGGGTACAGGAATAGGCTTCCTAGTTCTAGTATTCACGCCATTATGATTAAGAGCACAAGCATCATGATTGAAAGTACGAACACATTTGCCACATTCAACACAAACAAATTCAACATTCGAGGTCTTAGCATTTAAACTGTCATTACATGCAGTTACAGACGTTTTACTCTTAGAAAACTTAAAATTCCTACGGTGATCTTCTACTTCCTTCTTCTTCCCTTGACTATTGTTAGGCATGACTCTATCTTCAATTCTAGTGCTCTTAAGCTGTGGTCCGCTAACGCTAGTAGTGAGGTTTACTCCTATAGAAGAAGACACACGTTGATTAGTTTTCCTAGTATTCTAAGGTAACTGCGTTGTTCCAGTTTGAGTGGACCTAGTGTTCATCTTATACATTCCAGGTGCTATCACATTTGTGCTCTTATCATTTCCTATCTTAGGCAAAGTCTGTGGGGATTGTCCCAAAATAGATGATTTAGGGCATTTAACCGCATTCGCTTGACGAACGGCGGATGGTTTACCCAAAACAGACTTTCCTTTCATTTTCTCAATGAGTTTCTGTAACTCACTAATGGCTATGTCCCTTTCTTTTAGCTGAGCTTTCAAATCATTTATTTCGAAATATTTTTCATTTAGTAGACAAAACGAAGAAGCTGACATTTCTTGACACTTTTTATGATTATGAGATTTTTCACCTTTTTGTAAAGCAAGTTCAAGAGAAATGGAGTGTTTCTCAAGTTGAGAAAAACTTTTCGAAAGTTTGTTATATGACTGAATTTGTTTCGAAAGCTCTACTTCAAGATTGCGACATTTCGCGTCCGATTCTGACACTAGACATGCTACATGACAATATTGATCAAGATCGGTATATACACCAAGTATAGCATTCATATGGTCAGCATAAAAGTATTCCTTAGAAAGTCGATCAATTTCGTTAGAAAGTTGGTGTTCTTGTGTCTTTAATTTAGTTTGAAGAAAATCAACTTCAGCTTCAAGAGATTTAACATAACTTAAATCAGTTAACATTTCCTCAGTGAGAGCTGTATAAAACATTTCCACATTTTTTGAAAGATCATCAATGGTTGGAACAATACATTGTTGAATGACGACTTCTACTTGTGGGTTAGGTTTAATATTCCAAATGGTATCCCTAGAAACTTTTTCATAGTCGACGACACCTTTGTACAAATTTAAAACCCCTTGTTTTATAAACTCAAATTGCTGAACACTTTTGCTTTTCTCATCCCATTTACGTTTGTCATCCAAAATTCGCTTTTCTAACAAAATTGATTGCTTTTTGAAACTCCTTTTTAAAGAAACTTTCTTTTGTGGTTCATCACTTGGTGGTGGAACACTATTATACATCTTTTGTTCTTTTGAAAGTTCTTTTTTAGGGAGAAACTTAATATGATTGTTAGAATCAGAAAGGTTTATTAAATCACTTAAGTTTGATCGACTTTCTTCTTGTTGACGAATGATTTCGTCGCAGTCAGGGGAAAGCATAATATCAAGATTATCAACATAACAACCGATATCATAAAGAGCAGGCTTGGTGCTTTGAGCTTTCTTGAGATATTCAGGCTTGACAAAACTCGTTTTCATATTTCTATTGAGCATATTCATAGTTTGAATAGACTGACCCGTTTTGTAAACAATGTTGTTTAACGTGTCGACTCTCTTTTCCAAAGCAAGAACTTTTTCAATATCCTTTTCTTCACGAGTTTTATAAAGCTCAGTTTGTTCTTTGTTAACCGACTCTAATTCAGTAATTTGGAGTTTATGTAGCAGCAGTTGTTCTTCAAGTTCCGATATCTTCTGTTTTGACATATGAATTTCGTGTGTTACTTCAGAACAATATTGTTCGTTGAGCACCTTACGTTCATATACCAAACCATTAGCTATCGCAACCCGTCGATCAGCTTCTTTTACATAATCACACTCTTTAAGCCTGTCTATCTCCTCGGCTAAGGATGTGTTTGCTTGCTTCAAACGTTTATTAGCCTTTTTGTTTTCTTCAATTTCATGTTTTAAAGAATCAATAATAGACGCAAGCAAATCACGGTCCTCATCGTCAGTATCCTGAACAGCTTTTCCGTCATCATTACACATATGCTGTGAATCCGTAGAGATATTTCTATCCTACGTGTCTATTACATATGTGTCATGATGCTTTCGGGTTGTTCAGGATGACGTCGTTCATTAGCAAACACACTATAGTTATCATGTGATGGTACCTTTTCAAGTGGCTTAGAATCATAGATGGGTCCAGAAGTATCATCAGTCTCTGGGATCACTTCTTGAATCTTTGCCATGTACACATAATGTGCCTCCAACTCTTGATCATCGGCTTCATCATCAGTGTCATCACGCCAGTCAACTTCATCTGCTGTGAGTGGATTTCCTGCTTCTTCTTTCTTACACAGCAGCATCTTTTCCTTGTGATATCCCGAATCCTTAACCCGTTTTGGCTTCTTGCATTCCCTAGCCATGTGCCCAAATCCCTTGCAGTTGAAGCATTGAATCCCAGTCTTTTGCACAACCGGAGTGCCTACAGTGTCTCTAGCCCCAACTTGATTCGGCATCCTCTGATTATCATACCTAGCATCACGATCATACCGAGGTGCATGATCAACTTCCTTATGTCTTGCATTGGATGATGATCTGAGTTTGTTGTTGGTAGGTTTGTAGATCTTCTTATAAGTTGTGGTGAGTAAAGACATGAGTTCTTCAATCTTCTTGTCCCTTGAAGTTTGTTCATCATCACTGTCTCCATCTGACTCGGTGTCATACTTTGGATGTGGAGTGGGGACAATTGCTTTTGCTTTGTGTTTAGCAGCAGCTAGAGGTTTGGTGGATGAGCTTGATGATTTTGAGGAATGAGTAGGTGGTTGTTGACGGGGAACGAGTTTTGTTGAAGTAGCAGCCACAAAAGCAATAGAATTAGCAGACCGTTCTGCCTTTTCAGCCCTTAGTTCATTCACTTCATTCTGATGTTGTTTCAAGATATCATAAAGTTTGTGATAGGAGATGGTCTTGATATCTTCCCTTTGTTTAACCAAAGTCACAAACCTTTGCCATTCCGGTTTGAGTTGATGTATAAACTGAACATTGGCATGATGGTTGGAGATGGTGCACTGATTTCTGACAAGCTCATTCATCATTTTGTAGAATCTCAAGTAATATGAGTCAATGGATTCACCATCTTCAGATGTGAATTTTCCAAACTCCCAAAGTAGATTAGTCTCGAGATCTTGAACATTGATCGACTCACCTTGCTTCAATCGATGAATTGCATTCCACATTTCCATAGCATTAGGACATGCATCAACTGTGGAATAGATATCGTTATCAATTCCAGTGAGTATGAAGTTTACAGCATCAGCTTCAGCTTGGAGGAGTTTCTTTTTCTCAGCAGAACATGTGTCAAAATCCTCCATAGCTCGTATAGTTGATGAAGTACCATCCTCTGCCTGTGTGGTAATTGGTCTGAATTCAAAAACTGGAGGTGGATTCTCAAGGCAGTGACGAAGAGCAGTTCGGTTTTCTTTTCCGTCGAGAAATCTGAGAAAACGAGATCTTCATTGAACGTAGCAACCGGCAGTGAGCACAGGTGGATTACCGTTGCCACCTTGTTCTAAACGAATTTGATTAGCAGTTGCAATGTTGATGTTGTTGTTAGACATGGTGAATACTTGTGAATGAATTGCAGATCTTAGTGGATTTGTTGTGATGATGTGTGGTTAAAATTGAAATTCCGAAATTTCCAAAAAAATTTTCTCAGTCCGACAATAAATTCCTCAGTCTGACAAAACAGTAAGCCGAAAAATTTTGTATCGCCAAATTTTGAATTTGAGTTAGAAATAGCCAAAAAGTAATAGGGAAAAATTTTGATTTTACTTGACCTAAAAATTTTAACTCTTTTTTTTTTTTAGTCTTCGTGTAAACGATGTTCCGAAACTAGTCTAAATAGTGGCTAAGTCTAAAAATTACTCAAACAAAATATCCATCGGAATGTCCATCGGAATAACCTTGTCGGAATGACCTTGATCGGAATACCCTTGTCGGAATAACCTTGTCGGAAGAAAACCTATCGGAATACCCTGATCGGAATACCCTTGTCGGAATAACCTTGTCGGAATACTCAAATCGGAATGTCAAATCGGAATGTCAAATCAGAATATCCAAATTGGAATACTCAAATCGGAATGTCAAATCGGAATGACCAAATCGGAATGCTCAAATCGGAATGTCTAATCGGAAAGCTCAGATCGGAATGTCAAATCGGAATATTCAAATTGGAATGCAATCGGAATCCCTAAACCCTTTTCCGATTACACTGATCGGAATAAACTATCAACCCTTTTCCGATGACCTGATCGGAATAAATCCCACTTTTCTCGGACAAAACTCAACCAATTCGTGATTTTAATCCAAAAAATGATCAAAACACCAAAAAATATTGTGTTTTTAGCCAAAGTAACAATACCAAATCTCTACCACAACTATGTGGAAGATTTGTATAAAAAAAACCATAAAAAACACAAGAAAAATTTTGGGACGTGATATATAGATCAAAATGACCACGAAAAATCAAGAACACACCACACGAATCTTCAATCACCTATCCACTATAGGCTCTTGATACCAAATGTTAATCCCATTTAATCCATAACACAAGATTTAGAAGAGATATTTAGAGAGAGAAAGAGAAGAAAGTAGAGAGAGAAACAAGAGAGAAATTGGAAGGTTTATCTTTACTAGAGAGAGAAAGTAAAATGAACCAACACCCTCTTCCACACATGGAAGAGGGTATATATACCCACGAACCAATGGGCTTTCGATGGGCCGTGGGTTTGTGACTTGGGCCGGGCTTGGCTTACACTTGGGCTTACGCCCCTAACTTATTCAATATTAGCTTAAAGTCCAAGCCTGGTTTTCTCGACTAACCTATTACAATACAAGACCATTTACGACTAAAATGACCTATTACATTCTTGTTCGACTGTATAAAATATAGGGCTAACAAAGTGAATTAATACCTTGCTCATATTTTGGTTTAAACTAAGACTATTATTGAAAGTGATCTTAGTCTATGCATGAATATTTGCTTTGTGTTCATTCATTACCAAAGCCGTTTAACATCTCGCCGGAAAGGCACGTCTTAAACCACTATATATGACACAAGCTCTTCGTCTCCACGATTTGAAGATTGTCATTAATCCCTTGAGCATTGATCTTAGTCTTGATTCACTTCCCTTGACTTCTCTCCACTTCGCTTTTTCGCTACGAGTAGTCGTTTGTCCGTTTCGGTTCTTTTCGATCTCGATTCAACTCGTAATCCTTCATTAAGGCATATTGCTTAGTGTTATGATGATCCAATGATATTTTAAAAGGTTTAAGATTTTTTTTTAAGTATTTTAGAAAACTTGGTTTTCAAAATTTTGGCGTATTTCATTGATAAAAACCAGCCTCTGCGGGCGGTTCTTTATCTCTGGCGGCTCAAACCTGCGGTTCCTTATCGATAAAGTACCGCGGGCAGTAAAGTTTGTCAGAGCGCAAGTTTTTATTAAAATAACCTTTTTCAAACAAAACCCTCTCTCTCCCAAAAACACACAGCCGACGGATTCCACCTTTTCCACCATTGTTGAAGCTTCAAAAACCTTCAATCACTCAAATTAATTGATTCCAAGTTGTGGGTTTCACTCATCCTTCATCAAACATCAATTAATTGTAAGTACTTTCTTTCAATTCCATCTATTTTGTTCTAGGGTTCATCCTTTCATAATTAGGAATTTTTAAGATTGGAATTGAATTAGAACCTTAATAGGAATATGGGTTGACATGGTTATCTTACTATGATTCCTTTGGTTCATATTCATTAAGATTTCACTAAAACCCACTTGTAGAACAAATCTGAATTTTGGCTAAGTGATTTTGGTTAAAAGATAGAATTGAGATGAACCCATGAACAAATAGGTAATTGCATTGTTAATGCTTACCTAAAAACCTTGTTTTGAAAAACCAATGTTCTAGTCTGTTGTTGATCTAACATAGTTCATATGTTCTTGGTTAATGATGGAATAGATACATTGTGAACATGAGAATAATAGTGATTCAATCCTTTGTTTGTCAAGAAATTGATATAACACATTCTCATATTTGATTTTTGATCTTATTTTTCATATGAGTGATTGGAAAAATATTTTCTTGTGTTTATTTAGGTACTAATCATGCCTTCACTATACCAAAAGGATCATCAACTTACTAAACAATACATGCCAAACATTTCCCAAACCTATGCTTCCACTCAACTTCGAAACTCCTTTTCATCCCTTTCTACTCGATGTTTCCATGAGGGTAGAGTTGTTGATGAGGGATTAACGGGTTATGACTATATCCAATCTATGTTTGAGCTTTCGGGGTTTGATTGCTTGCTCAACATAGAAGAAGATATCTACCCCTTGTTTCTTCTAGAATTCTTTAGCACTTACTCCATGTTTGAATACAATGGCGAAATCTTCATTCGATTCTTGTTGAATGATCAAATGATTCAATACTCTCTCGAAAATTTTGGTGAAATTCTTGGTGTGCCATATGAAGGCACTTGTCGTTTCACGGATAAATGGAGACTTGATGCTCTCTTGGAATCCTACGACAAACCTCCAAATGACCACGCCAAAATTAATCCGGAGTTTATCCTTGACATCATTTCGAAAGAGCGTGATGGAAACGTTGTGAGAAGCCTTCATTCTAATGTGCGAAATGTGAATCGCTATGAAGTGCTCTCTAGAGACCTTAAGGATTTTATGGTCCAATGGGCAAATATCCTTAGGGAGAATGTATTTTTTCTTGGTGAAAACCGAGATCATACCCCGGCTTGTATGGTGCATATGTTGTGTTGCATCTTTACATCAACCAAGTACAATTTGGCATTTTATATCGCTCGACGAATAAATTATGCCCTTTCAAAGCCCAAAACAAACCTTCCCTATGCTATGCTTCTTACTCGCCTTTTCAAAAGGGTTGCTCATGACTTTCCCCACCTCGACCTGTCTCGCTTTCACCCGGTTCATCGGGTTATGTTGCCTATTCAAGAGGTATATGCAAGAAAGCCTAGAAGTGATCGAGGTTCGCGAAAATCCGATCATCAAGAGACGGATGATGAGGACACCTATATGCCAACAAGTGATGGTGATGGCATAGGTTCTAGTTCTCACTTCAACTCTTCGAGTAATTCCCACCCATCCTCAAACTCATTCGTGGATGGACTTGAAGACTTAGCTCCCCCACCTCATTGTTCCTCTCGTGAAGTACCGGAAGATCTTAACATGGAGCATCTCTACCGTGAAAATCTTAGGACTCGAGGTGAATTGCATGAACATCGGGTTGAGTCAAGGAAGGGATTCAAGTATTTAGGGAATATGATCAAGGGATTGGGCAAGAAAAGAAGGTGAAGACTTTGAAGTGTTTCAAAGAATACATGTTGGTAAACATGTAATGTTGAACATTTTTTTTATTATCTTGGTGGTGTATTAACTAAATTCTACTTGTTTGGATTATTTGTTATTTATCTTAAATGATTGCCTATGCCATTGTGATTATGATTTGCATAGCTTTGTGCATCCTGTGTGTTAGTTAGCTTCCTAGATTTTGGTCAGTAGTTAACTTTGGCTTGAAAATCCTTTGGTAAAAATCTGGGCTAACCAAAGTTTGAGGAAGTACCATTTTTGAACACCACTGGTCGCGGTTCCATATCGACCCGCGATACCTGATTGATAAGGAACCGCCGCCCCTAGATAAGGAACCGCCTGCTACTGTGTCCGACAGAATCTTTGCGTTACACTATTTTCCTTAATCTGTGTAAACCTTGCTTGATTCTTTGCAAAAACCTGCACATTTCCTAAACTAGGTTATCTAAATTCATTGTTCACATAAATTTTTTTAACCCATTACTAGTTTGGATCATCCCCTCACCCTTTTAAACCCACCTTGTTAGCCATGTTCTTCACACATCAAACCATTCTTCCTTAAACCTTAAACCTCTCATTTCAACCAAGGTTTCTACAAGAAGCTCAAACTCATCCAAAACCTCCACCTTATGAAAAAATCTTATGATTAAGATTAAAATGCCTAAACCTAACTCTTCACCCTTTCACACACCCACGAATGAGATTGTCCCAATTCTTATTTCTTCATCAAACTCACCACCTCTTGCTCCATGCAAGACTACCTCTACCCATGGAACCAACCATTCTCCTGGTTCTACCTCATCTTCATTCCAATATAGGATGAATGAGCTTTCCTCACCCTTCACTCCAAGTAATCTCTTGGATGTGACTACCTAACCACAACCCATCCAAAGCATTCCAATTGTGAATGACTTTGTTGATACCATGGTGACTTCACCATTTACCCCTCCAAACTCACCCTTTTCACCCTTGGAGAGCATACCTCCACACTCACCCACATCACCCTTGGAGAACATACCTCCTCCACCTCTTCCTCCCTCAAACACTCCCATTTTGGGTGTTCCACTTCCCTTCTTTATGGGTGATCCTTACTTCCTTGGGTTCCTAGAAGCTCATGGTTCTCATTGTCCATGTTGCCTCTACAATAACTACATCATTCAAAACCTTAGGATGGAGATGTTGGGAATTCATATGAGGTTGCAAGATTTCTTGCTCACCTTGTTTAACATGCCTCCTCCTAGGAGATGAATGGTGATTTTCTTTAAAAAAAATTCAAGAAAATTCAAGCCAAGGAAGATTACTAATCAAGACCTAGTTTTAATTTATCTTTAGTTTAGTTAATGGTTTTTCTTTATTTCCTTTATGTATCTCTTTCATGAGTGTTTTATGAGGATGAATTATGGACTTAGCTTTATGTGTTTCTATCTTTATGTGCATATTAATCAACTTTAATTTTGAATTAAAATTGGACCTAAATCTATCACAACCTCTAAAACTTGACTAAAATTGGTTCAAAATGTTATCTAAATATTTTGTCACCCTCTGTCAAGACATTCTTGGTGAATGTGTTGCTTTTATAAAACCCTAGCATAATTTAGTGCTAATAGAGGTAAAATTCCAAGATTTACAATTTTTTGAAAAAGTCTTAGTTTTTCTCAAAACCCTGGAAAATCAAGGTTTCAAGTCCACTGCACGCGGCTCTATAAAGTCGTACGGTTCCTTAAGTGATAAGGAACCGTCGATCCCTATAAGGTACCGCGGACAGAAAGTCATTTTTTGGCTCGTTTTTTTTTGTCTTTCTTCATCACCCTTTTCCCTGTCAAGATTCCATGTTTACTCAATTTGGCTAAACATTCCTTGTCACTTTACATTTGATTTTCAAACCTTTACCTTGTCTACTTTTTTCTTATACCCCCACCTTGAGATTTCATTCTCACACCTCAACAATGCCTAACTCTTCCTTTCATAACCTTGAAATTCATTGTCACAAACATCCTCACCCAAAGCTTCCTCATCCAAGCTTTCTAAGAAACCGAAGATCTCGGTTAGACCTATTTGGATCAAGAAAAATGAACCCTCTTCATCCAAACCACCCAAGAACCCCACCTTCTCTCCAATCAAGTATTGGAATGAGACCTACTCCATTAACCCCATCACCGGAGAAAAGGAAAATCTCCCCCCACCACCAAAACCTTTTGACACCCCTCAACTCAATGACCTTTCTACCTTCCCAAACCTCACAATGCATTGTGAAAACATTTCCTACCCACTTTCCTCACCACCACCAAACCCTAGGTGTGATGGCCTTCCCCCATCAACCGAATTTGTGTTGCATCATGGATCCTCGTGTGCTTGTTGTCGATTTCAACAAATTGAACTTGCTCATGCGTATGAGAAGTTAAATTTTCTTGAATTCCTCCTCACTCGACCTCCTCTCAAAGTTTTCATTCCCGTGGACAAAACTTTGAATGATGCATCATCGTCTTATTTTTCCAACTAAAGGGCTACACTCCCTTGGAGTCAATAAAACATTAGTTGTTTTAGAGTCATTAGTGTTTTTAAGCAATCTTGGAAAATTATCACTATTAGACTAGCTTATGCTTTGTGATTTATTTTCCATATCTTTTGCTTTAGATACTCATACTGTGTGTATGACTATCTACTTTGTTTGTCTTTTTCATATTTATGTAATATGAAATCTTTGTGTTGTGTTTGTTTTCTTTATTTGATCATTCTCTCCTCCTTTTGAGTTGATCGTGGTTAATATTTACAATTGTTTATGGGTGATTCCATCAATTCTAAATTTTAACCCCTTGACAAATTTATCATCTTCATTGGTTGGATGTTTCTTTTCTACCTCCATTCCACCAATTGAACCTTGATTTTGTCATTTACCTCTTTGGACATACTTAGCAAATACTTGCTTCTAATTTGAGATTTCTTCTCCTTCTCCCTCTCAAGTTACTTAGTAGGTAGTGATCATATATACATTGGTGTTTCTTTCCTTTCTACTAACCTTTGTGTAGCATGTCACCTTAGCTCATACACTTGGTGCCCCAAGCAAGGGAGAGCAACCACCAAGGGGGAGCTACTAGCAAAGTCCGGTTCTCTTCAAAGACTTGTGCTTACCTTTTTGCTACGACAAAGGAGGAGAAATGATAGTGATAAACTCGTTAATGATTCGATATTTTATATTTCTACGTAAATGAGTTTATAGTTTGTCGTAATCAAAAAGGGGGAGATTGTTAATGCAAGTGATGCCTAAAAACATTATTAGTGTTAACTAATCTTTCTTAGTTTTGATCACACCAAACTATACAACACATTTAGTGTAAAACACAAAACGAATTATTTAACTAACACTATCATCAAGGTAATAATCATATCACTAACTTTTCTTAATCATACTTAGTGATCATCAAAGTGATTATCCTTAAAACTCACTTTTGTTAATATGACAAAAGATTTTTTAATAAACTTTCTTTTTAAGAAAATGTTTTATTAAAATGGAAAATGTAAATTTGAAAATGGCATATTCCATATGCCATAAGAATAACCTTTGAAGGTTTAAAAAACCTCAGATATTCCTACCCCACTAAAAGACAAAAAAGGGAGCGGACTCTACTGGGCGGTACCTTAAATAGCTAGGCGGTTCCTTAGCGATATGGAACCGCCGGCTAGTTAAGGATCTGCGCCCAGCTAGCCGTTGGACTTTGTCTTCTATAAATAGTGGATCAAATCTCATTTTACAATAAGCCTCTTGGACGTTTTTCTTAGCCCCCTTTCTCTTTTCTATAGCATAATCAGTAGTAAATGATCACTTAATGTGTTAAGTATGTTTACATATGATTATCCTCTTGATACCCTCCTTTACCTTGTCCAATGAGAAGATCACTCACTCACTAGTGTTGTGATAAAGATGACTTCATGAATTAGTCATGTTCATCATGTTAGCCTTTTTGTTTTTGTTGATCCATTTGTATTTATGAATACTTGGACTAGTTGTGTTCGTCCAAGCTATTTGTGAATACTTGGATTTGTTGTGTACATCCATTGCATATGTGTTTGCTTGGATTTGTGTTGTGTAGATCCAAGCTACATGTGTGTACTTGGATATGTCTAGTTGAGTTGTAATAGATTTGTGTAGTAGTTCTCAATAAACTATAAAGTGATGTAGTTGTGTCTTGTGAGTTCTTACTAAACTTGAAAGTGATTAGTAGTCGTGTTGTGTGAAGTTCTCACTTAGCTTCAAAGTGAAGAAAAGATTGGTTCTAGCTTTGGATTAGAACTCGACACTTAGGGGTGGCCACGGAGGTTCACCTGCGATGACTCCGGGCTATCCAAAAGGGTAGTCGCCCTGGGATTAGTCGGCTCGCAATGTCGAGTCGGAAACCTAGGTATACCCTTGAACTAGACATCTAGCCTTGTGTCGTAAAATGGTGAAGTAGGCAACGTCGTGAAGATTGGTTCTACCTTGAGATTAGAACTCGACATCTAGCCTTGTGTCGTTAAATTGTGAAGTATGCAATGTTGTGTAGATTGGTCCTAGCTAATGATTAGGTCTCGACATTTAGCTTAGTGTCGGAAAATAATGTAAGCAACGATGTAAGGCTTTCTCCGCCAAGAAGGGATCTTGTGGATATAGTGGAAATCTCGAGTAGGTGTACTCGAGGAGTGGAGTAGAAACGAGGATAGAGCCTCGTTGTCGAACCACTATAAATCTTGGTGTCTTGTCACTAGGTTGTCTCTTTCCTTACTCTTTACTCATTTCAATATCATTATACTTACCTAGGTTGTCGAACCACTATAAATCTTGGTGTCTTGTCACTAGGTTGTCTCTTTCCTTACTCTTTACTTATTTCATTATCATTATACTTACCTATTACCATTGCTAATGCATTTGAATTGAACCTAATCATTATGCAACTTTGCTTCATGTAAAAGATAGTTTTTGATACAAACCTAATTGAAATTAATTTTAATTAGGTGACTAATAGAAGAGAAACTATTCAACCCCCCTTCTAGTTTCTACAGTTTGTTTTCTGGCATAGAAAAGAGGTAAAAAGCTCTTTATCTCTTCTTTAAAATTCAGATATCATCTTTCTCTTCTCATATCTTCTTCCCACTTTTTTAACTCAAACCCTTTCACCACCATCCTATCTCATCTCAGCCACCACAATCCATCGGCGACCACCATCCCATCCGTCGCTGAAAACTATCATCTCAGCCGCCATAAAAGGTATGAGTTTTTCTTTGATTCTTTTGTTTTTTTGTTGTTATTTTAGTGTTTAATCTTGTGGATATGTTTTCAAATTTAATCCATGATTTTTAAGTACTCTATGAAATTAGATCTTGGATTCCTTATTAATGTTATTTGTTGTGTTTGAATGATAAGTATCATGGATTTTGTGATTGTTTTTTTTGCTAAAAGAGAGTGTTACAAATATATGGATTTTAGGTTAGTGTGATACGCAGTTTGTTGATGTTATAAAGTGAACATTGATTACTTGATTTTGTTATGGTGTTCGAGAGCATATGATCTGAGGCTCGAGTTAGCGATAGAGCTCACTTATGGGGTGTTTAAGATCGTATCTAATGTCATTCCTGATTCATCACTCGTGACAATCTCTAACTTCCAGTCTAAAATGTTAAATACTGATACAACAGAACTTATGGCTTTGCCTGTATCTAGTGCAAATGAGCTTGATTGAGAAACTACATATGTGATATGAGTGAAATCTTATATCAGTTATAACATATTAAACCCTAAAACACAAAGAAAAATACCAGATTTTATGTATAAAAGCAGTATTATGGGGTATTCTTTGTTGTTTGTGCTTTTGTAGGTATAAAGATACAATTTTAATGCAAACACGGATTCCAAGGCATTATTGTTGAAGAAAAGACAAAAGATTGACTCAAGATGACAAGTTTACAAAAGTCAAAGGACCTTTCTTGCCAAGCTACCAAACTTGAGGGACTAAAAGTGCAAATTTAATAAAGTCAAGAACAAAGTCAAAAGACCTGAAATAAAAGTCAACTTTAGTCAAATGATCAAAGCTGTTCAAATTACAAGTCAAAGGGCCAAGGATGTCAAGTTATGAAGATTTGAGCTTAAAATACCAATCTGCTAACTAAAAGGACCAAAGCTGCCATTTTTGGAAATACATATGAAGCTTAATCCATGTGATAAGCCTTTCAACCAATCAGATCACTTCATTCATGTCACACGGATGGTTGACTCAAGTCAAAGGGGAGTTAATGAGCTACTTCGCATTTAATAGAGTATCTCAACAGTATTCTCCACTCACCATGCCAGAGCCAATCAGATTGCACCATTATATATCACACGTATCATACTATTCTTATGGATAGTGATCTGTGTGATAATTATCTAGCCAATCCAAGGACGACACGTGAAACTCATCATTTTTCTAGAATTCAGAACGCGATTAAGGCCATTTCAGAAGATACTTTCAACATGAAAAATGATTGTTATTGAGAGACGAATGCAACCCAACACTCCAATTAACAATTCATCCACTCAATAATAAAACCCCAAATTCAATCAAGAACGGATTATGAGCATTATGCAGATTATGACACTTGGCATCCTCCTATTGGTAGCAACACGTCAGAGACCTCACCAACACCTCATCTTAACTCTATAAATACCCATGTATAGCTTTCATTTGTGATTGTAGTTAAGGTGTGAAATCACACACACTTTAGATAATTCTCTCTTTTCTATTTTCATTCATTAGTTCAACTTCTAAGAGTGATTGACAACCACTCTTAGATAGTTGTTAGGCAGTTATAACAAACTTGTAACCAATCATCAATTAATGAAAGCTCGAAGTTCACATTCATTCTCAATTCTCTAAAATACTTACCTACATTACTATTCATTCATTCACATTGCTTAATTATGTTATTCCTATGGAATAAAAGAGTTTGTTTGACTGGTTTGGAGCTGTTACATTTGATTAGAAGTTACCACTTCATTCCTTAGTTCAAAAGTAGCCAAAAGTTCAAGAATTTGCAGTTCTGATCAGATTCAGATGATGATGATGATTTTTTAGGTTTGATGATGAGTTGATTAGCTGAGATTGGTGGTGATTAGTGTTTAAGCAAGCTCAGCGCTTAGCTTCTTCATCAAAGTAGCCTATAAGTTCATTCATAAGTTTTGCTCTACATTTTCCCCTAAAAAGTAATCTGCATGCTATTTTCCTAGTTCTATTGTAATTCAACTTGATTTTGCCTGTTAACTGTTCAATTTGATCTTGTTGATTAGTTTTGATAACTCTTAGTCTTAATCTGTTCGCTTTAAAGTTCACTTAGCCTAATTCTTTCTTAGACCAGAAACCAGTGTTTCGATCTATTGATGAATTTTGATTCAGCAATTAAGATTGGATAAAAAGTGGTGTTTTTTACTCACAAACTGTTATCAAGTGTTTTTACAAGTTTTGGTAGTCAAACTTAAAGTCAAACAGGCAAAAGGTCATTAAAAACTTTGGGTCAGTCTGATTAGTCTAAAACCAGTCAACTTCAAACTAGCATAAAATGTTCATTCCTTGGATTCAGAGTGTGATTTTTGGTTCTATACATAGCTTAACATCCTATCTTTTAGAATCTATAAGCCATATTATACAGTTCTAATAATTGAGTGAGAAATAAGCTCCTAAAAGTCTCTGTAATAATCAAAGGTTTCTGACTTGGCTTATTTTCTGTTCTCGCTTATTCTTTTCATAAAAGTCATCATTTTCTTTCACAAATTAGCTTAACAATTCGTAAGAATAAGTTTGGAATTTGGTCAAAGTTGGTCAACTTTGGTCAACGCTGGTCAACATAAGCTCATTTTGGCTTATTTGTTTTTCTGGCTTATTTCTAGGGTGAATTTCAGATTTTCTTGGATAGGTGCTGCTTATTTGGGCTATTAATCATCTTTTGGCAATATCAGACCTAGTGCTTATTCCAATAAGCCAATCTCTCAAAAGTAGCTTATTCCTAAAGTGCTTATTAGAGTTTTAGACAATTTCAACTGAATTTCTTAAACATGGCTAGGTCATTTTGAATTTGCAATCTTTTGGAACAATTTTCAACTTATTTGGTGCACTAAATCTCAAGTTACAGCTTAAATTCCAATAAGCCCGTTTTCTTAACAAACAGTTTTGTTAATTGCCTGTAGGTCCCTAGTAATTAGGGAAGTTTGTACTTTGTTGTAATTGGTTAGAAAGTTGTTAGGTTTTGCAAGTTAGTCCCTGATCTTGTTAGTTTGTTACATTTCTGTTATAAGTTTGTTAATTTTGTTAAGTATGGTTAGTAGTTGGTTAATTTTACATTTTCAGTCCTTACATTTTCTACATTTACAATTTTAGTCCCTATACTTTCCATACTTTACATTTTTGCCATTTTTACTATTGTACATTACTTGATTGTACATTTAGCATTGTAATTGGTATTTTCAATATGTTTTTAGACTAGTACGGTTACGTAGAGATTTTATTTTTACCTTTTTACATGCTTAGTGATAATTAGACATAGATTTCCAAAATATTATCAACCAAATACCAAAACAATTAGTTGAATTGATTTCTCTCGATCATTCAATTCGTAAAGATATCGAGAAAAATGAACTAAAAAAACAAATATTGTTAGACTTACTTTTTGGTAAGCTGGCGCCTTTCACGTGAGTTGGACTAGATATATACCTATTGCTATACGTAGGGACTAAATTTGTCTACAAGGGATAGTCTAGATTAGATAGGCCTATAAATAGCCCCCATGACTCTCCTTGGGGGTGTGGAAGAATAGTGTAATTTTCTTTTGTTTTTATTTCACTTGAAAGAAAACACACACTTTTCCTCTCACCTCTCTCTAACTTTCTCTCACTAGAACAATATCATGTTCTTCATGTTCTTTGATCATCCCCGACCCCCCCCCCCCCTATCTAGGTGGTCTTTGATGCTTGTCAATTGGTATCAGAGCTAACCAGGGGTGTTTTGTATCCGTGTGTGTTGGTGTTCGTGTTGTGTTATCAAATTCGTGGTTGTTTACTTTTTCACATCTGTTTTTTCGTAGCTGTTCGTTTCTGTCCTTATCAGTTTTATATTTGTTTTTATATCATCATATCATTCAACAATCCATTACATCGTCACCAGCAGTTTTTTATATTTGTTTTTATCTTTTTTTGTCAAACGCATCTCACTATCATCATCACAAAACATCATCCATTTTGTCTAGATATTTTTCAGATCAATTTTTTTAGTCCTCCATTATATCCATTTCTTCAGTTTTTCTATCAGATCTACCTTTTCTATCAGTTTTATATCCGTTCTTTAGTTTCAGATCTGGGTTTGTGGCCAGTTTTTTAAGATAAAGATGAACAGATCTAAAAACCCAGATCCGAATTATTTTGCGAAAAAATGACATATCTGAACCCAGATCCACTATTTTCGGGATAAGGTTGTTGAAAAACATTGCGATAACATTTTCTTTGAAAAACATTGAGATAGCATTTTTTTTGAAAAAACATTACGATAGCATTTTTTTTAAAACATTGCGGTAGCATTTTATTGAAAAACATTGCGACAGCATTTTTATGAAAAACATTGCGATTCAATATTTTTGAAAAACATTGCGATATCATTTTTTTAAAACATTGCGATGGGGTGTATGGAATCATTGCGAGATGAGATGTTTCCAAGATGGTCAACTCAGTTGAGTTCAAAGAATCAATTAATTGAAAAAAATCAGATTTGATTCTTCAATTAGTCAATTGTTAACCAAAATCAATACCTTCAAAGATATACTACCCATCCCATCTCGAATTTATACTGATAAAACTAGATCTCAGATTTCAACTTCGAGTTCGACATGCATGTCAAGATCTTTATAGATCTGCACCCTCGAAAATGATATCATCATAGATCTATATCAGGTGAACCCACTTTGATTATCGAAATTAACTAGATGTATAACAACTTTGTTATAATCTATTTGTTTTTTTTCGATTCAAAAAGTTAAAATTAGAAATGATTTCAATCAATCAATTACACACATGCATCAACAAATCCAACCTACCCGAGATCCTAACTGATGTTGATGTGCCTTGATTGAACGTCGTTTCTTGATTTGGCAGAAAAAAAATCAATCGGGCTTTTTGGGTATCGGTTATTGGTGATGGATTAGTAATATTGTGGAGTGGTTAAATGATATGATTTGCTTATTGTTTTGTTGATTTTAAGATTTGACGAGGGATTGATATTATTAGGTGAGATGGGATTTAGCTCAAAGAAGCGGCGGATGAATAAGATTTGGGTATGAGTCTATGAGAAAAATTAGGGTAAACTAAGATATATTTTAAGGTGCGCTGGTTCATGAGTTTTAAATTTGGTTTTAATTTGGTTATATGTTTTTTATTGTGCCGGTACAATGTGTAATGTGAATATCAGATGAGTTCGGTCACACAAAAGTTCATGGCTGTATTGGCGTTATTATATTGGACGTGGGCCATAACTAGTTTAGCAATATCCGAATATACATATTGTATATTGGATTTGGTGATGATGATACATATGTGCCACACGTTCATATTGTGTGGTATAAGGTTGACGGGCCGCCTAAACGCAATATTAAACGGTTGCCACACCAATTCACTATCAAGCCATGTTTCATTTTTTAAGAATTGGTTATAGATTGGTGGGTCGATCCATTCATTTATCGAAGGCATATAATGGGTCGATTATTTTTTGTAATCGAATTCGGGATGGCCGACTAAATATCTGAATGTTGCAAAATTAATCATGTTGGATTAACTGGTTTATGGTGTTATTGGATTGAGCCGGGTATTTCGAAAGAACCAAGTGGTAAAATATTTGACGGATAAATCGCTTATGTGACCAGATTTTATTACTTTGGTGGGCCGTTTAAACAGTGACATTCAAGGCCGGATATCCGTTTTCGATCATATCATTTCTTCACGAACAACAAACACAACAAACACGATACATTACACTAAAACGATCCTTATCAAAAATTCACCTAAATTCCTAACGGCTATTACGGTTTATGTGAATACGAAGATGATTCGATGCTACTTATTTGAGGTTGATGTGAGATTTTTTAGAGGCGTTCTTATTTTATCTTTAAAGGAATACTTACGACTTTATAAGATAACTTGCTCGAGCATCTACAGTTATGAATAAGACTTGAAGTATCTAGTTTCCAATGCCAAGGGGAGGACGGTCGACGACATGGATAACTATCATTTTTTAGAGCTTCATTGCGGTTCTCAGTGTCACACGCACTTGCTGTTATGGATATCTTCAAGAGGTGTAGTACCTTTTCTTATACCGCCTGTTTTGGTATAGGGTACTTCAGAGAAGTTGTACCTTTTTTACACCGCCTTTTGGTATAGGGTACGTTTAAGACTTCTCTGCATCGCTCTTCATTCTACAATAGTGCAAGCTTAAGTTCAAGTTTGGGGAATTCTACTTCAATTTCAAGTTAGGATTATCGGGTTATCTTCATCAGTGGTCACTATCAATAGCCAACAGAATTGATAAGGGGATTCAGTTCGGGGTGATCAAGAGAGAATTTTTTTAGAGATATTGTTGACATCTTCTCACATAGTATTGGTTACTAAGTAAGCGGTTCCAGTTGGCATACCACGTACACACATGAAGGATGATTCCCTTAATAGGTATCATCCTGGTGGGAGAAATGTGTACATGCGGGGTCACTTGACTTTGGTGTTACCATTTTTACATAAAGGGATAAGTTGTCTACATTCGGGACTTAATTGACTTTGATGTGGCAATTTTATATCATCACTGTCCTGTCAGGAGAAATATGCATTTCCGGGACTTAATTGACTCTGGTGCGTCTCTGGAAGAAGAAAAGTGCATTTCCAGGACTTAATTGACTCTGGTGCTACAGTTTGACTTCATGTTCGGGATAGAGTGTGTACGTAATCTCTCGTAGAATCAAGACTGGGATTGCTTCAAATTGTGAGAAAATGTTGATGACGTTATCACCTCCCACATATTTCCTCAGAAGTGTCTGTTTGGGAGGTAGAATTATTTACTGCTAGTTTAATGAAAGCCCTTTTAGTTGGGAGGGAGTAAAACTCAACTAGATTCTACAAGTTGAAGAAATAGAGCTGGAGTATTTGTTAGCCTTAAAATATTGAATCAAACAAGAATTTTCGGTCATAGGTTTATATTGTAACATTTATTAGAACGTTGTAATAGTTAGTTAAAATAGTCGTGACATTACGGGCTTGATGGTTAGCTTAATAGGCCTCTTTTAAGGTACTAAGCATTTTATTCAAGCCCGGCCCAAAACATATATAGTCCATTAAGAAGCCCGCATGTCGGTGGGCTATATAAGCACCCTCCTAGCATGCTAGGAGGGTTGGTAGTTTTCATCTTCTTAATCTAATATTCACATAGTTTCTCCATCCTCTCTCCACTTTCTCTCACTATTTTCTCTCTCTAGAAATCATCTTTATTTTCATCTATTTTCTATTAATCTATCATGGTGAAGTGTTAAATTAGGGAACAACAATTGGTATCAATCGCTACGGGGTAGATTAGTGATTGGTTGTTGCTTTTAGTGATTGATTCGTGTGATTTATCTTCAAATCATCTCAAATTAATTTTTTTAGTGTTTTCAAGCTCTAAATCTTGATATAAATCACTTACATAGATTTGGTAGGGATATGGTTAAGTTTTTGTGGTTCAAATCGCGTGTTTTTGGGGTGTTTGGATTGGTTTTGGGGCTCGGTACAAGAACAGTAAGTTTTATTGGCCAATAGAGATCTTCGGAAAAGGGTTTTGATTATTCCGAAATAGTGATTTTCGGAAAGGGGTTTTACATTCTGAAGATAAGTGGTTATTCCGAAGAAATTATCCGAAAATAAGTAGATATTCCGAAAAAAGGTGGTTATCCGAAGATTTATTCCAAAGAAAGTGGGATTATTCCGAAAATCATCAGTTTTCCGAAAAAGTGAAGTATTCCGAAGATACTGCTTTATCCGAAGAAAGGTATTTTTCCGAAAATCGTTTATCCGAAAAGGTAAGTTATTCCGAAAATCCTTCTTTTATCTGAATTCATTGCATTTATCCGAAGAATACCATTTTTCCGAAGAATACCATTTTTCCGAAGAATATCATTTTTCCGAAGAATCTCATTATTCCGAAGAATCTCATTATTCCGAAGAACCTTCATTATTCCGAAATAGTATTTTTTTTCCGAAAATCCAAATTATTCCGAAAAATCCTACTTATTCCGAAAAAACCACATTATTCCGAATATACACCATTTATCCGAAAAAGCCACATTATTCCGAAGATCACAATTAATCCGAAGATCACCACTTATCCGAAATCCACCATTTATCCGAATATCTCAAGTTATCCGAAAATCAATGTTATTCTGAAATTCACGAATATTCCGAAAATGAAGATTTTTTATAAAAGTGAAAATTTTTATTCGAATTTTTGGTTTCTTGAGAAGATAATTTTTAGGGGATTTTAACATTTTTCATCGACAACAACAATCACAACACATCTACTTAAGATCCGTTTAAATTCAACATGGATTCTACTCAAGAGTATCGTGTCACAAACAACAACATTATGGTGGCGGACAAATAAAGAGAGACCACCAATGCTTGTGACTGGTCGATATGCACAATGGCAATCACGATTTCTTCGATATCTTGACACTAAACCCAATGGTGATGTTCTTCTACTTTGCATCAAAGAAGGACCCTATACTCTCACTACAATAACCATTCCTAAAAATTCCAGCAACCGACTCGACAACCGGTTCTGATGAGCAAACAATTGAGGAAACATATGAGAACACTTCGAAAGAGAAACGTGCTTGGATTGATGCAGAGAAGAAGCAATTTATTTGATTCTCAGTGGGATTGGGGATGATATTTACTCAACGGTTGATGCGTGCTCTACAGCAAAAGAAATGTGGTTTGCCATTGAATGCTTGCAACAAGGAGAATCACTTAACAAGCAAGATGTCAAAACTAACTTGTTCTGGAACTTTGGCAAGTTTACTTCATTGGATGGGGAATCAATTGATTCATACTACTCAAGGTTCTACAAGATGATGAATGACATGACAAGAAATAATTTGCAAGTCTCCACCATGCAAGTCAATGTGCAATTTCTACATCAACTTCAACCAGAGTGGACACGGTTTGTAACTTTGGTGAAACAACAGAGCAAGTTAGACGAGGTCAACTATCACACGCTCTTTGACATTTTGAGACAATTTCAGAATGAGGCGAATGAACTTCGAGCTGAAAGGATAGCAAAGACTGCTAATCCACTGCTTTGGTGTCTACCACTCAACACGTCCAAGATCGTCGCTCTCGTGCTCCAAAGTAATACTCCACTACATCCTCCTCACCAAGGTACTCCACTACATCCTTCTCACCAAGATACTCCGCTTCATCTAAGTATTCAGCTCCCATACGATCACGAGACAAAGAACCAATAGCACCATCACCATCACCTGAGACATCATCTGAAGAGGAGAGTGATGAAGAACTAGCTCAGAAGGATAGGGAGATGAAACAACAAATTGCTTTCATTATGAAGACCTACAAGAAAATCTTCAAACCCACCAACAACAATCTTCGAACATCATCTAATACACGGAACCAATATGTTGAGAGTCCTCGAAGGTATGACACACGTCAACGTGATGAAAGTCCTCCTAGTTATGATTGACGTAATCCAACACATGTTGAGGTTTCTACACGGTATGATCGAAAAACTGCTAAGTATGATACTTAGAGGATTGCTACTGCTGGGAATAGGGAAACTGTTGGTACTCAAGTGGTTCAGCAAAGTGTGATTCAGTGCTTTAATTGTCAAGGTTATGAGCATATGGTAAAGAAATGTAGGAAGCCGAAACGGGTTAGGGACTCTAGCTATCATAAGGAAAAGATGCTGCTATGCAAGAAGATGGAAGCTGGGGTTAAACTGTCGGCTGAGGAAGGAGCAATGTTTGATGACACTGATGATGAAGCCTCCGACCAAGAACTTGAAGCACATTACTCGTACATGGCAAAGGTTGAAGAAGTTCTCAATGTCACTGAAGATGACAATGGTCCCATCTTTGATACTGAGCCAGACGATAAGGTACACACTGAAGAGAAATATAATGTGTTTGGTAATATTCATGCGCAATGTGAGCTATCCAAAGCCATTAATGACACATGTATGATGGAAACGGTTGATAGCAATACCACACCCGATTCATCAGACATGTGCAATAATGAGTCTGAGGATAATCAACATGCAAATGAGTATGATGAAGACGAGGAGTGTATTACGCTTTCTAACTTAATTGCTTCTTTACAAAAAGACGTCAAAGAAACTAGAAAGAGTCAAAAGCAATTAAAGAAGGCAAATGCTACGCTCACTCAAAATTTTGAAGAATGCAAAGTTGCCTAATTAAATCTAGTGAGACCATTGATAGCTATAGAGCTCAGCTTCTTCAAAAGACCAATGAGATTGAGGGGTACAAAAGGTGTTTATCTAATGTCAAAAAGTACAATTTTCAACATAAATATAACGAAACTCTTAAGCTTATAGAATAAGAGAAACGTAATTATAACACCTCTTTGAGTACTGAACGTCACAAAATGTATCCTGCTACCACTAAAGTCAGTGAGCTAACTCAAGTAAATGGTTTTCTTCAAGAGGATAAAGCTAAACTTGTTAATGTAAAGAAAGTTGTAATTGAAAAGATGGAAAAGGATTTCAAAACTAAACAAGCGAATGACATCGATAAAATGGTGGAACTTGAAACTCAAATTGATTTTTACAAGAAAATTGTTTACAAAACGAATCAATCAATTCAAACCATGAGAATGTTGGCACCTCGTTCGTTTTTAAAGGATAGACCTAGTTTTGCAAATCCTAAGTACCTTGAGCAAGCTCAATCTGAGAATCAGCACTTATATCTCGATGAGTCCCAATGGACCGATCTTGATTGTCTTGTTGTTAGGCCTGATATTGAAGAGACAAACGATTTGGAAGAAGAGAGTAGACCGAAAGTTAATAAAGAATTTGTTAAACCATATAATTATGCTTATGAAAACAGTCTTTATGGTCTTTTCAAACCACAAACACAAAAAACTCGTGAGCAAATATTTTTCGAATGTGAACAAATAAGAATTAAATGGAGACAAGCGTTTGCCACTAAACTAATGTTTCAAAATTTATTGAGTACTTGCCATATAAAGCTTATGTAAGCAAGAGTAAGCAAGAACTTAGTATTCTCAAGAGCAACATTGAAAATTTCAAAAAGGTTGTTGATGATGACTGGAAAAAACGTGAGCTTTCGAAAGGAGACAAAGAAATTCCTCACGATATAACTGTGCTTGTGAAAAGTATTTTGATTCCGCTTGCGGAAAGAACGCAAAAACATATTTTGGAATTTGAAACAATAATTAAGCAAGAAATGTTTGACGATATGAAATATGTCGAATCTCTTGAACAAGAAGTGAACGACCATCAACCTGAAAGAGACGAGTTTTCTACAGCATATGATCTACTCTTACACGAATGTCTCTCAAAAGATATTATGTAAATAAAAAATACATCCATTTGTGGGTTCAATGCGAAAATTGAGTGTTTATGTTACATCTTGTGCTGATATTGATGAATATTCTAATGTTGCATGCAAATATCTTGATCAAGTTAAAGAGTGTTAACATCTTGAAACTGAGCTTTCGAATAAAGTTGACCAAAAAGAGTTTTCGTTACTTCAACATAGATATGATTATCTTCAAAAATATTGTCACTCACTTGAACTTGCTTTGCAAAAGAAAGTTGGCAGTTTTTCAAATGATACACCTTTGGAAGTAAAATTATCTGAGGCATGTCGATTACTAAACGAAAAAAGTCTTGATATTTCGGATTTGAAAGCTCAGTTACAAGAAAAAGACATAGCAATAGCAGAGTTGAAGAAACTCGTTGCTAAGATGGGTGGGAAAGTTGTGGAACCTAGCGTTAAGAAACCTGTTGTTAGACAACCCAATGCCTCTAAAGTGAATAGATCCTTTATCTTGGGAAAACCATATGCTTTCTCAAATTCTTCGTTTGCAAAACCTGCCCAAGATGGATGGAAAGGAAAGGTTACCACATACTCAACCCATACGGAATATTGTAGCACCAAGCGTTAAGCACAATAATGTGATTAAACCAGGGATGTATAGAATGACCACTAAACCCACAAACAAAGTTAGTCAATCGCCTCAGACTTCTAGAAACACTAATACACGTGTGTCTTCTACTACAGGAGTAATCTCCACTGCTAGTGTTAGCTGGTCTCAGCTTAAGAGCACTCAAGTGAATGATAAGGTCTGAAAACATAAGAGTCAAGGGAAGATGAAGGAAGTAGAAGAACACCCTAGGAATTTAAATGAATTTAAGAATAAAAAGTTTGTAATCGCGTGTAATGACGATTTGAATGTATTGAATGATTTGAATGCTATGAATGTGAAATTTGTTTGTGTCAAATGTGGAAAGTGTGCTAATGCTAATCATTCTATGTGTGCTATGAACAATGTCAAAGGCGTAGATACTAGAACTAAGAAGCAAGTTGCGATGCCTATTAGTGCTACTAAACCCAAACGCAAAGTGAACCATTCTAGTGCAACCCCCAGTAACAAAAGTAATGCATCATACTCCACCACTAAGAACCCTAGAAGCAGAATTAGGGAATTATATGAGTCTGCTAGCAAGTCTTGGAAATGGTGGTTTGCTAATCAATGTCCTCCAGGATATAAATGGATGCCTAAAGTTAGGACCGAAAATGTGACAACGAGTGTTAGTATGCCTTTAAATGTTGCTAAGGACACTAATGATTCTACAATCACAACCCTGTGGTATCCAATTTAGCAATTGCTCCATCGTGTTCAAACTCTTCTGCAGGTGATACAAATAATTCTCTTCATACTGGACTCCGGATGCACGAAGCACATGACGGGGAATCTCAAGCTTCTAATTAACTTCGTGGAGAAGTTCATGGGTATGGTCCGCTTCGAAAATGATCAATTTGCACCGATCCTAGGATATGGAGATTTGATTCAGGGGAATATAATGATCAAAAGGGTATACTACGTCGAAGGACTCAATCAAAATCTTTTCTTGGTTGGTCAATTCTGTGATGCAGATTTAGAAGTTGCTTTCAGAAAGAAGACATGTTTTGTTCGTGATTATGATGGGAATGACTTACTTACCGGTACACGGGTTACTGATCTCTACACTATTTCACTTCAAGACACAACTTCATCAACTCCAATTTGCTTCATGGTTAAAGCTTCAACGACTCAGGCATGGTTATGGCATCAACGTTTATCTCATCTTAATTTGGATACCATCAACTTGCTTTCCAAGAAAGATATTGTGAGAGGCCTTCCAAGCTTAAAATTTGTCAAAGATCATCTTTGTTCTTCTTGTGAGCTTTGTAAAGCTAAACGAAGTAGCTTTAAGACAAAGACTACACCAAGCTCTAAAGGACGGTTAGATCTTCTTCATATAGATTTGTGTGGTCCCATGCTTGTTCAAAGTGTCAATGGGAAGAAATATGTTATGATAATTATCGATGATTACTCAAGGTACACATGGACTCACTTCTTGAGGTCCAAGGATGAAACACCCGAAGTTCTCATCAGCTTCCTTAAACTGATACAACGTGGTCTTCAAGCTCAAGTAAAAGTGGTTCGTACTGACAGAGGCACATAATTTTAGAATTCAACTCTGAGAAAATATTTTGAAGCTGAAGGAATTGAACATGAAACATCTATTGCCCGAACACCCGAACAAAACGGTGTTGTTGAAAGACGAAACCGTACTTTGGTTGAGGCTTCTCAAACATTAGTATCCGCTTCAAAACTACCATTATACTTTTGGGCCGAAGCCGTGTCAACCGCATGCTACATACAAAACCGATCCTTAATTATCCCAAGACACGAAAAGACACCACATCACATAATTCATGATCAAAAATCTTCACTCAAACACCTTCACGTTTTTTGATGTACTTGTTAAATTATACGAGATGGTGAAAATTTGGATAAGATGAAAGAGAAAGGTGATGCGTGTATTCTAGTGGGATATGCAACTCAGTCTAAGGGATATAGAGTATACGACAAGAGAACAAAATTGATAGTCGAGACTATTCACATCCGATTTGATGAATTACAAGAAATGGCACTTGAACAAAACAGTTTAAGTCCCAATCCACAATGACAAATAACTTCCGTTCACAACCGCACGGAACTCGGAACTCAAGACCACAGCAATGAACCGTCAAGTTCAAAGCTGGTTCAAGGAAATTTTCCAAGAGCAGATATGACAGTCAACACGACAATTGAAGAGTTGGAAATGTTTTATGGACCAATGTATGATGAATATTTGACGGGGGAGAAACATGTTGTATCGAAGACTTCCGCTGTCACTCATGATATGAATGATGATTCCGATCATCGTCAACAAAAGGATACAACTTCATCTACTTCAACACGGGTTGCTGCAGACTTACCTCCTCAGAATATTACTTCAACAATCGATCCTACAACATCAACAACTACTGTCATTGCTCCAGAGAACACAAATCAAGCAGACTATGCATTAAATGATGAAGACGACTTTATCAACCCATTCGGTACACCGGTACACGAAACTGGAGAGTCTCCTACTCGCCATGTTGATCCGTCAAATATGCATACGTTCTATCAACGTCATCCTTCAACACATCATTGGACCCGAGATCATCCTTTGGTTCAAGTAATTGGAAACCCTTCACAGTCCGTTCGTACAAGACGACAACTTGAAACCGATGGTGATGTTTGTATGTTCGCACTCGCCGTGAGTACACCTGAACCAACAAATATCAAAGAAGCCTTGGCAGATCACGCTTGGATTGAATCGATGACGGATGAACTTCAACAATTTAAAAGACTTAAAGTCTGGGAACTTGTTGACAGACCATACGATGTTATACCATTAAATCTTCGATGGATCTGGAAAAAAAAGATGGATAAAGAGAACACGATCATCAAGAATAAATCTAGGCTAGTGGCTAAAGGGTATGGACAGAAAGAGGGTATTGATTTTGAAGAATCATTTGCACCAGTAGCTCGTATGGAAGCGGTCAGGATTTTTCTTGCTTATGCTGCACATAAGGGATTCATCGTTTATCAAATGGACGTAAAGACGGCGTTTCTTAACGGTCCCTTGAAGGAAGAAGTCTATGTCACACAGCCGGAAGGATTCGTCAATTCTCATTATCCTGACAAGGTGTATCGTCTCCACAAAGCACTTTATGGACTCAAGCAAGCTCCAAGGGCGTGGTACGACGAGCTCTCGAAATTTCTGGTCTCCAAAGGTTTCTCAAAAGGTTTCGTTGATCTAACTTTGTTCAGTTATAAATATGGGGATGACATTTTGCTTGTGCAGATTTATGTTGATGACATTATTTTCGGGTCTATAAACCCAAAACTTCCAAAATGGTTTGAAAAATTAATGCACAGCAAATTTGAAATGTCTATGATGGGCGAACTAAAATACTTTCTAGGAATTCAAGTTCACCAATCCCCAAGTGGTATCTTTATCAACGAAGCTAAGTATTGTCAAGAGATGATCAAAAAGCATTGTATGACCTCATGTGACCCCGTTGGGACACCATTATCAACCACATCCCTAGATGCTGATTTGGAGGGAGATGTTATTGATCAAACGAGATATCGTTCCATGATCGGCTCCCTCATGTAGTTAACAACAAGCCGACCAGATATATCACATGCTACGTGTTATTGTGCACGATATCAAGCACGGCCCACTGAAAAGCACCTCAAGGAGGTTAAACGGATCTTTCGATACCTTAAGAATACCATTCACATGGGACTCTGGTATCCGAGGGAAACCGGTTTCTTTCTAACGGCCTATTCAGATTCTGATCATGCATGGTGTCTTGATACATGAAAAAGTACTTCCGATGGTGCATAATTTCTAGGTCAAGATAAGCTCGTGGGATGGTCTTCCAAGAAGTAGGATTGCACGTCACTGTCATCAGCCAAAGCGGAGTATGTGTCTCTATCCGCATGTTGTGCTCAAGTTCTTTGGATGAGAACACAACTCACGGATTATGGCTTCCACTTTGATAAAGTACCTATGTACTGTGACTCAAAGTCGGCCATAGCCATCTCCTGCAATCTGGTACAGCATTCCCGCACGAAGCACATTGATGTCAGATATCACTTCATTAAGGAACAAGTTGAAAGGGGTATCGTTGAACTATACTTTGTTAGAACTGATTACCAATTAGCTGACTTCTTTACAAAAGCTCTTTCTAAAGAGAGGTTTGCGTATCTAGTTAGGCAAATTGGTATGAGATGTTTGACTCCAGCAGAACTGGAGATTCTGGCAAAGAAGCCTACTTGATTCATCTTTCAAACATCTACTTGTAAATATTAACGAAAAAGCAAAATACAAAATTAAAAATCTTCGAAAATCCAAAAATGTTCTTCTCGACATGTCTTTCAGTATCGATAATATGGACGTGCCTAGAAATGTCGCTCAATAACGACACGAGTGTGTACATAAAGCTCGAATGAAAGGTGTAAATATTTTTCAAAACATGTGATTCTATCTTTTATAAAGGAAATTGTCTCTTTTGGACAATATTTCCAACAACGGGTAGAGCAATCTATCTTGCGTTGAGCTTGTCACAAAACATTCAACGTTTTGAGCTCAACACAATGGCTTGTAATCACTTTCAGATTGCAACCCGGATCTATATTCACGAGGGAGTGTACGCTTTAGTGACCTTACCCTCAGAAAAGAAGTTAAATCTTCTTACACTTGAGTGGATTTGTCAAGACATTCAAAGTCTATGAACTCAAGTTTATGCTTTTGAAAAGCTTTTTTGCCAAAAAGAAATAGAGTTTTTCAAAAAGCGTTGAACACAATTTTTTCAAGAGTTTTTCAATGATTATTAAAAATCTTTCAAAAATTGTGTGTTCAACAACTCCCATCCTCAAAAAGTGAAATGTGAATTACATCCTCACAATGACAATTCAATTGGATCAATTTTAGAGGGGGAGCATTCCAAATTCATGCTAAGTTTGACACATTTTTCTCCCGAAGATTTTCAAAGACTATCTTTCGTGATATATTTTAATAAAATTTGGTATCTTTAATATCAAATGATGTTATATATTAGAGATAGGGGAGAAAATGTGATTAAAATGTGATCTAAAGACTCAAACACTCATGGTTTCGATCAAATACCCACAACATCTTTAATTCACGACGTTATTGGTGTCAAAAGGGTGGTTAGGTTTAAGTCCTATGATTCAACCAGAACCGGGGGGATCTTCCCAGGGACAATCCAATAGATTATTAGAAGTCCTTAGGAAAGATAGAGTAGAATGTGAACGAAGCTGAATGCCGACTAAGTACTGATGCTAGCACTAGAATAATCACAACAAGGTGCTAGTAATGATGTCTTGTTAAGCATTGAAGGGGTTAAAGAATGAAAAAGAAATGTAAGGATAAAGGGTGTAAAGAAACTAGCCCTCCATACAACTTAGGCAGAAACCGGGTCAACACATCATGAAGAAAACGCATCATGGACCCAGTGATGTAATGCACAATCCCTACCCAGCTGACTCAGGCTTCTCTCAAAAGAAGTTTGTTTTAATTGTCACGGAGATCAACACGACTTCTATTGACTTTCTCACTCCGAGATAGTTGATATTGAATAGGTGGCATCTGCTCCAGCCTCCGACCACTAAAAGTGCACAAGTCGAGTCTAGAGCCAAGAGATCAATCAAATCTCGTTAGGACACACGGATGAAAATCAAGAGAGTCCTACGCTATATCCTTGCGATATTGCTAGAACACTCAGAGTGATACTACTTAGTATTCACAATGATGAGTATAAATCCTTCCAGTGTTAACATCAAACAGCACTGCGGTAGGTCATGTGTAAGATTCTTTATGAATTGAACATATGTGAAACTAAAAAGCAACAGTGGTTTGTTTCTTTATCGATTCAAACTCGTTTCAGGTTTCTACGCAATATCTTTATGGTCTTTCTAGAACATTCAGAGTGATATTTAGAATATTCATAGTGACGAATGGAAATCCTTCTAGCGTCAACATTAAACAGCGCTACGGTAGGTAACTTGCGAGATTCTTTATGAATCAAGCTTGTGTCAACTGGAAAGCAACAATGGTAAGATTCTTAATGAATCAAACTTGTTCCAAGAATTTGAATTGACGACTTTAATCAAGAGGATATTTATCCAATTGATTCACTCTTTATGTTCACAGTCTTGCTTTGAGACGGTCGAGTAAAGAGAACGGCTAGTACAGCCGCGAAACCCTGTCAGGGAGGTTCTTAATTGAATCTACCTGATCACAGGTACGATATTTAATATCGTGTAACGGTCTTCACCGACCGGAGGTAAAACGCTACCGATTTAGGACGAATGTCAAAGCCATTCAGTCCGTGTCTAAGTTTTGTCTCGAGAAGGTGGCGTTATGGTGTACTTAGCAAAGTCAAAGATTCAAAACCACATACTCATGCCTAAAGACATATTTAACAATCAAGAAAGCTAAAGACTTCGGCAACTCTAATGATCAAAATCTTCCTTATCAATTAAGTAGATGAATGACCTCTTTTCAAAGGAGATTGTTAGCAAGCTTTCAAGATAGTGCAAAGTATGAGCATGTGAATAAAGACACAAGATCGCAAGATGGAAAAGACAAGTCAAGGATAATTTGAAGATCTCAAGATAAAAGACAAAGTCGAAAGACAATGACAACGGCTCAAAGATCACAGCATGAAGGAACAAGACTACTATTACACGTTCAAGACTCATTTATGATTAAATTCGTTATCTCCATTGATCTCTAAATATCAAAGAGGAATGACCTCACATTGGGGGAGATTGTTAGCCTCAAAATATTGAGTCAAACAAGAATGTTCGGTCATAGGTTTATATTGTAACATTTATTAGAACGTTGTAAAAGTTAGTTAAAATTGTCGTGACATTACGGGCTTGATGGTTAGCTTAAAAGGCCTCTTTAAGGTATTAAGCATTTTATTCAAGCCCGACCCAAAACATATATAGTCCATTAAGAAGCCCGCATGTGGGTGGACTATATAAGCACCCTCCTAGGGGTTGGTAGTTTTCATCTTCTAAATCTTATATTCACATAGTTTCTCCATCCTCTCTCTACTTTCTCTCACTACGTTCTCTCTCTAGAAATCATCTTTCTTTTCATCTATTTTCTATTAATCTATCATGGTGAAGTGTTAAATTACGATACAATTCAAGAAGATGAAGGTCGTTGAAGACTGTCTCAAGGAATGCTGGAATTCACGTTTATCATTTTTCTTCATATGGCGTTGTTGCTGTTATTTGGTGTTCTTGTTGCTGAATAAAGATTAAAGTTCGTGTGGTTGATTGTGCTAGCTTTGGTGAGTTGATCCTTGATCAATGATGAACCCTAACAGGACTCATAATGCTCGCTGCCAAAGTGATTGTGTATGGATGGTTTCAAGAAAGCAGGCGTTGATGAATTGGTTAAAGATTCTGACAATGTCATATGTCTTATACCTTTTTTTCTCGTTGCTTTATATCTTTCCCACATAAACCCTAGATCCGTTCGTTTAAACATAACTGGTTTCTGGTATGATCTGTTGTTGACAAACAGAATGCTTGATCAAGATTCGTCTTGGCTGTTAGGGTTGTTAATTTATAAACCCTAGATGTATTCAAGAAAGGCTGCATGAAGTTGGAGGGGACTAGGAGTAAAGCTATAAGAATCATGGTTAATCAAGGTCTTCACGTGATGTTTTTAAGCAGCAGTTAAGTGAGACAAAATGGATGGGTTGTACGCATGAGAAAGGTACAATTTCTGATATATTTGTTTTGATACTTATTTCATTGGATACCAAACAAAGAATTCACATGATGGCTCTCAATACTATTCACTGTGGTCATGATACGTGATATGCGTTCACTGTGGTCCAAAGAAGAATGGGTTTGCTGGTTCAAAGAGTGCCCATGGTACGTTATTTGGATATGGCTGTGTGTATCTTCGCAGGTTTTTTGTGGTCCCTGAGAAAAGACATCCGACCGGTACGTGACAAGGGTATATTTGGAAGTGCTTTGTGGCTGATTTAGCAAGGTCAAAACGTGATATATGGGAATCAAATATGGTAATAATTGAAGCAGTTATGGACCTACGCAAAATATAGAAATAAAATATGCATCCATGTATTTTGGACGTGATATATGTTGTTCATGGGTCAATGATGCTGATTTTTAGGATGTGTAGTTGAACGTGAATATTATACTTTGGAGTAATATTTATGTCATTTGTTTCTGGCTTTTATCGTATCATGAGAATGGGTCATGTTTATGATTGGACTGGATGGTGTATTGATACGGACTCATAAGTATGTTTTTTTAAGTATTGCTCGTTTCTTCATCATGGTTCATATAGTACATATACCGCAAGTTATTTATGGTAAAGACGACAACAACAACAACAGCTTTAGCGATAGATTGGTGACAGAATGTGGGGAATTTAAAAAAAAGGGCAACTAAATAGTGACAGCTGGAGTGTTATTAATTATATTGGAGGAAATTATTTTGTTTTAACAACAGTTCAACAAAAAAACAAAAAAAAAGTTTCGATGTGTACGGATTCCTACTGGTGAACTATTTGCTCCTGGTTGGTTTCTCCTGGTAATCTATTTCTTACTCCTGGTCGTTTTCTCCTGGTCGTTCCTACTGGTGATTTTGAACAATGAAGAGGTCTATGGTTCATTTTGAAAGTTCAGTTTATGCTATAATTCTTGACTGGAACACTTACACATTCTTTTACAATGATTTGGGGAGCATATGATACCATACATTTCATGATATGATCATCACAAAATTAGAATGATCGTAAGCATCGAGTGGTTTCTGGTTGACCCGTCAGAGCTCACTGAGACTATCGGCCATTGCATGTTTTCGCCATGCATATATTGATTACAAGAATTATCCAAAGACATTTTATTACATGTTATTGTAATAAGCATGTCTTTTTCACACTGAAGGAAGAGATGATCTATACTACTGAGTTCAAGTTTGAAGAGATGGTTAGCCTATGGTTCCTACTGGTGAGTTATGGTTCCTTCTGGTGGGTTTTTCAGATACTGCTGCTTGTTTTATTTGTTACATGACACACACATCATGGATCTCGTGACACTAATCATGCTTATGGCGTGGGTATTTTTCATTACTCTGGTTTGGTGGTTACAAGTGGTGTATTACATAACATAATAGTCTCGGTTTTGGTCTGGTACCAAACCACATTATTATTTAAACCAGCAATGGTTGTGATTTGATCTTGGATCAATGGACGGTTATGGTGAGGTAGGTCTGGGACCAACGGTGATCCATAACTGAGGTGTAATATACATGTCTTGTAGACACCAAAAAGTACTATCTTCAGCCAATTAACGTCCGAGATTCTTCGACATCCACTTTTATGAGGAAGATGATCCCTATATTAGCATCAGGGGAAGCTTGTGCTTATTGGTTTTGTATTTTGTCAAATCAACTAGGGGAGATTGTTGGGAATTATAGTCTTTGAGTTGATATGAAAAAAATAGATGAAGAACCTTAATGTAATTTATATATAATGTAAACCAGAGGTGTGTTATCTAGGCGTCAAGTCTTGTAAGACGCCTAGGATAATAGTATCTTATTAGTATTTTATGAATAAGAAAGCCTTTATCATAACTTTGATTGTGTTTGTTATAATGTTCCGATGTGCATTACAATCATTGTTATATATCCCAGATGAGTCTAGATCCTAAGACTCAACAGGTGGTATTGTCTTTATGGTTTACATTAGCGACACACTGATCTGTATCTATATTTGGGTACGTGTAACCAGCCCATACATATGAAGCCCAAGGTATATATCAAAGTTACCAACCCATATAGTCACGTGACCTCAAAGTAAAAGTCAGAGATGAGATAAACCTGTTTGAATACGTCCAACACATAGATTGTGCATGTCCTAAAAATCAGGCATGTATTACGTCTCAAACCATGACACTAATATACTTCCACAAAATCTACATATATCTTATTTTAAAAATATATGAGATATTATAAGGTCAAATATTAGCGCTGAAAATCAGTAAACCATAACTTCCATTCATCACACATTTATCCACGTTCAACCATAATCCACTTCCATAAATATAGCCGTCGTTTAAGAATTGACCATATTAAATATAGAAAAGTGGAAAACACACATACCATATTTGTGTTCAAAAATCACGCAGGAGATATCTTGTGAAATCCCACGTTATGAACCAAGAAAGAATCAAGTAATCCAATATTTGAGCAAGCGAATAATGATCACACGTTTTTTGACTCCATCAAAGCAAGAAAGAATAACGTACCATTTTCATACGTACCATAATTTCTTCCACAATATACACATACCATAATATGAAGGCTGAAATCTCGTGGATGTTAAAAACATCCCATGTCATATATGGAGGAGTTTATGTAGGGAAGTTTGACCACTCTTCCTACAAATCAGTAAACAAGAAATCGTAGCCTCCATGTATTATCAACATGATGTTTTGGACCATCGACGAGACAAAGAAAACATAACAAAAGTATCATGCGAATTAGTAGCAGTCCACATCACCTCCTGCCAATCATTCATCCAAAACCTGCGTTGATACTTGCTGTGGTGCATAAATGAACACAACAAGAACTCCACGCAAATCTTAGCACACCTCGTGATCCTCCCATAGCAGCCTTGTTATATCCTACTTCTTCTTGTTGTTTCAAAACACAATCATCCTCCTGCCATCAACCAAAACGAATTTGAAACCCCAAATTATTAGGATTCCATCAACATTATGGTAGAAAGGAAACATAACAATCATTTCTTTTAGCAACGCATCACATGAACAAAAAAATCATGATGAATAAGATTTAAACAATCTGAGACCAGTCATGACAACTTTTATTCAGAAACAACCATTATCATCTTTGTTAGAAATACGTTTTTACGTATATTAGAAGTATCGGTCACTCCACAATAATATTCATGTTGTAATAGCTCGTAGTTAGTTATTAGTTGTTATTCGCTTATTAACTTAAGTAAGAACCGGTCCATGGGCTTGTCATGGACCGGCCCAAGCCCAATGTATGGCTTGGACTATAAATACCCCTTTCCACTAAGGAAAGGGGTTGGTTGTTGTTTCATTCACATTTCATATTAATAAAATCTTCCATATATTTCTCTCACTTTCTCTCTCTAGTTTCTCTCACTAGAAAAACATCAACCCACTTCATAGATTCATAGGTTATTAATTTCTACATTTGGTATCAAGAGCTATGGGGTGATTTAAGGTAAGGATTGTGTTATTTTTTTAGTTTTTGAATCTATTAGTGATCTTTAGGAAAAATCAATCTTGAATCTTGTTATTTTTGGTGTTTTTGTTATTGGGATTGATTGATAAGGATTGGGTTTAGCTTATTTTGGTAAAAATCATAAAACTTTTTGTGGTTTTGGATCAAAAATCGGGGTAAAAAGCTTCTTTTTAAGTCTCGGAAACAAATTTCTTCCAGCTTTTCCGAATAGGATTCCGAATAGGAGGATTTTCAGCATAGACAGTTTATTCCGAATAGGATTCCGAATAGGAGGAGTTTCCGAATAGAAGAAATTGTTCCGAATAGAGAATTTTTTTTTTTTTTTTTTTTTCCGAATAGAAGAAATTTTCCGAATAGAGAATTTTTTCCGAATAGAAGAAAATTTTCCGAATAGAGAAGGTTTTTCCGAATAGAGAAGTTTTCTTTTTTCCGAATAGAAGATCTTTCCGAATAGAAGATTTTTTCCGAATAGCCAATCTTTCCGAATAGACACCAATTTTCCGAATAGCCAACTTTTCCGAATAGACACCAATTTTCCGAATAGCCAAAATTAGGAAATATTCCGAATAGACCAGTTTTTCCGAATAAGCCAAATTGCCAAAATATTCCGAATTGAAGAAAACATTCCGAATAGGGGTTTTTCCGCATAAGGGCTATTCTGCATAGAGTTTATTCCGAATAGGGTATTTTTCAGCATAGGATTATTCCGAATAGGCATTATTCCGAATAAGGGTTTATTCTGAGTTTGGGTTATTCCGTATAAGCAAGTTCAAGGGGTATTTGAGTTTTTCCGACGATCTTTAGTGGATTTAATCTTGAGTTAACCAACACAACACAAATTCTCAACCTTTCTTCACTGCTCGATCAAACGATAATCTTTGAGTCTGTTAAGTGATCACAATGAATCCAGGTTCATTAATGCCTCAAATGACATCTCTTACGGATATCTCGATCATAACGGGGACTGATAGTCGTCCACCGATGCTTATTAAAGAGGTGTTTGAGGCATGGCAAGGTCGAATGATGCAATATCTAAAGGGGAAACCAACATACGGAAGGCTTATGGTCAAATCGATTTTGAATGGTCCACTCGACTATGGCACCATTACGGTTGACAACGTGACAAGACCACGAGAATTTGAAGAACTCACTCCAGCTCAACAACTTGTTGCAGATGCAGATGAAAAAGCTCTTCAAACAATTCTTCAAGCTCTTCCCCATGATATTTATAGGATGGTAAGCAAGTATACAGTAGCAAAAGACTTATGGGAACGTCTTAAGGTGTTGCTACAAGGTACATCTCTCACAAAACAGGAAAGGGAATGTCAGTTGTATGACCTGTTTGATAGATTCACCTACAACCCAGGGGAAACACTTCACGATTATTACTTCAGATTCACCACACTCATGAATGATCTGAATGTATACAATCTTGAGATTGCTCCATTCCAGGTTAACACCAAATTCTTGAATACTCTACCTCAAGCTGAATGGGGTGAGTATATTACCGATGTCAAGTTAACCAGGGATCTGCACAAGTGCAATTTGGATCAAATATATGCCTTCCTTCAGCAGCATGAGAAGCATGTGATTATGCATCGTTCTCCTCGAGGTATGTATCCAGATTCCTTAGCTTTGATGGCGAATCAACCAAGTTTGTCACACAACAACACACCCTATATCTTGGGACATCAAGCCTATCATGCATCACCTTACATGACACCAACTTTTCCCCAATACTCGATCTTACCACAACCCCCCACCTCACATCAGCAACAATATCGGTTCAGTGCACCCACATCACAGTATGGTTCACAACTTCATCCAGCAAATGTTGCACCTTATGCTCAGCCTTCATATTCGTCTTATCAAGAGAATGCAGCATATCAAACAAGCTACCCTGATCAAATGAGTATTCCTTCTACTGATTATGCAGCTCATCCAGATCAAGCATTGTATTGTGATGATGAGGAAGTCCCAGTTCCTGTATTCCAACAAGGAGCTGACCCAGTTGAAGTGCTAACTACTATGTCTGCTTATCTCACAAAAACTTTAAGCAAACGAGGATTCAGAGGATCAGCTCCTACCAACAATCAGTTGAGGAATTCATCCAATTCTCGCCAACAAGCTACAATTGAGAATGGCAGGGTCATGGTTCAGCCAATTCAACCATATCAGGGGAGAACTTCCACATCAACCAATGTTCGCACCGCCAATCCTGCTCCTGCTCCAATGGTCAACAACCCTCCACGGGCTAATACAGGCAAGTTGAGAATGATCACATGCTACAACTGCAAGGAAGAGGGTCATATGTCCAGGGATTGTAAGAAACCCAAGAGGAGAAGGGATGGACAGTGGTTTGCAGAAAAGATCTATCTGGTAAATGCTCAGGCGCAAGGAAGGGAACTTGATGAAGAGGAGCTTGCATTTCTTGCTGACCCAGGGATTGCTGAACAAGACGTTGTCACTACGCAGAATGCAGCTTACCAAGCCGATGATCTTGATGCGTATGATTCCGATTGTGATGACTTTCAGACTGCAAAGGCGGCTTTCATGGCAACTTTTTCCAGCTTAGGGCCAGATAAGAAATCTGAGGTACTTATTAATGACACTGATAATGCCACTGATGCTAGTATTCAACCACATCAAGTTGGGCAAGAGAGTGCTGATTCGAATGAATCTTCGGTGGTGAGTCTTTCAAATGAGGAGACAAACAATGATAGCAATATCAATGTGAGTTCCCAGACTTTGAGTGAATCACAACCGGGAACCAGTTCGCATATGCCTACTCCTGCTCAACAAGATTTGGTCATGGTTCCTGCTACACTACTTAGCCAAATGAATGCTGCACTCTTAGAAACATTAGCTAAGAATAAGAATTTGTCTGAAGAACTTGCCTTAAGCAATGAGAAAGTACAAACTTTGGAATTAGTGCCTTCGTCTAGTGTTCTCACAAATCTCGAATATGATCACTTTAGAAACAAACAAATGGGTCACTTGCAAGAAATCGAGAACTTAAGAGCAAATCTGTCTAGTGAACTTAGAGAAAAGGAGTTAGTAGTCACTAATTTTCAAAAACTTCAAACTGATTTTGAATCACTCGAATCTAAGAAGACTGAAATGGAGATTAATGCTACTAATAAGATTAGAAGTCTAGACTACTTGCTATTAAGACAATACGCTGCTTCACAACTAGTTCACTTATTTGATGCTTCGTTTAAAGAGTTTAACTTATCACGTCTAAAAGGCCTTCCCCCTAATCCACGATATGCAAAACAAGCTTTAAGACATAGTCCTAGACTTTATAATGCAACTCAATTAGGATTGGCTTTAGACCCGATTGTTTTTCCCAATGATAGAACAAGTAAGGCTCTAGTTGATGAGGATCGGTCATACAATTCTGCAAAATATCCCGAATGTGATTATTTTAAAATGAATAAGGAGCTTGCTAAAACTGATTTTAGAGTTCGCTTCCATATGGATAAAGATCTCATCACAGCACCAACCTACATGTTAGAGGAAGAACGCCCTAGTACATTTCCTACACTTGTCAACATGGAAGATCCTAAGGAAATTCCAAAGAATCTTCCACCGGTTAGCACTGTATGGTTAAACTTGAAAGAGATTAACCGATACTTTACTACCTTTGACAAGGTCATTTTGGAATGTACGACTTCAAATGGCTTAAACGCCGGAGAATGGGCTTTCGAACACATGAACGAGGTGTTTAAAACTAAGATCAATCCGTTTGTCGAAAGTCTAAAAGGAAGTTTTGCATCTCTTAAGGAAAATCTTCAGTTTGAAATTGGGGAAGTTCAAAAAGTGTTTTATGAAATGGACACCGCTTACGAACTGCAACTAATTGAAAAATAAAAGATTTTAACCGAATATGACCGATTCCTGTCCGAAGTAATCTCGTGTGATGTGCTTACTATTGTAAATGTTAAATATTCGAATGAGCTTACATCCGCTATGATGAATTGTGATGCTGTGAATATTTGTAATGATATTTGTGATGATGTTTGTGATATTTCTGTAAATGTTGCTGAAACTGTAAATGAGGTAGATAATCATTCTTGTCACGAATCTAACGCTGAGTTTTTAAAGCTACAAGATTCTTATAATTTACTTTCTCAACGCTTTAATCAACTAGAACAACATTGTATATCTTTAGAATTAAAACAACAAGCTCAAAATGAAAATCTTTTGATATCAAATGTTTGTGAAAACGGTGTTGAGACAAGTGACAAGATGATTGCAATTGTTAAGACATTAGAGGAAGAAATCATGAGATTAAAGAGAGAGATATCATCAAAGGAAACATTAAGAATGGAACTAGAGGCCGCAGAGTCTAAAAACCAAGTCTTAGAAATTAGACTATCAACTGTTCTAGGGGAGATGGATCGGACTAGGCAGGGACTATCCGCTCTTTATGGTTCACTAGAAGATCGATTCGCTTTTAATGCGACACAGCAACAATATTATATTGAACAACTGAACCAAAAGTGCGAAGAAATCTCTGACTTGAACATCCTGCTCATAGACAAAAATATGGTTTTGGCTGAGTTAAAGGAGACACTTCTTCTCACCCGACAAGAAGTTGTTGATAACTTAGCTACCGACTCTGCACCGTCCACTAGTGCTCCAACAACCAAGAAAGTAGTGCTTTATAAGAATCCGCTTCATAAGAGAAACCCGGCTGTATACGATGATTATATGAGGAATGCCATTAAGCATGTCGATCTTCTTAGGGATATTTTAGACGATCTTTATGCCTTAGATCCCTCAAGTAGCGACTATTATTCGGCTCATGAATATGTTAAGCGAGTTCAATATTGCTTGGCTTATTTACAATACATAGGTACACCAGGTTCAGCACTACTTAACAATAGGCCCATTGCTGTCACTCCATTTAATAAGACTCCAGGAGCGAAACCGTCATTGGCACAATCAAGTAAGACACCTTTAAAATCTGCTGCTAATGTTCCCAATTTGCCTTCTACAGGATTAAAAGAGACTACTAAGGCTAAAGGATCGCCACTCAAGAAAGCTAAGATCAAGCCCGCCACTAGTAGTGCCACAAAGAAGAAAGTAGAAGTCCACAATAGGAATGCTAGTTCAGTTTTAAATAAAACGAATCATGTTAAGACTAAAAGCTCTGCGCCTGTGCAGCAGCCTAAACCATTCGTGAATTCTGATTTAAATTGCTGGAATTGTAATGAATGTATGTTTTCACAGCGTCATGATTTGTGTCTGATTGATCACGTTAATGAAATGAATGCTATTAAGAATGGTCTTGAATGGAAGCCAACGGGTAGAACTCGTGCCCAAGTTGGCTGGCAATGGCGTCCCACTGGTAGGACCTTTACTCTCGATGGTAAAATGTGCCCTTTAACTAGGAATGCATCCATTGAGGATAGGTCTGAGCGTCCTTTAGTTAGGAACACTCGCACTCAAGTAAGGAAACAGCGCCCTTTAATTAGGTCTGCCCCCACTATAGTGCCTATCAGTGTAGAAATACCTCAGGATTTGAGCCAATTAGAATCTACACCACCAATTAAGAAGAAGAAGGCTAGGAAATCTAAGAAACCTAGAGTTAGCAAATCTAAGATTAATAAATCTGTACCTGCTAATAACAAGGAACACTCAGATTCCGATACCTCTACATTGTCTTTGTGTGGTGATATTTTCAGGTGGTCCAAATCATCCTGTGGTATTTGGACTCCGGTTGTTCAAAACATATGACCGGAAATCGCTCGATGCTCAGAAATTTCGTCAGCAAGTTTCTTGGTACGGTTAAATTTGGGAATGATCATATAGCAAAGATTATGGGGTATGGTGAATATCAGATTGGAAACGTGACGATTTCTAGGGTATACTATGTTGAAGGTCTTGGTCATAACTTATTCTCAGTAGGACAGTTTTGTGATTCCAACCTTGAGGTTGCTTTTCGACAACACACTTGTTTCATCCGCAACTTGGAAGGAAAAGATTTGTTGAAGGGATCTCGTGGTGCAAATCTTTACACTTTGTCCTTACAAGACATGATGGCCGCCTCTCCAGTATGTCTTCTCTCTAAAGCTTCTAAGACCAAGTCTTGGTTATGGCATCGCAGATTATCTCATCTTAATTTTGATGCTATTAATCATCTGGCTAAAAACGAGTTAGTTCGTGGTCTTCCTAAGCTTAAATTTCACAAGGACCATTTATGTTCCGCGTGTTCAAGGGGGAAAAGCACCAAGAAATCTTACAAACCCAAAGCTGAAGACACTAATCAAGAAAAACTTCATCTTCTGCATATGGATCTTTGTGGACCGATGAGAACTGAAAGTGTGAGCGGTAAAAAATTCATTCTCGTCATTGTGGATGATTTTTCAAGGTTTACATGGGTTAGATTTTTACGTACAAAGGATGAAGCACCGAAGGCTATCATTACTTTTCTGAAGTTCATCCAGGTACGTTTGAATACCACTGTCCGCCGTATCCGTACAGACAATGGTACAGAGTTCGTCAACCAGACTCTTCGTGATTATTATGAAGGAGTTGGTATATCACATGAAACATCCGCTGCACGCACTCCACAACAAAACGGTGTCGTTGAAAGACGAAATCGCACACTTATGGAAGCTGCTAGGACCATGCTTATTTATGCGAACGCTCCATTGTTCTTGTGGGCAGAGGCTATTTCTACTGCATGTTTTACCCAAAACCGTTCTATCATTCGGAAACGCCATGGAAAAACACCTTATGAGCTTCTACATGACCGCAAACCCGATGTTTCATTTTTCCATGTGTTTGGTGCTCTGTGTTATCCAAACATCAATAGTGAGAATTTGGGTAAGCTTCAACCAAAAGCCGACATAGGTATTTTCATTGGTTACTCACCGTCCAAAAGAGCATACCGAATCTATAACCGTCGTCTTGGCAAGATTGTAGAAACTATGGACGCTGATTTCGACGAGCTGACAGCGATGGCTTCTGAGCAACACAGCTCTGAACCCGCGCTTCATGAGATGGGACCCGGTGCTATAAGTTCCGGATTAGTTCCCAACAATCCTACTTCTACATCATTTTTACCACCATCAAGGCCCGAGTGGGATAAACTGTTTCAACCGTTGTTTGATGAATTCTTCGATCCCCCGACTGATGAAGTTCCAGTACCTGTAGTAATTGCTCCAATACCTGAAGTGGTTGCTCAAGTTAATGAACCTTTATCTAATGCATCTACAATTCAAGTTGAACCTGATGCACCTTCACCAAGTGATTCTCAAACTACACCTGAATCATCACCCCTACTTGTGCCTAATGATGTAGAAGAGGATACTACTGATCACGACCTGGAATATGCTCACTTGCAAGAGCTTCCTTTCTTTGGTGTAGCGATCCCTGAAAACCCTTCAGCCGCATCTACCTCAGAAGAAGCTCCATCTATTGTTCACTCCAGACCACCAAGGATTGAAAAACATAGCACTAAATGGACAAAAGATCACCCAATTAGGAATATTATTGGAGATCTAGATCGACCAGTTTCTACGCGCCATCAATTACAAGAGAGTGCACTTTATTGTTACTTTGATGCATTTCTCTCTGAAGTTGAACCCAAAAATTGGCAGCAAGCTATGACCCAATCATCTTGGATCGAAGCTATGCAGGAGGAACTCAATGAATTCAAACGACTAGAAGTATGGGAATTGGTTCCTCGCCCTGACAAAGTTAACATCCTTACTTTGTTATGGGTTTATAAGGTTAAACTTGATGAAATGGGTTCGGTATTGAAGAATAAGGCAAGATTGGTCGCTAGAGGATATAAACAGGCCTTGGGTATAGACTTTGAGGAATCTTTTGCTCCTGTGGCTAGATTGGAGGCAATTAGACTATTCCTTGCGTTTGCTGCTCATATGAACATGATCGTCTATCAAATGGATGTGAAGACGGCATTTTTGAACGGTGAACTAAGGGAAGAGGTTTATGTTAGTCAACCGGATGGGTTCGTGAGTACGGAGTCTCCTAACCATGTGTACAAGCTTAAGAAGGCTCTCTATGGGTTGAAACAAGCTCCACGCGCGTGGTATGATCTCCTGTCAACATATCTCATGTCGGAAGGCTTCTCCAAAGGCAAAGTGGACCCTACTCTATTTACTCTCAAGGACGGCAACGACATGCTTCTGGTACAAATTTATGTTGATGATATAATTTTTGCTGCCACTAACATAGAATTGTCTAAACAATTTGAGAAGATAATGTCCACACGCTTTCAGATGTCGATGATGGGAAAAATATCATTTTTCTTAGGATTACAGATTTCTCAGAATCCCAGAGGCATCTTTATAAATCAATCCAAATATGCTCTAGAATCACTTAAGAAATATAATTTTGAGAATTGTGACCCCGTAGACACTCCAATGGTTGAGAAAACCAAGTTAGATGAAGATAGGGATGGGATTATTGTCGATCCGAAACTTTACCGTGGAATGATCGGCACCCTTCTCTATCTGACTGCTAGCAGGCCTGATTTGCAATTTGCTGTATGCATGTGTGCCCGGTATCAGGCTCGGCCTACCGAAAAGCACTTACATGTAGTTAAAAGGATCTTTCGGTATCTAAAAGGAACACTTCATCGTGGTCTATGGTATCCGAAAGATTCCTCGATTGCTTTAATATCATACGCAGATGCCGATCATGCTGGATGTCAAGATACGAGGCGTAGCACTTCTGGATCTGTGCAACTCCTAGGAGATAGATTGATCAGTTGGTCTTCAAAAAGGCAGAAAAGCGCTGCAATTTCTAGCACGGAGGCTGAATACATCGCCATGTCCGGTTGTTGTGCTCAAGTTCTTTGGATGAGATCACAATTAACTGACTACGGTCTTGGATTTAACAAAATCCCGATGTATTGTGACAACAAGAGCGCCATTGCCCTTTGCTGCAACTATGTTCAACACTCCCGGGCCAAGCACATAGACATTCGCTACCATTTCATCAAGGAGCAGGTGGAGAACGGAGTGATCGAGCTGTATTTTGTCACTACTGAGTATCAGCTGGCGGATATGTTCACCAAAGCCTTAGATCGAGGACGAATCGAGTTTTTTATCGACAAGCTTGGCATGAAATCATTCACTCCAGTGACTCTCAAAGAGTTGGCAGAAGAATCAGCTGAATAGTCGTGGTAAACTATTCAGAGTATCCTTTGGTTGTGACCATGTATATTATCGTAAATATATAAACCACAAAAGAAAAATACAAAAATATAAAACCAAGAAAAACCATAAAAAATATAAAACCAAGAAAAACCATAAAAAATATAAAACCTATAAAAACCATAAAAATTATAAAATCCAGAAAAACCAAAAATATTTTTTGTTTTAAATCGGGCATGTCTTTTAGTACGGTAATATTTACGGCCTTAGAAATGTCGATCAATATTGACACGGTGCCATAAATAGAGTCCGTATAAAAGTTGTACATTTTTAAAACGTGCCCATTATGGCTTGTAGTTATTTCAGACTGCAACCCGGTTTTCATATTAAAGTCACGTATTTCCTTGGAAAACGTTGGCTCAGAACGGGAATTAATTTTCTCGGGCGTGATTTACAAGCCAAATCATGCAAAGGGATCAAGTTTACTTTACAACTTGGTCTAACACGAATTTGTGTACGTCTCAGTGCATTAATTTGTTAAAATAAGAGAAATCTTATTAACACCACGAATCAAAATTTTTTCAAGATATCAATTGGGAAATGTTTTTCATCATCATGTGCCTCGTTAAACAATGACTACAGCTCTTTAAATAGAAAACGGGTCATCGTTTAAGGGGGAGAAAATGTTTCATCATCTTTCACATCAACAAGATCTTCAAAAGTTTTCAAGGAAACTCACAAAGCTTAATGGTTAATGGTTGGATTGCTTTGGCATTTGTAGTGTTGTTACTTATAAGCTTGTCGTGGAGAGTTTTGTGCTTGTGTTAAGTTAAGCTAATCACTAAGACTCGAATAGTTAAACATAAGATAGGGTCAAAATGGCAAGTGTAAAAACTTAGTAAACAAAAGAATAATGAATGAAGCAAAAAGAAAAGTGAGGGGGCAAAGTTGACAACTTGTCCAAACTTGTGGAAAAACTTTGACTAGTCAAAAGTTACTCCCCCCCGTTCTTTTCTTTCATATCACTGTTACCAGATCTCTTTTGCCGCCATTGACATACCTTCCACACAAAACAAACACACGTAAATTCATCATATCAGAATCATTCACCTTCTAAGATCAAGATCTTCACAAAAAGGTATTAAATCGGTTAAACTTTCATGTATAAACAAGATTAATTAACTGTTTAATTGGAAAATCAAACGAATCTAATCAATGTTCAATTAGGGTTTGATTAATTGGGGGTTTTGCTTGGGTTGTGTTCGGAAAAGGTTTACTAGCACTATTTTTGCCTTTAGAACAAATGAATCAAACGGATTAAGTGCCTAATTAGAAAAACTTGTAACTGTTGACATTTTTTCCGAATAGAACGATTTTTTCCGAATAGAACGATTTTTCCGCATAGGGCAAAAGTTCCGCATAGGGCAAACGTTCCGCATAAGGGAAAATGTTCCGAATAAGGAAAAATGTTCCGAATAAGGAAAAATGTTCCGAATAGGAAAATGTTCCGAATAGGAAAAAATTCCAAATAGGACTAATGTTCCGAATAGGGGCAAATGTTCCGAATAAGGAAAAATGTTCCGAATAAGGAAAAATGTTCCGAATAGGAAAATGTTCCGAATAGGAAAAAATTCCGAATAGGGATAAAGTTCCGAATAGGGATAAAGTTCCGAATAGGGATAAAGTTCCGAATAGGGATAAAGTTCCGAATAGGGATAAAGTTCCGAATAGGGATAAAGTTCCGAATAGGGATAAAGTTCCGAATAGGGATAAAGTTCCGAATAGGGATACAGTTCCGAATAAGGAATTTGTTCCGCATAGGCCAATGTTCCGAATGAAGGAATTTTTTCCGAATAGCCCAAATGTTCCGCATAGCCCAAATGTTCCGCATAGCCCAAATGTTCCGCATAGGGAATTTATTCCGCATAGGTCAAAAGTTCCGAATTGCCTTTTTATTCAGAATAGGAATGTTTTCCGCATAGGCTATATGTTCCGAATAGGACTTATATTCAGCATAGGACTATTATTCCGAATTGCGTGAATATTCCGAATAGAAGATGTTTGCATGATTTCAATGCTTAAGGGATTATGTCATATGTACAATGCTTAGGTTTAAAGTTATAATGATATTTATACTTGTCTGTATCAACCATTGTGTTTTATCTTAAGCAGAGACGATGACTAACCCTACCGTACAACAACTACAAGACGACAGAGCTGCCGCCATTGCTGAAGCCAAAACTCTTAAGTTTGTTCCAAACAACTACCGTCTGAAGGAGGTATCTCACTCTACCCATAATGGCTTTAAGGTAGCTACAGCCATGCTTGATAAATCTCACTTCAAGTATGCGCTAAGGAGAAGTGCTTCGGTGCCCTATGACTACCTTTACGAGTTCTGGGCTACCAAAGAGAGGACGTCGAACAAGATCACTTTTTCTTTGGACAACAAGCAGCAGACGCTTACTGTGTCAGACTTCAGGAAGATCTTTGGCTTTCGACCGATTCTCAAAGGTCTAGCAGCATACTCTCCCAACCCAACCAAGGACCAGATGATGGAGATGTTCACTGCTATTGGATGTCTTGACATTCGAACCCCGTCTGAGTTTACTACTGCCAAAATTGGTCAACCATGGAAAGCTATCTTTGGGATCCTTAGCCGATGCTTGACACCCAAGACAACTGGGTATGATGCTGTTCGTCCACCGATCATCAAAATGTTTTATGGTATGTTCAAAGGTATGGGTATTGATTATGCATCACTGCTGTGGGAGGAGTTTACTTTTCAACTCTTCACTAACACAAAGGGTAAAATCAGAACTTACCAATACCCTAGGTTTATTAAGTTGATCATACATTACTTTATGGAAAACGATGCATCCATTAACAAGCTTGCAGGTAGTCGTCACCACATGATAGATGATGATGATTTGGTTGACTTAAGGCAGGAGACTCATTCGAATACGGTTATTCCTGGTCCCATTCCCAGTCATCTTCTGACCGATGAGATCATTGAATCTGATGATTACAAGAACTTGCTCACGGAAATTGAGAAACAAAGAGCAAGCCTTCTAGCAGGTGAAGACTCATCTACCACGGTTAAAAGCAAAGGTAAAAGGAAGCAAGCAGATTTACCTGAGCCCAAAACCAAGAAGAAGAAGACAGAGGGTAAGAAGGGAAAGGGTAAGGACTTGATGCGTCTGCGTGACGAAGAAAATATTGCTGATCCTGATATTGAGAAAACTGAGAAACAAATGATGAAGACAGCCATTCAAAGGAGCAGGAAAGATACTGGTGGTAGTGGTTCAGGTGTAAGAATAGACGTTGAGGATGAGTATATTGAACCTCATGATGTTGATGAGTTTGGGTCACCTGAAAATTATTCCACTTCGAAGGAGCAATCAATCCCTGTTTCTACACCACCTCCTCCACCTACTCAACCTTTAACAACTCAACCTCCACCAACTCAACCCTTACCAACCAAACAGGTTTCTACATCACTTCCTCCACCACCACCAAAGCCCATCCTTAGCACCGCAGTCACAACCGAGCCTATTCCATCAACATCTACAACATCTGCAACATCTGCAATGGCAGCAATAGTGTTGGGCGAGATGTTGGATAAACATGTGGATGCTCACAAGAGAGAAATGAATGAACTTCGCCAAGAGTTAAATAAAAGAGCTCAAAGTGAAGAAGCATCAAGGAAAGCTCAAGAAGAGTTGATTGCCAAGTTCGCTGCAGACATGGAAGCTACACGTAAAGCTCATGCAGAGGAACTTGCTCAGGTAAAAAGGGATGAAGCTAATAGGCATAAAGCACGGATTGCAAGACTTAAAGCTATTAAGGATGACCTTAAAGAGCAAAACGACGCTCTTGAAGCTACTATTGAGCAGAAAGTAAAAGACTCAGTTGAATCCTTAATGCCTAAACTGCGTGATGACTTGAAGACGCTTGCTGCTGATAACTTGATGATCAAGTCATCCAATCCTTCAGAAGCCGCCTACAAGATCGCATATGACTTGACGGATTTTGAACTGAAGAAGATCCTTAAGGCTCGAATGAAGGAACTTGGTTCGTTTGATAAATCAAGGAAACAACGAGCTCTCTTCAAATCCCTGAATGACGCTATCATGGAGGATGATAGGTTGTTCAAGACGTTTGGAAGTGTGGTACCCTACCACATTCTCCCTGAAGAAGAACGGGAAGAGAGTGAGGAAGACGAGGGTACTGGTGGAGAGGAGGAAGAAGAAGAAGAAGAAGATAAGAACGAGGAGGAGGATGAGGATGAGAATAATGATGAGGATGATGAGAATGATGAGGATGATGATAATAATAAGGATGATGAAGATGATGATGAGGATGATGAGGATGATGATGATGAGGATGGAGATGATGATAATGATGGTAATGATGGTGGTGATGGTCACCAGGAGAGTGTTAAGGGGAGCAATGCGGATAAAGGTGAACAGAGTGAGAAAGGGGATAAAGGCGCCAGCTCAAAGAAAGTAGTTAAGTCTGGCACCAAGTCAAAGAAGGATGCAGCACCAAAGGAGAAGTCTACATCCACGGACTCCAGACGATCGAAGTGGCGCCATGACGTGAATGCCACTACAGGGTCATCTATTCCTGGTACATTTATCCATAAATCAATACCTGTTACCACTAACCCCGTTAGTTCTTGTATTGTTACTCCTGTGATTGCAGAATCAGTTACAGAACCAGAAGCTGCTCAACACTCACCCATCCATGACACTGCTGAAATGCCTGAATCTGAAGCAGATGTTCACATCTCGACTCCTCTGCAACAAAACCCACAATCCACTGTTCCTGAACCAAGCACAAGGAACTGGGAGGACACGTTGGAAATCGACGAGACTGCTCCACCACAGGCTTGGATCATGGCAGCGGCGCAGTATGATCCGATCACCGACGCCGACAAAGATGTCTTGTACCTTCGTATCCGAAGTCCGATTGACTTATGTGCATTTCTTGCTCATGAGTATAAGACTTCGGTTACTCCATCATTGGTGAAGAAAGTACTGAAGGATAAAAGACTTCGCGCCAAAACCCGGTTGCCCCAAATGGAGTTCGAATATTATGCCGAGGAGATCCTGAAGGCTCTGAATACCGTTCAACGGCCAGGTCTTCATGAATCAGAAAGAGCTCCACCTCCAATGGATCAAGATAATCAGATTGCTCTTGACTTCTTTGTCACCAATGATCTGGTGTATCTACTGAAGGGGTCATCAAAGTACGCAACATCCCTGACATTGCTGAAAGCTGCCAACTGGGGGACAATACCCTTCATCGAGGAAAAGGTAAACCGACTCTGGGTCCCTAAGATAAATCGTAATTATGATATGTATGCTGTCATAGGTGCATCTCATTGGGACGAACGAGTCAGAAGGGCGTACAGGTGTTGCTGCTTAGTCAATTCTGGAAGCTCAGTTAGATCCGATATCCGCATCTCCAGCATTTTAGGGATGAAAACAGAAGCCAAGAATGGCTACTATCATGTGACGGAGATTCGCTTGAAAAGGGAGGATGACAGGGAATACAGAATCCAGCAGGGAGATTTTTCCATCATTCGCCTTGAGGATATCGAAGATATGCTGCTTCTGATGACCAGAGATCAACTGACACATATTCCTCGTGAAGACCTGATTGCGTTGAATACAGCACTTCGCATGTTCACACGAAGCGTTGTCATCAAAACACGAGTTGAAGATCTTCAATTGGGAGTCGAAAGCTATCAGAGGAAGCTCAATTTAACCCGTCCTGTGAACCAAGTGTTACCTCAACATGTAGCAAGATGTCCCTATACCGGCATTTCTGTTCCGAATTCCGGCATCTTCTACTTGAACAGTCGAGGATTGATGAAGTTTATGAGGGTGGGGGAGCTCCACAAGTATAGTGATGGCACTCTTATACAAGTCAGAGACAAGTTGGAGCATCTGAACTCGGGTGGGACTTTGCCAGAAATGACGGAGGATTGGCATCCAGGTTTCCGGCAGATGGCGAAGTATGTCATCAAGAAGATCGATCAGAAGCTCCGTGAACGTAGATTGATGAGGAGCTTGGAAAGATTTGTGGGTGGTAGACCATATGGAGTGCACTACAGGACACTGCAACGATCCATCTGAAGGGTCGTACATTTCAGGTCACTCTATATTGGTATTATTTGTGAATATGTATATTTGTGAATAATGTGCGTTAATGGCTTGTTGTAGTGTTAAAGTATGATAATTTTTCAAGAATTTCTCACGAGATTCTAAATCTTTCAAAATATATCATATTAAAGCACTACAACTACCCCTTATTAACTTAAGGGGGAGCAATCAGTTGTTCTATGGCCAAACAACAATTTCATTTTTACCCAAAGACCGGTTAATCCATTCAATATCCCAAATATTAATGGTTAACATTTTGGATAAGGGGAGAAAATGGGATTAAGGAGACGTAAATGATACTTGGCTAAAAGATGAAAAAGACTTAAAGATTATCCAACTTAATATGTGTGAAGCACGTGTTAAGGGGGAGCGTTTTTTATGAACAAAACACCTAAGGTACAAAACTTTTGATTTCAATATCACAAGTACTTTAGGTGATTTTCAATGATTTTTCATGGTGGCCATTCCTTCCCAAAACACGCTTAATTCACGACGGATGTGGTGACAAAAGGGTGGTAGGAATAGGTTTAGTCTAATGATTCATCAGAGCCGATGGAATCTTCCCAAGGACAATTCCCTAGTTAGAATTAGAAGTCCTAGGAAAGATGGAGAAAGAAGGTGAACGTAGCTGAATGCCGACCAAGTACTTAAGCTAGCACTGGAACAATCACAACAAGGTGCTAGTGATGACGTATTGGTAAGCATTGAAGGGGTTGAAGAATGAAAAAGAAATGTAAAGATAAAGGGTGTAAAGAAAGAAGCCCTCCTTACAACTTTAGGCAGAAACCGGGTCAATACATATGCTATTGAGGTCATTTTTGCTAATGATTCTCGGTATTGAAGAAAGACATCATGGACCCAGTGATGCAATGCACAACCCTTCCCCAGCTAACTCAAATATCTCTCAAAAGGTATTTGTTTTAATCACACGGAGATCAACACATTATCTACTGGTTTATTCACTCCGAATAGACTGGTATTGAAAAGGTGGCACTCCTCTCCAGCCATCGCTCACTAAATCAAAACGCACAATCGAGTCTAGAGCCAAGAGATCATCAAAAGTCTCATTAGGACACTTTCCATTTATTCCTTGCTTTCTCACACACTGTGAAAAGTAAGAGATTTTCATGAGTCCTACGCAGTATTCCTGTAATATTGCCAGAACATCCGAGTAATACGCAAGTATTACAATGAAGATGGAAATCCTGCTTGAGCCAACATCAAACAAGCTCATGGTAGGTTACACGTGCGGTTCTTTTAGAACCAATCTTGTGAAAAACTGGAAGGTAACAGTGGTTTAATTCTTAATTGAACTTAAACTCGTTCCAGGCCTCTTCGCATTATCATATGATCTTGCCAGAACACTCAGAGTGACTCTTTATTGACCACAGTGACGAGTGGAAATCCTTCTAGTGTCAACATCAAACAGCACTTGGTAGGTAACGCGCAAGATTCTTTATGAATCGAGCTCGTGACAACTGGAAAGCAACGACGGTGAAAATCTTAATTGAAATTCACTTGTTCCAGGTTTCATGAATTGACGGCTTTTAATCACAAGGATAATTTATCCAAGTGATTCACTCTTTATGTTCGCAGTCAGCTTTGGACGGTCGAATAAAGAGAACGGGTTTACCCGCGAAATCCTGTCAGGAAGTTACTTAATTGAAACTATCCGTCACGGGTACGATATCTAATATCGTCCAACGGTCTTCACCGACCGGAGGTAAAATGCTACCGAGTTAGAATAAAATGTTCAAAGCCATTTTATTCGTGTCGTTGCTGTGTACCTGCTAAAGACGGTGGCGTTGCTGAGTACCTGTTGAAGACGGTGGCGTTGCTGAGTACCTGTTGAAGACGGTGGCGTTGCTGTGTACCAGTGAAGACGGTGGTGTTGCGGTGTACCTGTAAAAGTCGTTCCCACATGCTTATGTCTTTTGCAACAAAAATTCAAGAAAGTACAAGATGAAGTCTTCCGCTGTACCAAACTCTGAAGCTTTCAAGAATCCAACAAAAAGACGTAAGTGTGTGGAACATGAAGTCACGAGGAGGCAAAGTTCACAAGAAAGGCAAAGATCGCACGTGAAAGGCCAAAGAACAATGCTCTCAAGTCAAAGCCAAAAAGATCAAATCAACATATTCACAACAAAAGAAAGAAAAGAAGAAAAGACTACGAGCTAAAGAACGAAGACTTAGTATAGTATGCTAGGTTTAGAACTTTGTAACATGGAGTGACCTCCCTTAGGGGGAGATTGTTAGAAATACGTTTTTACGTATATTAGAAGTATCGGTCACTCCACAATAATATTCATGTTGTAATAGCTCGTAGTTAGTTATTAGTTGTTATTCGCTTATTAACTTAAGTAAGAACCGGTCCATGGGCTTGTCATGGACCGGCCCAAGCCCAATGTATGGCTTGGACTATAAATACCCCTTTCCACTAAGGAAAGGGGTTGGTTGTTGTTTCATTCACATTTCATATTAATAAAATCTTCCATATATTTCTCTCACTTTCTCTCTCTAGTTTCTCTCACTAGAAAAACATCAACCCACTTCATAGATTCATAGGTTATTAATTTCTACAATCTTAGATCATACGGGGTTCATTATTGATTCATGAACAAACTCACCAAAACCAGTATGATCACCACCAATAACGAACCTGCTGGCTCCATAAAAAACGAATCTAGGGTTTTATCTAAAACCCTAAGTATTAAGAACAACAGCATCAAGAAATAGAAGCCACATCAAATGAACAGTAGCAACCATCATCTAGGGTTTGTTGGGAAAAACCCTAGATCAGCAACTTTATTTTATAAAAACAGAAAAATAACACTAACATGAAAACCTTGTAGATCAACCAGATCGAGAGCCAACAAGCTCTGATACCACTTGTTGAGTCTTAGGATCTAGACTCATCTGGGATATAATAACAATGATTGTAATAAGCACAACGGAACATAAAGAACACAATCAAAGTTATGAACAAGGCTTTCTTATTTATAAAATACTAATAAGATATTATACTAATAGGCTTGACGCCAAGAGGAACACACACACACCTATGCTTTACATTGTTTGTGAATGATTGAATAATAACCAAGGTGCTACCCTCTTTATATACTATAGGGACTAGGGCTACATCACAACCCTAGCTTACTGTAGAAGCTAACTAATTTACTATTAGGTCCTTCATCTTGTTTTGTCATAGCAACTCAAGATCTATAATTCCCAATAGACTAGATATATACCTATTGCTATACGCAGGGACTAAAGTTGTCTACAAGGGGTAGTCTAGATTAGATATGCCTATAAATAGCCCCCATGACTCTCCATAGGGGTGTGGAAGAATAGTGTAATTTTCTTTTGTTTTCATTTCACTTGAAATAAAACACACACTTTTCCTCTTACCTCTCTCTAACTTTCTCTCACTAGAACAATATCATGTTCTTCATATTCTTTGATCATCCCCGACCCCCCGATCTAGGTGGTTTTTTATGCTTGTCAAATATTAATATGCTAAATACCAGAAAAACGTCTGAATATGTAGTCATTCCCGCTTGAACAAGCCGAGCACCAGCGTAAAAACTAGCTATGTACATAATAAAAGGCATCGAATTGGATACATGAAACCCTACCCCACTGATCAAACCTTGTTGTATGCCTTTATTCTTAGGAGTGTCACATTTATTTCTTTACTCCTTCACCAATTTCTCTTATTCACAAAAAGATGCCACTGTCCTTATACTCAAAACTGCATTACTTGCCACCTGACTCACTTCCTCGTACATGGCCTTAGAATCATTACTAAACCCTTTAATGAATTTTACCTCAACCTTTATGTATCTGGTATTTTGAACCCTTTATGTGTATCGTTATTATCATATTTATATAAACGGTGTGTTTGGTATTGCTCACATTAGGATCAGGTACCTTCTGTCGACCTCAAATTTGTTAAACCACATTTATCTGTTTCATGTGCCTTCATTAAAAAGCTAGCAACACAAAAAGTAGTAGAATATGTTTCCTCAACATGGTCCTAGGCTTAGGTACATACTTTACAACAGCTTTTGTAGTTGACAAAATAGGACAACTTTTAGCTTCTGGTTAACTTACCAACATTATAAGAGCACCCACTTCATAAAGAACACAAGAACAAGCTGCTTTAAGGAAGACAATCAAGAGGGAAATCTAGATATCAAATAAATGACCAAAAGTCAAAAGCTCTTGTCCTTTATTTTCTCTGAATGGGCTAAACTCTAGATGGGCTCAAATGGACTTATATTAGTTTTCTCTAGTCCAATTTACTAAGTACATGCTTAGTTATTGGAAGCCCATATTGATCCTGGGTTTCGTAAGTTATATATATCATAATACAATAGACACGATATATCAAATGGTACCTCTGCGTATATGTGTGTGACCTCATATTGCAACACCGTGCACGCCCATACTTGTGTCTATCTTTGACCAATACATATTCTATCCTTTCAAGTTTCAACCAATATCTAAATCCATCCACTAACTTATGTATTATAAACTTGTCATTTTTTGGGCCCCACCATATTCAAAGCCTATTTTTTCGACATTCCAAACATGATTATGACAATACTCTAAATTTAAATACATCCAAACACACCCAATTTACCCCAACAAAACAACATCTTCAAATGCATCTTTAACCATCTTAGATTTATTACTAAACGTGTAATCGCGCATAACGACAAAAATTGCTTAGCGATAGATAGCCAACGATATGTTAATTAATCTGGTGATCGAACCGATAACGTGATGAGTTGACCGTGTTGACTCGGTGACTTGATCGGGTTGACCCAGTGATCGAACCTGTGAACTGGTGGCTCGACCTAGTTGAATTAGTGATCGAACCCGTGACATGTGGTTCTATGTTAAATTACCATTAAATTAGTATAGATATTTCTTTTTCTACATTTTTTTATAAAATTGTTGAAATTTTTCATCATTTGAGATACAACTTTATTATATATAGTAGAGATAGAGATAGAGATAGATACAGAGATAGAGATGATATGTTAAAAAGCAACAATGATACGTAAAATAATATACCAATTTTCGTTTCGATCATTCTTTACGGGTGTATAACAATCCATAATTTTCAACAATGTACATTACTCTTATGATATATATAAGAATCAATTTCACGGGAAACTTGTTGCTTTATTTCATGCCAACTATGTAACGTAACTTACATAGCAATATAAACGAGCTCACACAACTACTACTGCCAACTATAACATCATTGATATCAAGTAAACGTTATAATATGTCAAGACTATGTTCTAATATCAACATTACATCAGGCGTTATTTATTTAACGTACCATTTATAACATTAATTATGAAATAAACCTTATAAGTTAAAGTTTATACCAAAACCATAATTCCATGCAATGTCTTCATTCAAAACACCCAACCACCTCCATCACCTACTTGTCACCACCCTTGCTCACCAATTTTCCAAGTACCTCCCTTATTCTTTTTCTTTGGTGTGACCTCCACACATCCCTTACACCTCTCTAAGATATGAAATTAGATTTAATTAGTCACTTAACTCACCTTTGTTCCTACTCCACCACCTTTGGCCATCACTCTACTCTTAAACCTCAGCCACAAAGTTTCCTAATGATCGGCGGTCGTCGCACCGATAAAAATAATAAACCTAATTACTTTATGCTAGATAGGGCAAGTGGGTATTGAATTCACATAAAGTATGTGGTCTTGGTCTAAGTTTTGGGGTAATCATTAATCAATAAAAGTTTTGAATTTTAAATTGTAGAAACTAAAAAGGGGGGAGGGTTGAATAGTTTCTTAAAATTTACTTGTCAAAAGATGTTTTTTTTTAAATTCTTTTCAAAAACTTAGACTTGATTGATTATGTGAAACCTTCTTATACACAATATAAACAAGGTATAGTTAATAAGTGTGAAAACACTTATCCTTTTACCACTTATTTCCAATAATAACAAGACCAAAACGTGTATTTTATGTCGTAAAAGTCGGAATTATGCGTGGTTTGTGTTTTTATTGTGTTTTAGGACCAAAAGATGAAAAAGGAAGAAAAACACGGGCTTTCACGGGCTTTTATCGAAGAAAACGAGAAAAGACGAAGTCAAAAGATCAAGAGTGCTTAAAGAACGGATGTCCAAGACCTATTCTGAAGATTTATCGAAGAAAAAGTCTAAAGACGGAAGTTTAATGAAGTCGAAGAACTTAAGTCTAATTTAAAGAAGAAAATTATTAAGACAAGTTCGAATCCCGAGACGACGTCAAGAAAAGACAAAGAATTAAATCGAGTCGAGAAGAAAAGAAATAGGAAGCATCACACATGCACTTCCCATTTCGCTATAAATACCCTCCTAATCACATTAGGAGGGTAGTTAGCTAGTTTTATTTTTAAGTTTTCTTTCTAGTTTTTAGAGAGAGAAGGTTCTAAACTTTCTCTCACTAAGTTTTTCATCTTTCCTTTCTTTTAAGCTTTCATTAATCTTTGTATTTGAGTTACTTTAATCAAAAGTTTAAGTTTAAGCTTTGTGTTCTTTAATCTCCTTCTACATTTCTTGAAGTTGCTTATTTCTTAATCTGAAACCTTACTTTTGATCCGAATCCTTTATGATCCGTGATTAAATTTGAGGTTGTATGGTTAGAAGGTTCATTTCCTTTGTTCCTACATAAGCTCCTACACGTATAAGTTGTAAGCTCTCAATGCTTATTGGCTTATTTCAAGTTTTAGCTTATTGGTTTTCGGATTTCTCAAAGGTTTTAGTCATTTTAAAGTTCATTTCATAAAGTTTTTAATCATTTATGTTTTACAAGTTGTCAAATTTAAGCCTTTTGAGTTGTTTAAGTTTCGGATGAGTTAGCTTATTGATCGTGCTTATTTAGTTTTAAGCTCTCCACCAATTTCGGATTAAGAGTGCATTCCATCGCAATCTTGGGGCTTTGTAAATTCCGATGGACTACTGGTTTAGATCGCAATAACCCATCAGGGTTCTACTTTGCGATCGGTTGGTCATTTCCCCCCTTATTCCGATCTGGATTGCGATCGCTCATTGCGATCGCACATTCCGACGGGACTAAGGTCCTTGTTAAGACGAAACTCTGCCCAAATTTACTTTACAACATTCAGACAGTGGTGCATTCCGACAGAAGTGTTTACAACTTTGCGATCTAAAACATTCCGATTGTGATCATTCCGATAAGCAGTATTTCGACAGAATTGCATTTTACATTCCGATGGGTATTCAGATTGGTATTCTGATGGACCTGCGCATGGATTATTCCGATGGCTTGTTTTAACTATATTCCGATGGTTTTAGCTTTGGTGCATTCCGATAGAAATGAGTTGCAATATTCCGATAGAACATGTTTTTAAGTTTTAAAGTTTTACTTAAAGTTTTTCTAAATAGCTTTTAGTTTATTATTTAAACGCTTTAATTTCGCTCAACTACATTTTAATACTTGCTTTTAGTTTTAATTAGAAAACCAAACCAAAACATACTCTTGTTCACCAAAAGACAATTGAGTCACACTTTAGACTGGTAATCAATTCGAGGAGATCGGACGATAATTATTTTATACTTGGGTAAAACCGTGTATTAAATGGCGCCGCTGCCGGCTCTTTTCGTTAAGATTAACGGTTTATAGTGAGAGACGCATTGAATTTTGGGATCCGTTCTTTGAACGTTATTTTCCTTGCTTTAAAAATTTTCAAAACCCTAAAAAATATAAAATTCTTCAAAAATACAAAAACATTGAAAAACCATAAAAAGCAATTCTTTTCCAAAGGTTTGCACCAAAAAGATTATATAGATATTCTCTCTGTATATTTTTCTTCTGCAGGTGTATGCGTACTATATCTTCGAACTATTCTGAGCCCGAGACTTGAGAAGATTTAGATATGGCTGGTGTTCATAACAACAATAATAACCCACCTCTACCCAATTTGAATAACAATAACAACAACAACAATGTCCCCCTACCTGATTTACGAACAATGGAGGAATTGTGTCAACACACCATGAACGGACGCGGAGGCCCGATTGCGCCGATGCACATCACGGCTCAGGAGTTTTTGTTGAAGCATCACATGATCCAACAAGTGCAAACTAATCCATTTCGCGGAATTCCGGATGATGATGCCAACAAACACCTCGACAAATTCATTACCATCACCCAAAGCATGAAGTCACCCGGTGTTTCTATGGATGACCTTCACCTTCAACTATTTCCCCACTCACTTTCCCACCATGCCGAAAAATGGTTTGACCGTCTCCCAAAGAATTCTATTCATACTTGGAATGACATGACTCAACGCTTTTTGTCGCGCTACTTCCCACCATCCATGGTCACAAGCCTTCGTAACCAAATTAGTGGATTCATGCAAGACAATGATGAATCACTCTTTGATGCTTGGGAACGATACAATGATTTGATCGACCGTTGTCCGAACCATAACATGCTCCCCGTCACTCTCAATGATACTTTCTACAATGGTCTCACTTTTCGTGATCGTGACACGATCAACGCCGCCGCCGGTGGTACTTTTATGAAAAGGAGACCGGAGGAGTGTAGAGAGTTGATTGAAAACATGACTACTCACCACAAGAATTGGGATTCATCCGCATCCTCAAGATCTAACCCGAGAGTCAATGTTTCTTCTACTGCTTCCAATCCCGAGATGACCGAAATTACCCGACAACTCGCAGAGATGAACAAGAATTTCATGACCATGGCCACAAACCACTTTCAACAAGCTAAAGCCGTTGCTATTTCTTGTGACACATGTGGTGGTCCTCATTCTTACAATGATTGTCCTTCTACTCAAGGCAATTTTTCTAAAAACGTTAACGCGGCATACGGTACTTATCCCACGGGAAGCTATCAAGCTCGTCCTCAAGGAGACCGTAACTTGCTAAGTTATCGGTCAAACAACTATCTTGCTCCACCCGGTTTTCCTCCGCCAAACCAAAACCAACAACAAAGCTATAACCGAAACAACCAATCCCAACCTCGTGCTAACAATCAATATCAATCCCAAAGAAACCCATATCCTCCTCAAGGAAATTCTCAAGCTTACCAAGTTCCACCTCTCAATCCACCGATGGCATTGAATCAAGACGTCGAGACGTTCATGAGGACTAATAGAGAGATGGTGACGAATCCTCAGAGTCAATTCATCAACTTGAAGGGAGAAATGGCGAAACAAGGGAGCGATATTCGAGCTGAGCTAAGGAATGACATGGTGAAACAGAGCAATGATATTCGTGCCGACATGAGAGACTCTTTCAGAACCCAAGCGGATAATTTACGTGATATGTTAGGTTCGCTCTTCCAAGGTAATCAACCCTCTTCTTCGGGTACTCTTCCGAGTAACACCGTTGCGAATCCAAGAGGGGAGATGAAAGCAATCACCACTCGTAGTGGAAAAGGTTATACGGAACCCGAGCTTCCTACACCTCCACCCGTGATTGTGAACAAGGAAAAAGAGCAACTTTCCTCACCTCCTTTGCCTTCTATCCCCATTCACCCACCACCCGCGGTTGTGAGTGATCCTACTCCCCTAAAGCCTTCCTCTTCATCCGATATACCTTATCCTTCAAGGTTGAGGAAAGAGAAGCAAAAGAGAAAGGATGATATTCAAGTTTCAAACTTTCTCAAAATGTTTAAACAATTGAATTTTAACATCTCCTTTGCTGAGGCTCTCACTCACATGCCTAAATACGCAAAGATGTTTAAAGATCTTCTTAGTGACAAGGAGAAGCTTCTTGACATTGCTCAGACCCAACTTAATGAGAATTGCTCCGCCGTTCTCTTAAGGAAATTGCCCACCAAACTTGGTGATCCGGGTCGCTTCTTAATTTCTTGCAACTTCCCGGGAGTAGAGAATTGCATGGCCCTAGCCGATCTAGGTGCTAGTATAAACTTAATGCCTTTAAGTGTTTAGAAGCAATTATCTCTCCCGGAGCTTGTCCCCACCAAAATGAATTTGGAATTAGCTAACCGTACGGTTGCTTATCCAGTGGGGATAGCCGAAGATGTCTTCGTTGGCGTTGACAAATTCACCTTCCCGGCGGATTTTGTTGTCGTTGACTACGAGATGGATCCTCGTGTTCCATTAATCGTTGGACGTCCCTTCTTGAGGACCGGTCGCACTCTCATTGATGTAGCCGCGGGCGAAATAATCTTGAGAGTTGGTGACGATAAAATTGTCTTCAACATGGGTAAGATTTCTAAGCAACCTTATTCATATGAGAGTGTTAATGCTATTGATGTTTTCGATGAGGCTTGTGAAGAACACATTCATGATGCTTGCAAAAGTACTCTCTCTTCTCTACCCAATGTTGAGACCATTGCCTCAATTGCTCCGTCATTGACTCCTTTTGGAGAAAGTGACTTGGATGATTTCGAAGCTAGCTTGGGTCCTCTCGATCTTAAGTATGATGATTCTTCCACCAATTGGGATGAAGACATTCGTACAATTGAGAAACTTCTCAATGAAGACCCGTTTTCTCCTCCTTCTCCTAAAGAGGTGACTAATGATGCTCCATCATTAGTTACACCATCTATTGAGGATCCTCCTACTCTTGAGCTTAAGGACCTACCGTCTCATCTCGAGTACGTTTTCCTTGAAGACAACAAGAAGTTACCGGTCATCATCGCAAAGGACCTGAAAGAAGAAGAAAAATACCGACTTATCGCCGTGTTGAAGAATCATAAGAAAACGATTGCGTGGAAGATCTCCTATATTCGTGGAATTGATCCTCACTTTTGCACACATACGATTCTCATGGAGGACGACTTTAAACCCACCATTCAAAGCCAACGAAGGGTGAATCCTAAGATCCATGACGTTATCAAAAAAGAGGTTATCAAACTGCTTGATGCGGGCTTGATCTATCCTATCTCGGATTCACCGTGGGTTAGTCCAGTCCATTGTGTGCCTAAGAAACGTGGAATCACCGTTGTTCCCAACGAAAACAACGAGTTGATTCCTACTCGTCTCGTTACAGAGTGGAGAGTTTGTATAGACTATCGCAAACTCAATGATGCTACGAGAAAGGATCATTTTCCCCTTCCTTTCATGGACCAAATGCTTGAACGTCTAGCGGGTAATGATTATTACTGCTTCTTAGACGGTTTCTCTGGGTATTTTCAAATACCCATCGATCCCCATGACCAAGAGAAAACCACATTCACTTGTCCTTATGGAACATTTGCTTACAGTAGAATGCCTTTCGGCTTGTGCAATGCTCCTGGGACATTCCAAAGGTGTATGATGGCTATCTTCCATGACATGGTTGAAAACCATGGAAGTCTTCATGGATGATTTCTCGGTCTATGGTGATTCATTCTCTTCCTGCCTTGCCAATTTAGAACGTATGCTTAAGCGGTGCGAAGACACTCGCCTTGTTCTAAATTGGGAAAAATGCCATTTTATGGTAAAAGAAGACATTGTGCTAGGACACAAAATCTCTAAAGCCGGTCTTGAAGTGGACCGTGCTAAAGTGGATGTCATAGCCAAATTACCTCCACCTTCAACCGTGAAGGGTGTGAGAAGTTTTCTGGGTCACGCGGGCTTCTATCATCGTTTCATTCAGGATTTTTCTAAAATTGCTCGCCCAATGACCCACCTCTTGGAAAAAGATACTCCTTTTATCTTTTCCAAAGAGTGTATTGAAGCCTTCAATCTTCTCAAGGATAAGCTAACTAAGGCACCCGTCTTGGTTACCCCTAATTGGGAGCTACATTTTGAATTGATGTGCGATGCTAGCAATTTTGCTATTGGAGCGGTTCTGGGCCAAAGAGTGAATAAACACTTCAAACCAATCCATTACGCTAGCAAGACAATGACGGGGGCTCAATTTCATTATACGACAACCGAAAAAGAGCTTTTAGCTGTTGTCTATGCTTTTGAAAAATTTCGCCCCTATCTTGTCCTTTCCACCACCATCGTGTATACCGACCATTCCGCGTTGAAGTACTTGTTAACTAAGCAAGATTCTAAGCCAAGACTTCTTCGTTGGGTTTTGCTCCTTCAAGAATTCAACATTGAAATTCGTGACAAAAGGGGAGCCGAAAACCTAGCAGCAGATCATCTGAGTAGACTTGAGGATCCATATCAAGGGGATCATCCGAACCAAGAGATCAATGACACTTTTCCCCTTGAGACCTTAATGTCTATTCACTCCAATCTTGATGACACCCCGTGGTTTGCGGACATTGCAAACTACTTAGCGGGTGGTATTCTCATCAAACGGTTAACATCCCAAGAAAAGAAGAAGTTCTTTAAAGATGTTAAGACTTACTTCTGGGATGACCCTTATCTCTTCAAATAATGTGCTGATCTGATCATTCGTCGATGTGTTGATGGACCGGCAGCTTTGCAAATCCTTGATGCTTGCCATAAAGGACCCACCGATGGTCACTTTGGTCCCAACTACACCGCTAAGAAAGTGTTTGACTCAGGATTCTATTGGCCCACCATTTATCGTGACGCTCACGAAATGGATAAGCATTGTGATGCTTGCCAAAGACAAGGCAAGATCACACATAAAGATGAGATGCCTCAAAATTTCATACAAGAATGTGAAATCTTTGACGTATGGGGCATCGACTTTATGGGGCCATTTCCATCATCCAAAGGGAACAAGTACATCCTCGTCGCCGTTGACTACGTATCCAAATGGGTTGAAGCTAAGGATCTTCCTACGAACGATGCGAGGGTGGTTGTGAACTTTTAAAGCAGCTTTTCGCTCGATTCGGTGTTCCTCGTGCTATAATCAGTGATCGCGGGACTCATTTTTGTAATGATCAATTTGCAAGAGTCATGGCTAAGTATGGTGTTAATCATCGTCTTTCCACCGCCTATCATCCCCAAACTAATGGGCAAGCTGATATTTCCAACCGTGGATTGAAGCGAATTCTGGAACGTACAGTCGGAGAGCATCGTGCCGCGTGGGCCGATAAGTTAGATGATGCTCTGTGGGCTTTCCGTACAGCTTATAAGACCCCGATTGGTTGTGCACCGTATCGTCTTGTGTACGGGAAAGCATGCCACCTCCCCATCGAGCTGGAACATAAGGCGTACTGGGCCTTGAAGTGGGCTAACTTCGACATCAACAAAGCCGGTGATCTTCGCAAGATTCAACTCAACGAGCTCAACGAACTGAGAAATGAAGCTTACGAGAACTCACTGATATACAAGGAGAAGACCAAGATCATCCATGACGCAAGAATCAAGAACCGAGAGTTCCACGTTGGTGATCAAGTTTTACTCTTTAACTCTCGGTTAAAGATCTTCTCTGGCAAGTTGAAGAGCCGCTGGTCTGGTCCATTCACCGTCGCAAAAGTTTTTCCATATGGCAGCATTGAGCTTTCTCAGCCAAATGGGCCCAATTTCAAGGTGAATGGCCAGCGTTTGAAGCTGTACTTTGGTGAGGACATCTCTCATGAGATGATCCCATCCCTCACCACCTTTCCCATAAACTAAATTTGGGTCGAGTCAGGCTCGTGACTCGGTTATAAAAAACAAGCGCTTCTCGAGAGGCAACCCGTGATCTATCCTTTACTGCTTTCATAATAAGTGTAGGGGGAGCTCCGTATGTGTTGGTTGTCTTCTTTCTTATCATGTGCAGGGATTCGAGCTTTCAAAGATCCATTCTTGATGACTTTCGACGACCCGTGATTCCGTGTACCCATCTTCCCGGTTCTATCCTAAACTCTTTTGATTCTCTATTTTATATTCTTCAATATTAAACATAGGAATCACTTTAGTTGTCTCTTCCTTAGCAAGATTTAAACAACGTGCACAATGTCCTAAGTGTAGGGGAGTTCACTCCCACATGCTTAAACATTGAGGACAATGTTTATATTAATTGTAGGGGGACTTCTTTCGTAGTTAAGTGGTCTTTTCCTTGCATTTGTCCTCATTTTAACCGGAAAATTGATTTTTCGACATTTTTCAAAATTTATGATCTATTTTGGCCTAGTAGTTTTTCCTTTGTTATCGTTATTTACTTTCTTTTCTATAATAAATTTTTAATAAAGTGGTTTTAATTTTTCAAAGCCGTGAATATTTTGACTCAACCCGAGTTTACTTATCTAAGTTTACTCTAGCTAGTATCCTTAACGTGTTTAAGTCAAGTTTTGCTAGGCTTTTATATAGGGAACTTTAAAACGCGAAAGTCTTAACTCTCACGGGTTAAGAACAAGAACTTTTCGCAAGTTCCTATAATTGATCCTAGAGAGTTGTTTATCAAGGGAACTTTAAAATGCGATTTCTAAACTTGAAAAAGTCTAAAGAATTTGCAAGATCCTATAGATGACTCGAAAACCCAAAACTTTTATTTAATTGGCTAAGCATCCACGAGTCTCATTCCTTGAGATTTTTAAACTGTGGAGGACGAGAGATGATAGAGTCAATTATAAGTTTGGTATTCTTTCGTGAATTTATGTGAGTTAATTATGAGCCTATTCTCCCATCACTTGTTAATAAATTTATCTGCAATAAATAAGGTTGTACGATTTGAAAAGTTACTTAGCTTCTAGCCCAAGATCGTTTAAAAGTTGCTCGGTATTAATTAGAGTTCATAGCCAAGGCATAACTTATTGAAGCAGGATGCGAAGATTGGCGAGTCCGAAAAGGCCCTAACAAGGCATGAGGGCTACATTTTGTTGCTAAAGATCCAAAAGTGATGTGAAAAATCATTTGTCGAAAATCAATATGAAGGATCGAGACACACGACGAAAAGCAATTACTCCCCTAAAGATCATGGAGAAGTCTATCCGAAAATACCCTAGCAAGGTATGAGGATAAATAGATCCAAGTCCTAAAAGGAGGCGGATCGTTGTATATCAAAGTCCAAAATAAAGATTGGAGAAAAATGAAGAAGTCGTGGTCCAAGTATGAAGAATCTCTCAAAAACTTCAAGTGAAGAAATTCCTATTATGAAGAGAAGACAATAATTTCAAGAACGTCTCTCAAAGATTTGAAGTATGAAGTCGCTGCCAAATATCGGTCCGAGAAAGGTCTCAAATCGCGAAGCGAGTTATGCCACGATATGAACTTTATGAGGTCCCGAGAAGCACTTTTAAAAGATTTTGTCCTTTAGCTAACTATTGATTAAATCGTCCACTTTATTTTCGGCCTAAATAACTATCGAAATAAGTCAAACAATGCATCCTCGTGATCATTCAAGACAAAAATAAAATATAAGAGATAACCCTAGAAATAAGGGAGTCTAAGTAAATAATTGGCCCACATGAATTCGTGTTACTTTGCTAACTTATAATAGCAATGATCTCGTTTTTAAGCTTGGTATGGGGAACGTGAAACTTGAGGATGAAAAAAGTTCATGGCAGCGAAAACCCAATGTAAGTCTTTAATTTCTTAACTTGTTTTATTCTTTTTATTTAGTGTTGAATAAAGGCCAAGGTAGGTTATTTATGATGGAAAATGTAAACCGTGCTTTAAAATTAATTCATTGCATGAGGACATTGCAATGGTCAAGTGTAGGGGATTTAATAAGTGTGAAAACACTTATCCTTTTACCACTTATTTCCAATAATAACAAGACCAAAACGTGTATTTTATGTCGTAAAAGTCGGAATTATGCGTGGTTTGTGTTTTTATTTTGTTTTAGGACCAAAAGATGAAAAAGGAAGAAAAACACGGGCTTTCACGGGCTTTTATCGTAGAAAACGAGAAAAGACGAAGTCAAAAGATCAAGAGTGCTTAAAGAACGGATGTCCAAGACCTATTCTGAAGATTTATCGAAGAAAAAGTCTAAAGACGGAAGTTTAATGAAGTCGAAGAACTTAAGTCTAAATTAAAGAAGAAAATTATGAAGACAAGTTCGAATCCCGAGACGACGTCGAGAAAAGACAAAAGAATTAAATCGAGTCGAGAAGAAAAGAAATAGGAAGCACCACACATGCACTTCCCATTTCCCTATAAATACCCTCCTAATCACATTAGGAGGGTAGTTAGCTAGTTTTATTTTTAAGTTTTCTTTCTAGTTTTTAGAGAGAGAAAGTTCTAAACTTTCTCTCACTAAGTTTTTCATCTTTCCTTTCTTTTAAGCTTTCATTAATCTTTGTATTTGAGTTACTTTAATCAAAAGTTTAAGTTTAAGCTTTGTGTTCTTTAATCTCCTTATACATTTCTTGAAGTTGCTTATTTCTTAATCTGAAACCTTACTTTTGATCCGAATCCTTTATGATCCGTGATTAAATTTGAGGTTGTATGGTTAGAAGGTTAATTTCCTTTGTTCCTACATAAGCTCCTACACGTATAAGTAGTAAGCTCTGAATGCTTATTGGCTTATTTCAAGTATTAGCTTATTGGTTTTCGGATTTCTCAAAGGTTTTAGTTATTTTAAAGTTCATTTCATAAAGTTTATAATCTTTTATGTTTTACAAGTTGTCAAATTTAAGCCTTTTGAGTTGTTTAAGTTTCGGATGAGTTAGCTTATTGATCGTGCTTATTTAGTTTTAAGCTCTCCACCAATTTCGGATTAAGAATGCATTCCATCGCAATCTTGGGGCTTTGCACATTCCGACGGACTACTGGTTTAGGTCGCAATAACCCATCAAGGTTCTACTTTGCGATCGGTTGGTCATTTCCCCCTTATTCCGATCTGGATTGCGATCGCTCATTGCGATCGCACATTTCGACGGGACTAAGGTCCTTGTTAAGACGAAACTCTGCCCAAATTTACTTTACAACATTCCGACAGTGGTGCATTCCGACAGAAGTGTTTACAACTTTGTGATCTAAAGCATTCCGATTGTGATCATTCCGATAAGCAGCATTCCGACAGAATTGCATTTTACATTCCGATGGGTATTCGGATTGGTATTCCGATGGACCTGCGCATGGATTATTCCGATGGCTTGTTTTAACTATATTCCGATGGTTTTGGCTTTGGTGCATTCCGATAGAAATGAGTTGAAATATTCCGACAGAACATGTATTAAGTTTTAAAGTTTTACTTAAAGTTTTTCTAAATAGCTTTTAGTTTATTATTTAAACGCTTTAATTTCTCTCAACGACATTTTAATACTTGCTTTTAGTTTTAATTAGAAAACCAAACCAAAACATACTCTTGTTTACCAAAAGACAATAGAGTCACACTTTAGAATGGTAATCAATTCGAGGAGATCGGACGATAATTATTTATTACTTGGGTAAAACCGAGTATTAAATGGCGCCGCTGCCAGCTCTTTTCGTTAAGATTAACGGTTTCTAGTGAGAGACGCATTGAATTTTGGGATCCGTTCTTTGAACGTTATTTTCCTTGCTTTAAAAATTTTCAAAACTCTAAAAAATATAAAATTCTTCAAAAATACAAAAACATTGAAAAACCATAAAAAGCAATTCTTTTCCAAAGGTTTGCACCAAAAAGATTATATAGATATTCTCTCTATATATTTTTCTTCTGCAGGTGTATGCGTACTAGATCTTCAAACTATTCTAAGCCCGAGACTCGAGAAGATTTAGATATGGCTGGTGTTCATAACAACAATAATAACCCACCTCTACCCAATTTGAATAACAATAACAACAACAATAATGTCCCCCTACCTGATTTACGAACAATGGAGGAATTGTGTCAACCCACCATGAACGGACGCGGAGGCCCGATTGCGCCGATGCACATCACGGCTCAGGAGTTTTCGTTGAAGCATCACATGATCCAACAAGTGCAAACTAATCCATTTCGCGAAATTCCGGATGATGATGCCAACAAACACCTCGACAAATTCATTACCATCACCCAAAGCATGAAGTCACCCGGTGTTTCTATGGATGACCTTCGCCTTCAACTATTTCCCCACTCACTTTCCCACCATGCCGAAAAATGGTTTGACCGTCTCCCAAAGAATTCTATTCATACTTGGAATGACATGACTCAACGCTTTTTGTCGCGCTACTTCCCACCATCCATGGTCACAAGCCTTCGTAACCAAATTAGTGGATTCATGCAAGACAATGATGAATCGCTCTTTGATGCTTAGGAACGATACAATGATTTGATCGACCGTTGTCCGAACCATAACATGCTCCCCGTCACTCTCATTGATACTTTCTACAATGGTCTCACTTTTCGTGATCATGACACGATCAACGCCGCCGCCGGTGGTACTTTTATAAAAAGGAGACCAGAGGAGTGTAGAGAGTTGATTGAAAACATGACTACTCACCACAAGAATTTGGATTCATCCGCATCCTCAAAATCTAACCCGAGTGTCAATGTTTCTTCTACTACTTCCAATCCCGAGATGACCGAAATTACCCGACAACTCGCAGAGATGAACAAGAATTTCATGACCATGGCCACAAACCACTTTCAACAAGCTAAAGCCGTTGCTATTTCTTGTGACACATGTGGTGGTCCTCATTCTTACAATGATTGTCCTTCTACTCAAGGCAATTTTTCTGAAAACGTTAACGCGGCATACGGTACTTATCCCACGAGAAGCTATCAAGCTCGTCCTCAAGGAGACCGTAACTTGCTAAGTTATCGTTCAAACAACTATCTTGCTCCACCCGGTTTTCCTCCGCCAAACCAAAACCAACAACAAAGCTATAACCGAAACAACCAATCCCAACCTCGTGCTAACAATCAATATCAATCCCAAAGAAACCCATATCCTCCTCAAGGAAATTCTCAAGCTTACCAAGCTCCACCTCTCAATCCACCAATGGCATAAAATCAAGACGTCGAGACGTTCATGAGGACTAATAAAGAGATGGTGACGAATCTTCAGAGTCAATTCATCAACTTGAAGGGAGAAATGGCAAAAGAAGGGAGCGATATTCGAGCCGAGCTAAGGAATGACATGGTGAAACAGAGCAATGATATTCGTGCCGACATGAGAGACTCTTTCAGCACCCAAGCGGATAATTTACGTGATATGTTACGTTCGCTCTTCCAAGGTAATCAACCGGGTACTCTTCCGAGTAACACCGTTGCGAATCCAAGAGGGGAGATGAAAGCAATCACCACTCGTAGTGGAAAAGGTTATACGGATCCCGAGCTTCCTACACCTCCACCCGTGATTGTGAACAAGGAAAAAGAGCAACTTTCCTCAACTCCTATGCCTTCTATCCCCATTCCCCCACCACCCGCGGTTGTGAGTGATCCTACTCCCCTAAAGCCTTCCTCTTCATCCGATATACCTTATCCTTCAAGGTTAAGGAAAGAGAAGCAAAAGAGCAAGGATGATATTCAAGTTTCAAACATTCTCAAAATGTTTAAACAATTGAATTTTAACATCTCCTTTGCTGAGGCTCTCGCTCACATGCCTAAATACGCAAAGATGTTTAAAGATCTTCTTAGTGACAAGGAGAAGCTTCTTGACATTGCTCAGACCCAACTTAATGAGAATTGCTCCGCCGTTCTCTTAAGGAAATTGCCCACCAAACTTGGTGATCCGGGTCGCTTCTTAATTCCTTGCAACTTCCCGGGAGTAGAGAATTGCATGGCCCTAGCTGATCTAGGTGCTAGTATAAACTTAATGCCTTTAAGTGTTTGGAAGCAATTATCTCTCTCCGAGCTTGTCCCCACCAAAATGACTTTGGAATTAGCTAACCGTACGGTTGCTTATCCAGTGGGGATAGCCGAAGATGTCTTCGTTGGCGTTGACAAATTCACCTTCCCGGCGGATTTTGTTGTCGTTGACTACGAGATGGATCCTCGTGTTCCATTAATCGTTGGATGTCCCTTCTTGAGGACCGGTCGCACTCTCATTGATGTAGCCGCGGGCGAAATAATCATGAGAGTTGGTGACGATAAAATTGTCTTCAACATGGGTAAGATTTCTAAGCAACCTTATTCATATGAGAGTGTTAATGCTATTGATGTTCTCGATGAGGCTTGTGAAGAACACTTTCATGATGCTTGCAAAAGTACTCTCTCTTCTCTACCCAATGTTGAGACCGTTGCCTCAATTGCTCCGTCATTGACTCCTTTTGGAGAAAGTGACTTGGATGATTTCGAAACTAGCTTGGGTCCTCTCGATCTTAAGTATGATGATTCTTCCACCAATTGGGATGAAGACATTCGTACAATTGAGAAACTTCTCAATGAAGACCCGTTTTCTCCTCCTTCTCCTAAAGAGGTGACTAATGATGCTCCGTCATTAGTTACACCATCTATTGAGGATCCTCCTACTCTTGAGCTTAAGGACCTACCGTCTCATCTCGAGTACGTTTTCCTTGAAGACAACAAGAAGTTACCGGTCATCATCGCAAAGGACCTGAAAGAAGAAGAAAAATCCCGACTTATCGTCGTGTTGAAGAATCATAAGAAAGCGATTGCGTGGAAGATCTCCGATATTCGTGGAATTGATCCTCACTTTTGCACACATAAGATTCTCATGGAGGACGACTTTAAACCCACCATTCAAAGCCAACGAAGGGTGAATCCTAAGATCCATGACGTTATCAAAAAAGAGGTTATCAAACTGCTTGATGCGGGCTTGATCTATCCTATCTCAGATTCACCGTGGGTTAGTCCAGTCCATTGTGTGCCTAAGAAAGGCGGAATCGCCATTGTTCCCAACGAAAACAACGAGTTGATTCATACTCGTCTCGTTACAGGGTGGAGAGTTTGTATAGACTATCGCAAACTCAATGATGCTACGAGAAAGGATCATTTTCCCCTTCCTTTCATGGACCAAATGCTTGAACGTCTAGCGGGTAATGATTATTACTGCTTCTTAGACGGTTTCTCCGGGTATTTTCAAATACCCATCGATCCCCATGACCAAGAGAAAACCATATTCACTTGTCCTTATGGAACATTTGCTTACAAAAGAATGCCTTTTGGCTTGTGCAATGCTCCTGGGACATTCCTAAGGTGTATGATGGCTATCTTCCATGACATGGTTGAAGAAACCATGGAAGTCTTCATGGATGATTTCTCGGTCTATGGTGAATCATTCTCTTCCTGCCTTGCCAATTTAGAACGTATGCTTAAGCGGTGCGAAGACACTCGCCTTGTTCTAAATTGGGAAAAATGCCATTTTATGGTAAAAGAAGGCATTGTGCTAGGACACAAAATCTCTAAAGCCGGTCTTGAAGTGGACCGTGCTAAAGTGGATGTCATAGCCAAATTACCTCCACCTTCAACCGTGAAGGGTGTGAGAAGTTTTCTGGGTCACGCGGGCTTCTATCGTCGTTTCATTCAGGATTTTTCTAAAATCGCTCGCCCAATGACCCACCTCTTGGAAAAAGATACTCCTTTTATCTTTTCCAAAGAGTGTATTGAAGCCTTCAATCTTCTCAAGGATAAGCTAACTAAGGCACCCGTCTTGGTTACCCCTAATTGGGAGCTACCTTTTGAATTGATGTGCGATGCTAGCGATTTTACTATTGGAGCGGTTCTGGGCCAAAGAGTGAATAAACACTTCCAACCAATCCATTACGATAGCAAGACAATGACGGGGGCTCAATTACATTATACGACAATCGAAAAATAGCTTTTAGCTGTTGTCTATGCTTTTGAAAAATTTCGCCCATATCTTGTCCTTTCCACCACCATCGTGTATACCGACCATTCCGCGTTGAAGTACTTGTTAACTAAGCAAGATTCTAAGCCAAGACTTCTTCGTTTGGTTTTGCTCCTTCAAGAATTTAACATTGAAATTCGTGACAAAAAGGGATCCAAAAACCTAGCAGCAGATCATCTGAGTAGACTTGAGGATCCATATCAAGGGGATCATCCGAACCAAGAGATCAATGACTCTTTTCTCCTTGAGACCTTAATGTCTATTCACTCCAATCTTGATGACACCCCGTGGTTTGCGGACATTACAAACTACTTAGCGGGTGGTATTCTCATCAAAGGGTTAACATCCCAAGAAAAGGAGAAGTTCTTTAAAGATGTTAAGACTTACTTCTGGGATGACCTTTATCTCTTCAAACAATGTGCTGATCTGATTATTCGTCGATGTGTTGATGGACCGGCAGCTTTGCAAATCCTTGATGCTTGCCATAAAGGACCCACCGGTGGTCACTTTGGTCCCAACTACACCGCTAAGAAAGTGTTTGACTCAGGATTCTATTGGCCCACCATTTATCGTGACGCTCACGAAATGGTTAAGCATTGTGATGCTTGCCAAAGACAAGGCAAGATCACACATAAAGATGAGATGCCTCAAAATTTCATACAAGAATGTGAAATCTTTGACGTATGGGGCATCGACTTTATGGGGCCATTTCCATCATCCAAAGGGAACAAGTACATCCTCGTCGCTGTTGACTACGTATCCAAATGGGTTGAAGCTAAGGCTCTTCCAACGAACGATGCGATGGTGGTTGTGAACTTTTTAAAGCAGCTTTTCGCTTGATTCGGTGTTCCTCGTGCTATAATCAGTGACCGCGGGACTCATTTTTGCAATGATCAATTTGCAAGATTCATGGCTAAGTATGGTGTTAATCATCGTCTTTCCACCGCCTATCATCCCCAAACCAATGGGCAAGCCGATATTTCCAACCGTGGATTGAAGCGAATTCTGGAACGTACTTTGGGAGAGCATCGTGCCGCGTGGGCCGATAAGTTAGATGATGCTCTGTGGGCTTTCCGTACAGCTTATAAGACCCCGATTGGTTATACACCGTATCGTCTTGTGTACGGGAAAGCATGCTACCTCCCCATCGAGCTGGAACATAAGGCGTACTGGGCCTTGAAGTAGGCTAACTTCGACATCAACAAAGCCGGTGATCTTCGCAAGATTCAACTCAACAAGCTCAACGAACTGAGGAATGAAGCTTACGAGAACTCACTGATATACAAGGAGAAGACCAAGATCATCCATGACGCAAGAATCAAGAACCGAGAGTTCCACGTTGGTGATCAAGTTTTACTCTTTAACTCTCGGTTAAAGATCTTCTCTGGCAAGTTGAAGAGCCGCTGGTCTGGTCCATTCACCGTCGCAAAAGTTTTTCCATATGGCAGCATTGAGCTTTCTCAGCCAAATGGGCCCAATTTCAAGGTGAATGGCCAGCGTTTGAAGCTGTACTTTGGTGAGGACATCTCTCATGAGATGATCCCATCCCTCACCACCTTTCCCATAAACTAAATTTGGGTCGAGTCAGGCTCGTGACTCGGTTATAAAAAACAAGCGCTTCTCGAGAGGCAACCCGTGATCTATCCTTTACTGCTTTCATAATAAGTGTAGGGGGAGCTCCGTATGTGTTGGTTGTCTTCTTTCTTATCATGTGCAGGGATTCGAGCTTTCAAAGATCCATTCTTGATGACTTTCGATGACCCGTGATTCCGTGTACCCGTCTTCCCGGTTCTATCCTAAACTCTTTTGATTCTCTATTTTATATTCTTCAATATTAAACATAGGAATCACTTTAGTTGTCTCTTCCTTAGCAAGATTTAAACAACTGCACAATGTCCTAAGTGTAGGGAGTTCACTCCCACATGCTTAAACATTAAGGATAATGTTTATATTAAGTTTAGGGGGGACTTCTATCGAAGTTAAGTGGTCTTTTCCTTGCATTTGTCCTCATTTTAACCGGAAAATTGATTTTTCGACTTTTTTCAAAATTTATGATCTATTTTGGCCTAGTAGTTTTTCCTTTGTTATCGTTATTTACTATCTTTTCTATAATAAATTTTTAATAAAGTGGTTTTAATTTTTCAAAGCCGTGAATATTTTGACTCAACCCGAGTTTACTTATCTAAGTTTACTCTAGCTAGTATCCTTAACGTGTTTAAGTCAAGTTTTGCTAGGGTTTTATATAGGGAACTTTAAAACGCGAAAGTCTTAACTCTCACGGGTTAAGAACAAGAACTTTTCGCAAGTTCCTATAATTGATCCTAGAGAGTTGTTTATCAAGGGAACTTTAAAATGCGATTTCTAAACTTGAAAAAGTCTAAAGAATTTGCAAGATCCTATAGATGACTCGAAAACCCAAAACTTTGATTTAATTGGCTAAGCATCCACGAGTCTCATTCCTTGAGATTTTTAAACTGTGGAGGACGAGAGATGATAGAGTCAATTATAAGTTTGGTATTCTTTCGTGAATTTATGTGAGTTAATTATGAGCCTATTCTCCCATCACTTGTTAATAAATTTATCTGCAATAAATAAGGTTGTACGATTTGAAAAGTTACTTAGCTTCTAGCCCAAAATCGTTTAAAAGTTGCTCGGTATTAATTAGAGTTCATAGCCAAGGCATAACTTATTGAAGCAGGATGCAAAGATTGGCGAGTCCGAAAAGGCCCTAACAAGGCATGAGGGCTACATTTTGTTGCTAAAGATCCAAAAGTGATGTGAAAAATCATTTGTCGAAAATCAATATGAAGGATCGAGACACACGACAAAAAGAAATTACTCCCCTAAAGATCATGGAGAAGTCTATCCGAAAAGACCCTAGCAAGGTATGAGGATAAATAGATCCAAGTCCTAAAAGGAGGCGGATCGTTGTATATCAAAGTCCAAAATAAAGATTGGAGAAAACATGAAGAAGTCGTGGTCCAAGTATGAAGAATCTCTCAAAAAATTCAAGTGAAGAAATTCCTATTATGAAGAGAAGACCATAATTTCAAGAACGTCTCTCAAAGATTTGAAGTATGAAGTCGCTACGAAATATCGGTCCGAGAAAGGTCTCAAATCGCGAAGCGAGTTATGCCACGATATGAAGTTTATGAGGTCCCGAGAAGCAGTTTTAAAAGATTTTGTCCTTTAGCTAACTATTAATTAAATCGTCCACTTTATTTTCGGCCTAAATAACTATCGAAATAAGTCAAACAATGCATCCTCATGATCATTCAAGACAAAAATAAAATATAAGAGATACACCTAGGAATAAGGGAGTCTAAGTGAATAATTGGCCCACATGAATTCGTGTTAGTTTGCTAACTTATAATAGCAATGATCTCGTTTTTAAGCTTGGTATGGGGAACGTGAAACTTGAGGATGAAAAACGTTCATGGCCGCGAAAACCAATGTAAGTCTTTAATTTCTTAACTTGTTTTATTCTTTTTATTTAGTGTTGAATAAAGGCCAAGGTAGGTTATTTATGATGGAAAATGTAAACCGTGCTTTAAAATTAATGCATTGCATGAGGACATTGCAATGGTCAAGTGTAGGGGATTTAATAAGTGTGAAAACACTTATCCTTTTACCACTTATTTCCAATAATAACAAGACCAAAATGTGTATTTTATGTCGCAAAATTCGGAATTATGCATGGTTTGTGTTTTTATTGTGTTTTAGGACCAAAAGATGAAAAAGGAAGAAAAACACGGGCTTTCACGGGCTTTTATCGAAGAAAACGAGAAAAGACGAAGTCAAAAGATCAAGAGTGCTTAAAGAACGGATGTCCAAGACCTATTCTGAAGATTTATCGAAGAAAAAGTCTAAAGATGGAAGTTTAATGAAGTCGAAAAACTTAAGTCTAAATTAAAGAAGAAAATTATGAAGACAAGTTCGAATCCCGAGACGACGTCGAGAAAAGACAAAGAATTAAATCGAGTCGAGAAGAAAAGAAATAGGAAGCACCACACATGCACTTCCCATTTCCCTATAAATACCCTCCTAATCACATTAGGAGGGTAGTTAGCTAGTTTTATTTTTAAGTTTTCTTTCTAGTTTTTAGAGAGAGAAAGTTCTAAACTTTCTCTCACTAAGTTTTTCATCTTTCCTTTCTTTTAATCTTTCATTAATCTTTGTATTTGAGTTACTTTAATCAAAAGTTTAAGTTTAAGCTTTGTGTTCTTTAATCTCCTTCTACATTTCTTGAAGTTGCTTATTTCTTAATCCGAAACCTTACTTTTGATCCGAATCCTTTATGATCCGTGATTAAATTTGAGGTTGTATGGTTAGAAGGTTCATTTCCTTTGTTCCTACATAAGCTCCTACACGTATAAGTTGTAAGCTCTCAATGCTTATTGGCTTATTTCAAGTTTTAGCTTATTGGTTTTCGGATTTCTCAAAGGTTTTAGTCATTTTAAAGTTCATTTCATAAAGTTTTTAATCTTTTATCTTTTACAAGTTGTCAAATTTAATCCTTTTGAGTTGTTTAAGTTTCGGATGAGTTAGCTTATTGATCGTGCTTATTTAGTTTTAAGCTCTCCACCAATTTCGGATTAAGAGTGCATTCCATCGCAATATTGGGGCTTTGCACATTCCGACGGACTACTGGTTTAGATCGCAATAACCCATCAGGGTTCTACTTTGCGATCGGTTGGTCATTTCCCCCTTATTCCGATCTGGATTGCGATCCTCATTTCGATCGCACATTCCGACCGGACTAAGGTCCTTGTTAAGACGAAACTCTGCCCAAATTTACTTTACAACATTCCGAAAGTGGTGCATTCCGACAGAAGTGTTTACAACTTTGCGATCTAAAACATTCCGATTATGATCTTTCCGATAAGCAGCATTCCGACAGAATTGCATTTTACATTCCGATGGGTATTCAGATTGGTATTCCGATGGACCTGCGCATGGATTATTCCGATGGCTTGTTTTAACTATATTCCGATGGTTTTAGCTTTGGTGCATTCCGATAGAAATGAGTTGCAATATTCCGATAGAACATGTTTTTAAGTTTTTAAGTTTAACTTAAAGTTTTTCTAAATAGCTTTTAGTTTATTATTTAAACGCTTTAATTTCGCTCAACGACATTTTAATACTTGCTTTTAGTTTTAATTAGAAAACCAAACCAAAACATACACTTGTTCACCAAAAGACAATAATGTCACACTTTAGACTGGTAATCAATTCGAGGAGATCGGACGATAATTATTTTATACTTGGGTAAAACCGTGTATTAAATGGCGCCGCTGCCGGCTCTTTTCGTTAAGATTAACGGTTTCTAGTGAGAGACGCGTTGAATTTTGGGATTCGTTCTTTGAACGTTATTTTCCTTGCTTTAAAAATTTTCAAAACCCTAAAAATTATAAAATTCTTCAAAAATACAAAAACATTGAAAAACCATAAAAAGCAATTCTTTTCCAAAGGTTTGCACCAAAAAGATTATATAGATATTCTCTCTGTATATTTTTCTTCTGCAAGTGTATGCGTACTAGATCTTCGAACTATTCTGAGCCCGAGACTCGAGAAGATTTAGATATGGCTGGTGTTCATAACAACAATAATAACCCACCTCTACCCAATTTGAATAACAATAACAACAACAACAATGTCCCCCTACCCGATTTACGAACAATGGAGGAATTGTGTCAACCCACCATGAACGGACGCGGAGGCCCGATTGCGCCGATGCACATCACGGCTCAGGAGTTTTCGTTGAAGCATCACATGCTCCAACAAGTGAAAACTAATCCATTTCGCGTAATTCCGGATGATGATGCCAACAAACACCTCGACAAATTCATTACCATCACCCAAAACATGAAGTCACCCGGTGTTTCTATGGATGACCTTCGACTTCAACTATTTCCCCACTCACTTTCCCACCATGCCGAAAATGGTTTGACCGTCTTCCAAATAATTCTATTCATACTTGGAATGACATGACTCAACGCTTTTTGTCGCGCTACTTCCCACCATCCATGGTCACAAGCCTTCGTAACCAAATTAGTGGATTCATGCAAGACAATGATGAATCGCTCTTTGATGCTTGGGAACGATACAATGATTTGATCGACCGTTGTCCGAACCATAACATGCTCCCCGTCACTCTCATTGATACTTTCTACAATGGTCTCACTTTTTGTGATCATGACACGATCAACGCCGCTGCCGGTGGTACTTTTATGAAAAGGAGACCGGAGGAGTGTAGAGAGTTGATTGAAAACATGACTACTCACCATAAGAATTTGGATTCATCCGCATCCTCAAGATCTAACCCGAGAGTCAATGTTTCTTCTACTACTTCCAATCCCGAGATGACCGAAATTACCCGACAACTCGCAGAGATGAACAAGAATTTCATGACCATGGCCACAAACCACTTTCAACAAGCTAAAATCGTTGCTATTTCTTGTGACACATGTTGTGTTCCTCATTCTTACAATGATTGTCCTTCTACTCAAGGCAATTTTTCTGAAAACGTTAACGCGGCATACGGTACTTATCCCACGGGAAGCTATCAAGCTCGTCCTCAAGGAGACCGTAACTTGCTAAGTTATCGTTCAAACAACTATCTTGCTCCACCCGGTTTTCCTCCGCCAAACCAAAACCAACAACAAAGCTATAACTGAAACAACCAATCCCAACCTCGTGCTAACAATCAATATCAATCCCAAAGAAACCCATATCCTCCTTAAGGAAATTCTCAATCTTACCAAGCTCCACCTCTCAATCCACCGATGGCATTGAATCAAGACGTCGAGACGTTCATGAGGACTAATAGAGAGATGGTGACGAATCTTCAGAGTCAATTCATCAACTTGAAGGGAGAAATGGCGAAACAAGGAAGCGATATTCGAGCCGAGCTAAGGAATGACATGGTGAAACAGAGCAATGATATTCGTGCCGACATGAGAGACTCTTTCAGCACCCAAGCGGATAATTTACGTGATATGTTAGGTTCGCTCTTCCAAGGTAATCAACCGGGTACTTTTCCGAGTAACACCGTTGCGAATCCAAGAGGGGAGATGAAAGCAATCACCACTCGTAGTGGAAAAGGTTATACGGAACCCGAGCTTCCTACACCTCCACCCGTGATTGTGAACAAGGAAAAAGAGCAACTTTCCTCACCTCCTTTGCCTTCTATCCCCATTCCCCCATCACCCGCGGTTGTGAGTGATCCTACTCCCCTAAAGCCTTCCTCTTCATCCGATATACCTTATCCTTCAAGGTTGAGGAAAGAGAAGCAAAAGAGAAAGGATGATATTCAAGTTTCAAACTTTCTCAAAATGTTTAAACAATTGAATTTTAACATCTCCTTTGCTGAGGCTCTCGCTCACATGCCTAAATACGCAAAGATGTTTAAAGATCTTCTTAGTGACAAGGAGAAGCTTCTTGACATTGCTCAGACCCAACTTAATGAGAATTGCTCCGCCGTTCTCTTAAGGAAATTACCCACCAAACTTGGTGATCCGGGTCGCTTCTTAATTCCTTGCAACTTCCCGGGAGTAGAGAATTGCATGGCCCTAGCAGATCTAGGTGCTAGTATAAACTTAATGCCTTTAAGTGTTTGGAAGCAATTATCTCTCCCCGAGCTTGTCCCCACCAAAATGACTTTGGTGCATTCCGATAGAAATGAGTTGCAATATTCCGATAGAACATATTTTTGAGTTTTAAAGTTTTACTTAAAGTTTTTCTAAAAGCTTTGAGTTTATTATTTAAACGCTTTAATTTCGCTCAACGACATTTTAATACTTGCTTTTAGTTTTAATTAGAAAACCAAACCAAAAGATACTCTTGTTCACCAAAAGACAATTGAGTCACACTTTAGACTGGTAATCAATTCGAGGAGATCGGACGATAATAATTTTATACTTGGGTAAAACCGTGTATTAATAGTGCAACTAAACTAATAATCACAAGTATAAAGAATAATGAATATAAATAGATAAGGGAAAGAAAGATCAAACCAAACACCAAGGATTTATAGTGGTTCGGCAACGAAGCTCATTCCTCATCCCTACTCCACTCCTCGAGTACTCCTTACTCGAGAGTTCACTAATCAACAAGCTCCTTAAGGTGGAGAAACCGTACACAACGTTGCTTATCCAATTTCCGACTCTAAGCTAAAAGTCGAGCCCTAATATTAGCTAGGACCAATCTACACTAGTATACTTTGATGACCAAGTATAAACCTTAGTACATATATAACTTCCAAATAGACACAACTACTTGGATCTTCACAACAATGAGTAAATAAGATTTGATCTTCAATGGATCTTTGATGTAGACACAACACTTCAAGGATGAAAGTGTTCTTCTCTTTGCACTTGGAGAGGAAGAGATGGGAGAAGAAAGATTCACTTCTAAACAAGTATTAATCAACAAAATGATAAAGGATTTGAGTGATTTTAGAAGTATGAAAGAATATGGAATTATATGTGCAAAAGAGGTGAAGAGAAAATCTGAGAATGGTCCACTATTTATAAGACAAGGCTCCAACGGCTATATCTGCCCGCGGTTCCTTATCGATAAGGAACCGCATAGCCACTTAAAGAACCGCCGGAGTAGACTCCGCTCCTTTTTGTCTTTTACTGGTATGATTCGAATATGATGATTAAAATATCCTGAAAGGATATTCCAAACCAAGATATAATATGCCATTTTCAAATTTTCGAATATTTAATTTAATAAAATATTTTCTTAAAAAAGTTTAATAAAAACTTGTCACACTAAATAAAAAGTGAGTTTTAAGAGAAGATTAAATCCTTGATCACTTAATTAGGATGAGTACTTGTTTGTACATACCTTAAGTTATAATGGTTGAAATGAAAAATACTTGAACTCAAGAATTCGTTTTTTGTTATTTTCGTAAATGCTTGTTTTTACATATTGTCGTAATCAAAACAAAGCGATACCAAAAAATGCAAGTAACGTTTTAAGGCATCATTGCATTAACAATCTCCCCCTTTTGATTTTGACAATATACATAAACTCAATCACAAGGAAAACAAGATTTTTTAAGACGAGTTTATTTCACTTCTCCCCCTTTGCGAAGCAAAAAGGTTGCAAAAGTCTTTGTAGAAGAGAAGAATCGGACTTTGCAAATGCTCCCCCTTGGTGCTTACTCCCCCTTGCTTGGGGCACCAAGGAATCGAGATATGGTGACAAGCTACATAGAAGGGTTAGTAGAAGAGAAGAAACACCCAACAAGATATAACAAAGGTCACAAAAATAAAATAAAAGAAAAGAGACCAAGATCCAAGATAAGTCATGTTAAAAGGAAAACATGAATAAAAGATACAAGGAAACAAAACATACAAAGATGTATGTAAAATAAAACAAGCCAAAAGCATAAATCTAATCCTAGTTAAACTAGAACTCTAAGATTTGCTTGAACTAGATGTCTTGAAGATAAGCAACCAATGCTTAGATAAAAGACAAGGTAGTGGCGGAAGGAGGTGGTGGTGGCTTGGTAGTAATCTCATAGTCATAGTGAAGAGAAGATTTGACTAAGAGACTTTTAATGTAATTCAACTCCTCATAGATATGAGATATAGCAAGATGTTGATATTGACAACAATGACAATATGTTCCATGATGCATGACATTATCATGTGAAGGAGGAAGAACACTAAAGGGTAGAGGTGGAAGAAAAGAAGATCCATAATCAACATTCTTAGAGGGAGAAGAAATGTGATTGTGTTCATGGGCGAATTTGTATTGAAAGAAATTGGAGAAAATGGAGGAGAATCAAGGCTTTCATTTGGAGAATAAGACATTTTGATTTGAGAAAGGATACAAAATGCTTAGGGTTAAATAGAGAAAGCTCAAGTTATTTTGAGGGTGGTCAAAGGGTTGAAACAAAGATTCCAAAAAGTGTTTGAACAAATTTGGAGTTTCAGAAATACCCAAAAAAGGAAGCACTGTACGCGGTTCCTTTTCTCCACCGGCGGTTTCATATCGATATGGAGTCGCGGTATATTTAAAGAACCACCCACAGTGGGTTGATTTTGGTGATGAAGGAGGATTTTCTAATTCAGCAAATCCTATTTTTCTAGTCTAACTTAATCATAAAGATATGCTAAAAGCAAAGATAGGCAAAGAAAACACACAAGAACTCACCAAACAAGATTTTGACAAAAATACATGGATTTTTAAAGAAAATCGATGTTGGAGGTGTGTAGAACTAGACAATATGTCATGACACAACGATCCTCCATAGTTCTTTTTTGTTCTTGCTATATTTGAGAGACACATACATATGAATTATGTAAGCTCATGATTAATAGCAATAATCTATGAAAAACGTTTTTAGATTGAATTAACAATGCAAAAACATTTCTCGACCATTTTCGAAAGAACTTTGAGAATTTTGAAAAAGAGAAGAGAGATTTTCCAAAAAGAGTTTATAAGACTTAATGACTCAAAGAAAGAAAAGACTCAAAAGAGAAAAAGTCTCGATTAATAAAATGCGCAATTAAGTAATATGTTCCATTAAACATAAACCTAGACACAAATAATTAAAAGGTTCCTTCTTAACTGGCTTAGTGAAGATACCGGCTAAGTTTTCTACCGAGGGCACCTTCTCAAACAAAATTTTCCCCTTTTGAACATTATCCCTAAGGAAATGGTGGTGAATCTCTATGTGCTTGGTTCGCGAATGTTGCACGGGATTCTTGCTAAGGTCTATTGCACCCTTATTGTCGCACATGATGGGAACATCATCAAGAGAAATCCCGTAATCAACAAGCGCTTGCTTCATCCATAGAGCTTGTTGACAAGCTTTACCGGCACTCACATACTCGGCTTTCGTGGTAGATATAGAAAGAGCGGTTTGTTTCTTGGAGAACCAAGAAGTTAAACAACAACCCATGAAGGTACAAACTCCACTAGTGCTTTTCCGGTCCACATAGTCTCCCGCATGATCCGAGTCCGCGTAGACAATGGTTTCTACGCCGGTCCCTTTAGGATACCGTAATCCTAAATGTATAGTGCCCTTATTGTATCGGAATATACGCTTAACCGCTTTTAGGTGAGAGGTTTTCGGAGCCTCTTGGAAGCGAGCACAAAGGCAAACACTAAACATGATATCCGGTCGACTTGCCGTTAGGTACAACAAATTACCAATCATACCTCTATATGGTCTCAAACACAACAAGATTCTAATGGATTCTAATCTTGCACGGGTGCGTATGTCTCGTCATAGTCAATACCTTCTTGTTGATTATAGCCTTGAGATACAAGTCTAGCCTTGTTACAAGACACAACACTATTCTCGTCTAACTTATTCCTATATACCCATTTGGTTCCTATGATGGTTGAACTTCTAGGTAGAGGAATAAGTTCCCAAACGTCATTAGCACTGAATAGATTCAATTCTTCTTGCATGGCGATGACCCAACTCTCGTCCATCAAAGCTTCTTTAACATTCTTTGGTTTAATCAAGGAGACGAAACAAAAGAAGTTACTTTGATTTTGGACTTGAGATCTTAGGGTCCTTTGATTTGATTCGCCTATGACGTTGTCGAGAGCATGATCCTTTGACTCCTTAATGTTTACTCCCTTTTCAATATTAAGGTCTTCAACTCCTATGTTTCTAACATCTTTGGCTTTGACTATATCTATTTCGTCCAAGTCATCATCTACCAAAGGTGATGTCTTATATGAAGGAGGGGTTTCATCGAATGTCACGTTAAGTGATTCTTCAATTACACCCGAGGTTTTATTGAGGACTATGTAGGCTTTGCTAGTTTGGGAATAACCTAAAAAGATACATTCGTACGACTTTGGGTCGAACTTGGTAAGGTAATCTTTGGTGTTGAGAATGAAGCACTTGCTTCCAAACACCCTAAAGTAATCCAATGAGGGCTTCTTACCTTTAAGAATCTCATAGGGGGTCATTCCTAGGAAAGGTCGAATAAGAATTCAGTTGAGAATATAGGTCGATGTGTCCACGGCATTGCACCAAAATTTTTGAGGCAAAGATGGCTCATTTAACATTGTCCTAATCAATTCTTGGAGGGTCCTATTCTTCCTTTCAACTACCCCATTTGATTGAGGAGTGCGAGGAGCCGAGAAGTTATGGGTAATATCATGAGCTTCACAAAAGCCACCGAACTGCACTTCATTATCAAATTCCCTACCATGATCTGTCCTAATAGAGACAATTCAACATCATAGTTGATTTTGAATTCTTCGAGCAAAGATTTCGAAGAGATAGAAAGCCTCATTCTTAGACGCCAAAAATCTAGTCCAAGTGAATCTAGAATAGTCATCAACTATGACTAGGGTATAAAGGTTACCTCCATAACTCCGTATGACGGAAGGTCCAAAGAGATCCATATGTAGGAGCTCTAAGCACCGAGAGGTCGAAACCAAATTCTTGGCTTTGTGACTTGAGTGAACTTGCTTCCCAACTTTGCAAGCATCACAAAAGTGACTATCAAACTTCATCTTGGGGAGATGTCTTACCAACTCCTTAGAGACTAAAGATTGAATTAAACGCATATTAGCGTGACCTAATCTCCTATTCCAAAGAGTATAACTATCATCTAAAGTCGCTAGACAAAAGTTGTCCTTTGACTTCCTATTGACCTTCATGACATAAAGCTCGTGCTTTCTAACACCTTTTCCAATGACCTTTCTATCTTTTATGATTTCACTATCATATTCCGAAAAGATGACCTTACACTTATTGTCACAAATTTGACCTATAATTAGAAGGTTAAAACCTAAGTTATCTACGTGCTCTACGTTTTCTATGGTCATAGAGTCAAGAGAAACCGTACCTTTGCCAATGATATTACCACATCTATTACTTGCAAATGTAACGTTATCTCCATCATATGCTTTGTAGTGCGAGAACAAACTTCGATTACCCGTCATGTGTTTAGAACATCCACTATCCTTAATCCACTCGTCGGGCTCTAAATCGATTCCCAAGCATATCTAGGTAACAACACACAAGATCAAACATTTGGTCCCCAATATCTCATGGGTCCAAAGTTGTTAGTTCCAAACATCCCTTGCATTTGGTTGGGATACATGAATGGAGGAGACATTCCCCATGGGGAAAAGTATTGTTGTTGGTAATTGTTCCAATTCATATGGCCATTTTCTTATTCATAGTTTCTCCTAGGTGTCTTTGATATTGATCTAGAATTATTGTTATTTCTTCTAAGTGTTGGAGTTTTACTTCTAGGTTGTGACTTAGCTTGATCATTCCTTTTTGGTGTAGGTGTTCTAATTCTAGGTTTTGATTCATTTCGTACTCTTGGAGGAGTAGATGTTTGTCTAGATAAGTTTCTAGTTCCCATTAGAGGTTTACTCAAGGGCTTGCAGAATTTATCTAGAGTAGGCTTTTCCATAATAGGTACTTTGACCTTGTTAATAAGAATATGTTTTGGCCCTTCACCTAAAATAGACTTTTCAGAAAGTTCAGGATTTTCACAAAAAAACATTCTCTGTCCACGGTTCGTTGTCAATACCCGTGGTTCTATAGCAATAGGGAACCGCGCCATATATTGGCGTACCGCGTACAATGGTTTGTTTTTCTGAAAACCTGACTTGTTTAGGTTCACTGGTAGATGCCTCATTAGTGTTATAACCCAACCCAAGTCTTTTCTTAGAATGAATTTGTTTGTTTAACATGTCATCAAGAGCACTAGTACCTTTCATAAACTTTTCCAATTTAATGGAGGTACTCTTGAGATCTTCATTCTCTTGTCTAAGGTTTTCACATTTTAGACAACCTAAATCAACTTCTTTGTTTTTCTCAAGCTTGGCTAATTTCTCTCTTAGCTCACTAATCTCATTTTCAAGCTTAGTACTAGTTGATATTAGCACTTTGTTCTTTTCAATGAATTTAAGGCTAAGTTTGTGTAAGTTATTGTATTGGCCTTCTAATTCTATATCATCTTGAGAAGAACTATTATTGCTATAATTATCGGTTTCAGAATGTACCTCTTTAGAAGTGTGAGCCATGAGACATTTCTCATCTTTGGGTTTGTCATCAACATCTTCACCGCTATCGCTCCATGAACCGCCAACGAACGTCGTGTGGTTCTTGTCGCGTGAAGGCTTAGGACAATCACCGATGAAATGAATTGGATCACCATATCTTAAGCATTTCCTATCACCTTTATCGTCTTTGGTAAAGCGGTTTTTAGAGAAGGATTTATTTTCGTTGCGTGGTTGCCTCACGTGTTGACCTCGTCTTTTGAAGAATTTCTTGAAGTCTCTAACCGTCATGGCATATTCCTCATCATCACTATCCGAGGAGCTTTCATGGTTACTTTGCTCTTTCTTGGCTTTAAGTGCTGGAGACTTTCTTTCACTCTTGGTTTCACCATTTCCGAGTCCTTCAAAATTATCATCTCATGAACTTTCAAGTTGCCAATTAGTTGATCGAGTGATAATGTGGTGAGATCCTTTGATTCTTCAATCGTCGTGACTTTGGCTCTCCACTTTGGATGCAATGCCCTAAGAAACTTCATAACATTGTTCTTGCTAGAAAAACCTTCATCAAGTGCTTTTAGACTAGTAATAATAGTGTTAAATCTAGCAAATGCACTATCAATAGTTTCATCTTCTAAGATGACAAATTGTTCATATTGTTAAACAAGAAGATCGATTTTACTTTCTTTGACTTGGCTATTATCTTGGTAGGTTACTAAAAGAGTGTTCCAAATATCTTTAGCGGTTTCACACATAAAAATCCTTTCGTACTCTTTCTTTGGTAAAACATTATAAATCACCATTTTAGCCTCATTATTTTTAGCAAGTTTCCTTTTAGTGTCATCATTAGCTTTGTCAAAAGTGACTATCTCTTTGCTTTTAAAATCTTCATTATATTGATAAGGCAAAAAATCACCATGGGTAATAACCTGCCAAAGATCTAAATCTTTTGATTTCACGTAAGTCTCAAATCTATTTTTCCAATAAATAAAACTATCAGTTTCAAAAAGAGGTGGTCTTTGCATGGATTGCCCTTTTAGGTACTTGTTGGAATCCATATATCGATTCAAGTTTTAAAATACTATAATTTTAAAAAGGCTTGAGCAACCACTCTCTGATACCAATTGTAGAAACTAGAAGCGGGGGGGGGGGGGGGGGGTTGAATAGTTTCTTAAAATTTACTTGTCAAAAGATGGTTTTTTAAAATCCTTTTAAAAAACTTAGACTTGAGTGATTATGTGAAACCTTCTTATACACAATATGAACAAGGTATAGTGCAACTAAACTAATAATCACAAGTATAAAGAATAATGAATATAAAGGGATAAGGGAAAGAAAGATCAAACCAAACACCAAGGATTTATAGTGGTTCGGCAACGAAGCTCACTCCTCGTCCCTACTCCACTCCTCGAGTACTCCTTACTCGAGAGTTCACTAATCAACAAGCTACTTAAGGAGGAGAAACTGTACACAACGTTTCTTATCCAATTTCTGACTCTAAGCTAAAAGTCGAGCCCTAATCTTAGCTAGGACCAATCTACACTAGTATACTTTAAGGACCAAGTATAAACCTTAGTACATACACAACTTCCAAATAGACACAACTACTTGGATATCCACAACAATGAGTAATAAGATTTGATCTTCAATGGATCTTTGATGTAGACACAACACTTCAAGGATGAAAGTGTTCTTCTCTTTGCACTTGGAGAGGAAGATATGGGAGAAGAAAGATTCACTTCTAAACAAGTATTAATCAACCAAATGATAAATGATTTGAGTGATTTTAGAAGTATGAAAGAATCTGGATGTATATGTGCAAAAGAGGTGAAGAGAAAATCTGAGAATGGTCCACTATTTATAAGACAAGGCTCCACGGATATATCTGCCCGCGGTTCTTTATTGCAGCCTGTGGTTCCTTATCAATAAGGAACCGCATAGCCACTTAAGGAACCGTCGAAGTAGATTCCGCTCCTTTTTGTCTTATCTCCTTTTTGTCTTTTAGTGGTATGGTTCGAATCTGGTGATTAAAATATCCTAAAAGGATATTCCAAACCAAGATAGAATATACCATTTTTAAATTTCCAAATATTTAACTTAATAAAACATTTTCTTAAAAATAAAGTTTAATAAAAACTTGTCACACTTAATAAAAAGTGAGTTTTAAGAGAAGATTAAATCCTTGATCACTTAATTAGGATGAGTACTTGTTTGTACATACATTAAGTGATAATGGTTGAAATGAAAAATATTTGAACTCAAGAATTTGTTTTTCGTTGTTTTCGTTAATGTTTGTTTTTACATATTGTGGTAATCAAATCAAAGCGAGACCGAAAAATGCAAGTAACATTTTTAGGCGTCATTGCATTAACATAAATCTTTAGCAACTAAAATACCGATTAAACTAAAAAACATAATAAAAAGTTGCAAAGAATAACGAGAAGAATGTTATTCCTTTCGGTGTTTAATATTTATGATCGAATCACGTTATGGATTATTAAGACTTTCAAATCATTTTACAACGATTATTTTGACTTAATGTGGATGAACTATTTTTGACACTTATTATGTTTATTAAAGACTCGCGATAATAAGTCTTATACCAATTCAATCAAAAACCATGTTTGATAAATTATTTGGATACAACTTATTTTGATTAGACAGCCATCTTTTTCATTATCTAGGTGAAACAAGTATGAATTGTTAACTAAAAATAAATTATCTTGTACAAACCATTAAACATAAACTTAAGTCAAATAAAGTAATTCGTGAATAAAAATATGCATCAACGATTAACCAATGTAAAATGAGAGTGAAATGATCAAATCATATATACGGTTAGCAGAAAAAATTGCAACATAATTAACTGATGATTGCGGTAGATTTAATGTTCTACGTCCTTTATGATACACTAGGGCTGAGCGGCGGATCTAGATCGGGCCGGACCGGACTGAGAACCGAATTAGTCCAAAACTCCGGAACAAAACCGGACCTAAATGGTATGGTCCGGTCTGGTTCGCCGGTCTTGTCTGGTCTTCGATCCGGTCTGGTCTAAAGTAGGCAAAATAAATGAATTATTGGTTAGACCGAACCGGACCAACCGAACCGAGGATCGAAATTATCCAAAATCAAGAACCGAGGACCGGACTGAATTTGCTCTGTCCGGCCCGATCCGACGGTCCAAATGCTCACTTTTATGCTACACAATGAATCACGATCATTTGAAATGTGATAATATTATAAAAAGTATAACAAGTAATACGTCGGTCCCATACTAAATGTCCACTTTAATTTTTTTTGTTCAATCTTTTTAAATTTTGACCAAAAATATTTTTGTTTGTATCATATAAAACTTGATAAAAATTATAATAACGAAAATACATCTAAAGATCAATCTCTTCATGTATTATACATCAATTGTTATACAACGCAAATAAAACTTTTTATGGTCAAAGTTGAAAAAAAAACACAAAAAAGTCAAAAATGAACATTTACGGACGAAAAGAGTATGTTACACCGTCAGATCTCATATAAAAGCAATCAACGGTTATTAACAAAAATGTGACAAATTTATACTATTTCTTTCCAAGTCCCTCGAGCAAAACAAAGAAAAAAAACTTTTTTTATTTTTACTCTAAAATCTCTCTCACATACTAACACACACACTAAAAAAAGTGTATCTAACTCATTTCACAATATGTTTCACTCATCTACTAGATGATCATCTTCATAATAAGTTTCAGTTTTAATCAGATCGTGAGTTTAACCTTTCAAGCGCCGTCAGATTTACCCATTAGACATGGTTCTGCTATGCTCCGTCGATGTCTTCTAACGACCCGAAAACATTTTCAGAGTCGAAGGAGAATAAAAAAATGTACGAATCACTATCACCTTCAACAAGCTCATTGTCAAACGGTAAATCGTTGTGTATAGTTGCTTCGACGGCGATATTTTCATCGAGAAAACCGTCATTGAAATCGACTCGGCGAAAAAGATGTGAATCCGTTTCCGTTTCAGAAAGCAGGTGTCATGGTTGCAAAAGAACCTAAAAAAGCTCATTTTAGCAGATTATATATACTGATGTATAAAGCATTTAATCTTTTTTATTTTTAGAAATGTTAAAAAATTCATTTGTAACATTTCTTAGTTTAGAAATTAATCTCATCCATCCATCTCTTTTATAACAAACTTTTCTAACAACTTATATAACAAAATATTCAAAAAACTTTTATATTGAAATTGAAATATCTTTTTATTTATTTATTTTTTCTATAATCTAATTTCACCGTATTTCTAAAATTTCGCGCTCTTTAAATTAATATACATTTTGATATATTTTGATTAAATTTTAGTTTTTTCGTTTTTAATGAGTTTATTTATTTAGATTAAATTTTTTATAATTTTAATTTTAATTTGAATACGAAGTTGGTGGGTAAAAATGTAACATTTATTCATAAAAAAATAATCATCTAATACTCGTTGATGTATTGCGCGGGCACCAGCTAGTTAGTCATTATTGATATAGGTTTTGTTTCAAAAAGCGTATGTCATCTGGATCTATTTGAAAGTGCCTATTACTAGATTTAAAGTGAAACAGTAGTCATTTACTTTTTTCATGAATATAAAGTTTGAAATAAAATACTATTGTAATAAAAGTTTAAGTTTTCTATTACTTTCCAATATTTCATTGTAGCATGTTGATCATTTGACATTGTAGTTTTTTTAGTTTCTTCGTTTAAAAAATGATGTACCCTTTTGAAATTTCATTACATTATTTTTAGTAATGTTTACTCCCTCCGTCCCATTTTAATTGGCCTCATTATTATTTTAGTTTGTCCCAAAATCATGTCCACTTTCTTTATTAAGATGTTTGTATTTAATAATATTACAATATTACCCATCTTATACACTTTTATATGGAAAGTAATTGCTACATTAATTATATTTAATAGGATAAAATTGTCATTTTAACAATAAATGTCCAGGTTCATTGAATATATCTTAAAATGAAAAAAATTTGTTGGGGGACAATAAAAGTGAGACGGAGGGAGTATTGATTAGTGGGTTAATTTTGTTCAACCGTTAGTATTATTCATATGTTCGTTATTCTTTTCAAAAGAAACGCAATGTTCATAGGTTTAAAAGTTATTTTTATAATGTTTATCATTTAAAGTAGTATTGTGACACTTATTTCTCGATCCGAATATGCTTAAAAAAATTAACGTGTGGTCGCTATCACTCTCATTACATGACACATCTAACATAATTTGTGATATTTCATAAACTGAAGTAATGTCTAATATCACTCGTGATTTTTGTTATTTGATATTTTTAATATCACTTGTGATATTTCATAAATTAAGTTAATGCATAATATTAATTATTTGTGATATTTGTTACATGACTGGCGAATATTAATCACTTGTGATATTTGTTACAGTATCAATTGTGATATTTCACAAACATACTTTAATGTTTAATATCACTTGTGATATTTCATAAACATAATAATGTCTAATATCACTTGTTATATTTCATAAACATAAATAATGTCTAATATCATAAAAAAAACAAGGTTATGAAATAACTCAACACTTAATTAATTTGTATTACTGCAAATGAAGTCTAGCTCAGTTGGATGGATGCATTTGGTTATAGTCTCCATGTGGAGAGGTCAGGGGTTCGACTCCTGTCATTCCCCATGTGGGGGACTTTTCTAGAATTGGCAGCCGGGTCTGAATCCCATGACAATGCCTTGAAGGTCCTTAATGGGAGACACTACTACACAAACAGCTTTTACCCACGGATTTTTTCCCATGAAAGAAAAACGGTGGGAAATTACACACGGTATTCCCATGGATTTCCTACCCAAATGAAAAAAAAGTATATGTGGAAAATCCGTGGGAAATTTCCCACAGATTTCCCACAGAGCCGTGGACCACGTTTTCAGTGGGAAAGATGTGGGAAAGGCGTGACAAATTACCCACGAATTTTCCATGAAACATACATTATTTTGTTATTTAAATATCCGTGGGAAATTCGTGGCAAATTTCCCACAGATTTCCCACTATTTATACATCCGTGAGAAAATTGTGGCAAATTTCCCTTGGATTTTCCATTATTTATACGTTTTATTTGTTAGTTATCAATCCGTGGGAAACTCATGGGAAATTTACCCACGGATTTCCCACAGTTATAATATTTCGACATTCGTGGGAAACGCGTGGGAAATTTATCCACGGATTTCTCACAGTTTTAATTATTTACACATCCGTAGGAAAGTCGTGGGAAATTTACCCACGGATTTCCCATTATTTTAATTATTTAGATATGAGTGGGAAAGCTGTAGGAAATTTACCCACAGATTTCCCACAATGTTAGTTATTTACACATCCGTGGGAAAGTCGTGGCAAAGTTTTTGTGGGAACGTTGTGGGTAATTTCCAACATATTACCCACCAATATGATAAATTCGTGGGAAACCCGTGGGTAATTTCCCACAATTTTCCCATAAGAAATATGCGTAGGAAAGTCCTGGGTAGTTTCCCACAGATTACACACCAATATGATAAATCCGTGGGAAAGCAGTGGGTAGTTTCCCACGGATTTCCCATAAAAATATCGTTTTTATGTTTTTGTGTACTTACATAGTCTCACATTTGGTCCGACTACTCCGTTGAACATCTTGTGTACAACGATACACTCTTGACTCATCCGTTGAACATATCGTGTACAATGATACCCCTATCGACTACTACGTTGAACATCTCGTGTACAACGATGTACACTCGACTACTTCGTTGAACATCCCGTGTACAACGATACACTCTAATGTAAGGATTTTTAATCCAATTAACGCAATTATTGTTCGTTTTCCTCGACTCACTCGAAATTGATTTCCAATTAACGTAAGATTAACTTGTTTTTGGTGAATAATTCTTTTTGGTATTTTTTTTTAAAACTAAAAGTTATAAAAACTATTTAATTAAAATCTATTTAATAATAAAAACTTTTTAATCTAATTTAAAAATCTAATTTAAACTATTTTTAATAAAAACTATTTTAAAACTTAAAAAAAATTAAAACTAATTTTTATGTGAAGCTAAATTAAAATAAAGACTTTTAATCAAAACTATTTTTAAACTAAATCTATATTGAAAACTATTTTAAAAAAAACTAATTTTGAAATTAAACGAAATATTTTTTTATCTTTTTATTTTTTTATAAAAACTGAATTAAAAGAAAATTGAAATAAAACTTGTTAAATTTAAATTTAAAAAACTTAAAACATTTAATTAAATCTTATTAAACTAAACTGCCAGTTAAGAAATGAATCTATATTAATTTATGAATGCAGAAATAAACACAAGTAAAGGTCTAGATCAATTGGTTAAGGTGTATGTCTGTAATTCGAGAGGTCTAGAGTTCGATCCCCGGCTGTGACCAAATCTTTTTTAAGACATTAATTATTTTGGAATTTTTGGAATTTTAAAAATACAGATCAATTGGATCTGTAGTATTTGATGCAGTAGTAAAAAGCTAATAAGAAGAAATCAAATAAGCTAGGACAGGAACCAAATAAGCATATATAATGAATAATAAGCTAAAACAAAATTAGGCAAATTGCAAATAACTAATACCAAACAAGCAGCTAAACCAAATAAGTAAATAACAGTATATATTAAAAACCCAAATAAGCTAATGAAACCTTAACTAAGCATAACAAATCAGATAAGCTAAAATATTATAAGCTAAAAATTGAATAAGCAAATCCAAAACTTAGACGAAATCAAAACTTTATTTAAATCAAATAAGCAGTTATATAAAACCGAAATTAAAGCAAACCATAAGCAGATCCAAAAACAAACGAAACCCAATCCAATATAAAACTACTAATCATAAAGCAGATCCAAATGCAACATAAGCAGATATAATCAAGCTGAGTTTGCAAACAAATAAACTAAACAAACAGCTATATCTATAACAACTAACCCAAACACTTAAACTTAAATAAGCAGATTCAACAAAAAAACAAATAAGCTAGCAGATTAAATAATCTAAAAACATATAATAAATAAAACAATAAAAAGAGGAAACAAACCTATTGTTGATTTCTGTTGGGTCGAAGGATGGCGCTGAGCCACCTTGTGAACCGAAGCAACAAACAATCAAACACTACCGAAAATCATCAACAAATCCAATCGAACCAAGTATCAACAGTAACCGAAACGCAAATCTATTCGAACCATGAACAGAACTTTTTATAATTTTCCAGTAGGGAAAATTATTTATCACTTTCTTTTTTATTTTTTATTTTTTTTATATTAATAATAATAAACTTCGAACAGTAATAATAAAAAAACAGATTAAAGATGAATTTAAATTGCTTTGACAGAATTAAATGAGACAAAAATTAATTAAAAAACAACTTTTCATTAATAATTAAAAATTACAATAATTGAAAATTAAAAATTACATTAACCCTAAAATCTAATTTGCAGAAAATTAAAATAAAAGAAAAAAAGTTCTATCATGAAATTACACATGAAGGGGGTTTTTATAGGCAAACCCCTGGAAAACTTTCTTGAATCTTCTTGAGGAAGAAATCAATCCTGGCCACTTATTCCATCTCTTTTCTTCTCTTTCTTGATCTTGCGGTGGAAAACCATTGCTTGTGCCACGGATTGCCAGGTTGTCTTTGAGATGTGTTAGTTGTGTTTGTTTGGGGATGACGTGGATTCATATGATTGGTGGGTTGGGGTATTTGGTGTTGTCACAACCAATCAAAATCAAAGGATGGGGGCCACGTTGGATGAAGAGAGGTCCAGAGTTTGGTAATTGCTCCGAAAAAGATGGGGATTTAATCTCCATCCGTGTGAATTACACACTTTGGGTAAAACCCCTAATTTTTGGGTAAATTATATGGGTGAATTAGGGTTTTTGGGGTAAATAAAATAGTGGAGGCTGCGTTTGTGTTTGTGGGGAGAGAAGAAAAACAGTGAGAGGGTTACATTGTTTTTAACGTAAGAATAAATTAGGGTTGGGTAATAAATATTATTTTGTGAATGGTTTACACGTGTGTGGTTAAACGTTTGTGTGGGATAAGGGTTGACCAACCAATCTTTTCTTTGTTTGTTTTATTTTTTTGTACTTGGGCTTTTTTAACCGTCCAAGTTGTTATATCCAAAATGGGCTTGGCAACAAGTTTTGATTTCGTCCATTAATCATATGTTTTTGGGCCTTTTGGGCTTTTGTGTAAAATATAATTAAGTTAAATCCATTATTGGGCTTTCAGGCCCAATAAGCAAATGTGGGACCCACTAAGCTCGAATATCTTCAAAAAGATTAAATCCGCTTAAAACGAACTTGATTTCGGCTTCCTTGATTATTTCTTCAAACTCGTGTCGGTTTAGCCGGTTTTCGTGAACTTGGGCACACTTTTGGTCTTTGACTTTGTCTTCGTCTCTTTCTTGGACTTTTATTCAACATTTGACCGTGAAATCCCGTGTTTTCTTTCCTTTTGATCAATTGTACCTATTTTAACACAAAACCACAAAACCACGCGTAATTCCGACTTTTACGATATAAAACACATGATTAGGTCTTGTTTTTCCTTGATTTTAGTGGCAAAAAGATAAGTGTTCACACACTTATTAAATCTCTTACACTTGACCATTGCAATGACCCCATGCAATGCATAGTTTTAAAGCATTAAGTTACATTTTTCTCATAATTAACCCATCTTAGCCTTTATTACTATTACTACTACTACTACGATGAAAAGATAAAAATTTTAAAGGAAAAAAAAGTTATAATGATTTATTTAACTTGGAAATTATTTGATGGAAGTAACTTATAAAGAAATCTAGGAATTGAATTAGGGCTTTGGTGTCATGAATATTAATCACCCTCAAGTTTCACGTTCCCCATACCAAGCTTAAAAACGAGATCATTGTTTACCATAAGTCCTTAAGTTAAAACCACTTATATAAGACAATTGTGTAATACTCTTTCTCCAATTCCTACTTTGTATCTCTAGATTTTATTGATTGTCATTCACCTGTAGGCTCATTAGACTTATTTAATAATTATTATTCCAAAAATGAAGGCCAAACGGTGCAAACCCAACACTCAAAACCTAACCTCGTCCTCAAAAACGTTGTTACTAAAGTAAGCCCACATCAAGGATGATTTAACACGATTTGGGGAATAAATTCCCGGACCCAAAATTTGGCCAATAGTACTACTTATTAATTATTCCTCCAAAGTCATGTAGACTTTATGTGGAGTTTAGCAAGTTCACATCATATTCCCTTAGGCTCTTTAAGATGTAAAAATGCTCCCCATCTATTGTCCACACCCTAAGGCTCCTTGAACGATAAATGAGGGAATTTTTATTCAACACTTACCATGCCATACACCCTAAGGCTCTAATGACAAGGTTCGTGCTACATGCCCCACACCCTAAGGCTCCTTGAGGTCATGTTTTAATCTTATTCTGTCTTTATTTATGATATATATAGGAGGCCAAATTCCGCGGTCCCATGGTCTGAATACCTCCTACTTAGTGGTTATGAGCCACCTTAGTCGGAAGTCCACAACGCTGGCACCCTCAATGTGTTCATGCTTTAATTACAAGGAGAATAAATATTTGGCTAAGAGTTAAGATATCGAATCGACACCGCAAAAATCCTCATTTATTAAGCAATTAAATATACAAGCGGGAAGAAAGAGCCACAAAAACTCATATAAGTAAGAATTAACCCTTAAACTTATTATCAACTCTATCATCTCTCGTTCTCCACAATTTAAAATCTCAAAGAATGAGACTCATGGATGCTTAGCCTAATAAACCAATTAAGGTCCATATGGTTAAGGATACTAGCTAGAGTAAACTTGGATAAGTAAACTCGGGTTGAGTCAAAATATTCACGACGGGCCTAATATCAAAGATATCAAAACTTGTTAAAACCATTTTATTAATTAATTTATTTTTTACTTTATTCTTGAAAATAGAAAATATAAATAAGATGCGATGACAAAAGGAAATAAAATAAATAAAAATACTACTAGGCCAAAATAGATCAAAAATTTGAAAAACATTGAAATTTTTTAAAAATTTTCCGGTTAAATGGGGTCAAATTCATGGAAAAGCCCACTAAAATTTCGATAGAAATCCCCCCTACACTTAATATAAACATTGTCCTCAATGTTTAAGCATGTGGGAGAATAAACTCCCCTACACTTAGGACATTGAGTACGTTGTTTATAATCGAGCTAAGGAATGGACAACTAAAGTGATTACATTTATTTGTTTTATTTATATACATGATTCAATCGCAATAGCAAAAACTTATCGAAGGAACCGGGTACACGGGAACACGGGTCGTGTCAAAAGCACCAAAAGTGGATCATTAAGCACATGTCCCTACACACAACATCACAACACACAAACAACCTACTTGGCTCCCCCTACACTTATTGGTGAAAATGGGTGAAAAGGGTAAAAATCTAACCTAGTTAAACGATGCTTGATATATTTATCACGAGTCTCTAGCTCGACTCGAATTCCCGAATGTCATCATTCAAATGAGAAAATCATGGAAAAACCAAGATTTCCAAGGGAGGAAAATCTCTCCATGATAAAGGGTGAAGTAAAGTCATATAAGGCATACCCCATGAAAATCCACCCGGGTCAAACACATAATTTCCATCACAAAAGGAAATAAACTCCGAGGTGGTAAAATCACGCAAGTCAAAGAAGAGTGGGGTATCCTTAGGCAACGATCTCTTAAAAGAAAGGGTAGTATGGTGATATGGCAATGAAAGCACGAAAGTCTCTATTCCGGGATCAAACACCGGTTCCTTAATGGGAAAATAGCAAGAGGTGTTGACGTGTAAGCTCAAAATATCATCAAAATCCAAAGTGGGAAGGTCATCCTCTTCCAAACTCGATGTGAAAACATAAGTATCATCGGAGTCATAGGAAAACTCTTCCTCATGAGGAAAATAGGTATTTAGAAAGATATCTAAATCCTCCTCAAATGGAATAACCTCTAAAGTTGGAATGATCTCTAAGAGTGGAGGATCCTCCTCAATAGTCATGACTTCTAAAATTGGAGTACAAAAGTCAAAAGGAGTCTCCATGGAAGAATCACTCATAGAGATATGAGGTGCATTAAGATAATGGGGTGGGTCATCAAAATTAATGAGATCACTTAAAGAAGTGTCATCATCGTAAGTATCAAAGATTGGGGTATCAAAAATGGGTGGGTCAAAAGATAGGTCGTCAAAACCAAAGAGAGTGTGATCACTTGAAGAAGTGTCATCACTATAGGTGTCATAAATAGGAGTGTCAAAAATTTGAGGCTCTAAGGGAAGGGATGAGTTTATCACAAAATCATTTTGAGTAGACTTTTCAATTCCAAAAGGATTAATAAAAATCTCGTCATTATCATAATTAAGAACATCAATCATATTGACCGACTCTTTTCCATGTGATTTTGTTGTGATTTTTCCCATTTTAAAAACTTGTTGTTCATCCCGAACCCTAAGAATTAACTCCCCTTCGGCCACATCAACTAAGGCTCTTCCGGATCGTAAGAATGGTCTACCAAGTATTAACGGAATACGAGGATCCATCTCATAGTCGACGACGACAAAGTACACGGGAAAAGTGAATGTACCAACTCGAACAAAAACATCTTCGGCAACACCAACGGGGTATGCGAGAGTTCGATTAGCTAACTCGAGAGTCATGCGAGTCGGTACAAGATCGGGTAATGACAATTGTTTCCAAACCGAAAGTGGCATAAGATTGATGCTAGCGCCGAGATCCGCTAAAGCCATACAATCATCGATTTTAGGAACGAGCAAGGTAACACGAATCGTCCGGGATCTCCTAGCTTTTCGGGAAGCTCTTTGAGAAGAATCGTGGAACAATTCTCATTTAAATGGGTGTTAACGAGCTCAACCATTTTTTCTTTCTTATTAAGCAAATCTTTAAACATTTTCACAAATTTTGGCATTTGAGCAAGTGCTTCAATAAGACTAATGTTAACATTGACGTTGGAAATCATTTTCAAAAAGTTGGAGACATGAACGTCATCTTTGGTGAGCACTTTAGCTTTGTCTAACCTAGAGGGATAAGGGATATTAGGCTTAGACTTGGAAGGTTGAGAAGGAGAAGGACTCGCTTCTTGAACAACCGTAGGGATAGGCTCTTTCGGCAATGGAGCACTAGGACTAGGAGTGGTAGTGGGAGGAATCACCGAAGGGGGAGTAGGATTACTCATTATGACCTCCGGGCCTTGTCTCTCCTTTATGGGCAAAGAGATGGAAGGTCCCACTAAAGTGGTTCCACTTCGAGTATTGATAGCACTCACATTAGCACGAGGGTTAATCTCGGTATTTGAAGGTAAGGCTCCTTGGGGTCTAAGGGCTTGAATCATTGTCAAATATTTCTTATCATTGGACTCTTGCATTTGTCTAGTAGATTCTTGCATTGCTTTCATGATTTTCTCATGTTCGGTCAATTTTTGTAGAACCAAGTCCATTTGAGGATTTTGCATGTTCATTTGATTAAACCCTTGATTAGGAAAACCTTGGTTTTGATATTGAGGTTGAAAACCGTTGTTATTATAAAAACCTTGGTTATTATTTTGAAAACCTTGATTTTGATCATTAAAATTCCCTTGATTTGCATTCCCTTGAAAATTACCCATTTGAGGACCTTGGTTCCTATTTTGGTATTGGGTATTTTGGACGGGTGGGGGTGGTCTTTGCGGTGCTACAAAACCCGGGGGAGCCAAATAATTAGTACTCTTGTAAGAAAAATGGTTAACATCAACATTAGGTTTAAATGGAACCCTTTCATTAGCATTAAAAGCAGAAACTTGTTGTTGTTGATTATTTTAAACCTTGTCACAATTGAAATATGAATGTGGTCCACCACAAGTCTCACACGTTTCACTAGTTTCTTTCAAGGCATTCACTTGACCATTGAGGGCTTGGGTTTTTAGAGCAATTGATTCAACAAGCGAAGTGAGTTTATCAATTCTCTTATCATTCTCACTAGAACCAGCACTTGCCATAGTGGCCCTAACACTCTTGGTTTGTACTTTAGCCTTGTTTTCAAGTATGGCCCAAGCCTCGTTCATTGTTTTCACAAGAATATTGCCCCCCGCGGCACTATTAAGTGAGTCTTGGTCATTTAGAGTTAAACCATTGTAAAACGTATTAATTTGATGCACTTTGGTGAAATCGTGTTGTGGACATTTTCTTAAAAGCTCTTTAAATCGATCCCAAGACTCACTAAACGTTTCCCCATATTGTTGCTCAAATGTGATTATTTCATTCCTTAAAGAAGTGGTCCGTGATGGTGGGAAAAAGTAATTAATAAACTTGATCTCTAAGTTGATCCATGTTGTAATACTTTGGGGTGGTTCCTTATCAAGCCAAATCTGGGCTTGTACCTCGAGGGAAAAAGGAAAGAGGTGTAAACGAATAGCCTCTTGTGGCACCCCATTGTATTTTACCGTATTAGTCAAATGGATAAATCTCTTGATATGATCATGGGGGTCATCTTGGGAACGACCCAAAAATGGTGTAGCGGAAACCATTTTAATTAAATCCGATTTGAGTTCAAAATTATTTGCTCCAATTACGGGGACAACGATAGCGTCATCGTTTCCCTCAATGTGTGATTGCAAAATCTCGAGCATTGGTCGGTTATCCGTTTCCATTGTATTGTCGAAAGCACGATTCTCGGGATCGGCTTGAATGACGTTCTTTTTGTTTTTCTTCTTCTTCTTCTTTTTGGAAGAATTGGAAGAATTTGGTACACCAATCGGTATGTATGCGCGCGAGTGCGCATACAATTAAAACTTTGGAATGAGGTAGGTGACCTCGGTCGACTTTGAGAGGAAAAGGATTTTTCCTCTCGAGGTGCAATATGAAAAAGCTTACAAAAATATATACTTAATTACTACTTGAGTTGGCAAACCAATAATCGGTCGTCCCTCTCAATATACACACAAGCAAGCGGAGAAACGAGGTGACACAAAGCACTTAAAAACCTTTTTCCTTAGACGGCCTTTTATAGCGCGTCGCCTTATACCCACCTTATAGTTTGTATATTTTGAGTTCAAACGTCTTACTAGTATTTATCTATTTTGCCCTTTTATTTCGTTATGGATGCGAATACAATAGTTAGGTGATGAAATCCCAACTAAGGCTTATTTGAAAAGTAGGTAAATTATTGTGCTACGTAACATACTATAGTAAAAGAAAAATCTTTTTGTATTTTTTAGAAAAATATATATTCACAAGAAAAATCGAAAGAAATCGAACTAAGAAAAATAACACTAATACGTAATATTTTTGGTGTAATACTTTTAGGAAAAAGTATTACTTTTTGATTTTTTAATTTTTTTGTTGCAAATCTTAGGAAAGAATTTGCTTTTTGTGATTTTTTATTTTTTGTATTTTTAAGTTTTTGATTTTTTTTTTGTATTTTTGATTTTTTTGCAAGAAAGTAACGTTCAAAGAGAACGGATCCCAAAATCCAAACGTCTCACGAAATCGTCAATCGTAACGAGCGAAGCGGCAGCGACGCCATTTTAATGTAAGGATTTTTAATCCAATTAATGCAATTATTGTTCGTTTCCCTCGACTCACTCGAAATTGATTTCCAATTAACGTAAGATTAACTTGTTTTTGGTGAATAAATTCTTTTTGGTATTTTTTTTTAAAACTAAAAATTATAAAAACTATTTAATTAAAATCTATTTAATAATAAAAACTTTTTAATCTAATTTAAAAATCTAATTTAAACTAATTTTAATAAAAACTATTTTAAAACTTGAACAAAATTAAAACTAATTTTTATGTGAAGCTAAATTAAAATAAAGACTTTTAATCAAAACTATTTTTAAACTAAATCTATATTGAAAACTATTTTAAAAAAAAACTAATTTTGAAATTAAACGAAATATTTTTTATCTTTTTATTCTTTTATAAAAACTGAATTAAAAGAAAATTGAAATAAAACTTGTTAAGTTTAAATTTATAAAACTTAAAACATTTAATTAAATCTTATTAAACTAAACTGCCAGTTAAGAAATGAATCTATATTAATTTATAAATGCAGAAATAAACACAAGTAAAGGTCTAGATCAATTGGTTAAGGTGTATGTCTGTAATTCGAGAGGTCCAGAGTTCGATCCCCGGCAGTGACCAAATCTTTTTTAAGATATTAATTATTTTGGAATTTTTGGAATTTTAAAAATACAGATCAACTGGATCTGTAGTATTTGATGCAGTAGTAAAAAGCTAATAAGAATCTGTAGTATTTGATGCAGTAGTAAAAAGCTAATAAGAAGAAACCAAATAAGCTAGGACAGGAACCAAATAAGCAGATATAATGAATAATAAACTGAAACAAAATTAGGCAAATTGCAAATAACTAATACCAAACAAGCAGCTAAACCAAATAAGTAAATAAAGTATATATTAAAAACCCAAATAAGCTAATGAAACCTTAACTAAGCATAACAAATCAGATAAGCTAAAACATTATAAGCTAAAAACTGAATAAGCAAATCCAAAACTAAGACGAAATCAAAACTTTATTTAAATCAAATAAGCAGTTATATAAAACCGAAATTAAAGCAAACCATAAGCAGATCAAAAAACAAACGAAACCCAATCCAATATAAAACTACTAATCATAAAGCAGATCCAATGCAACATTAGCAGATATAATCAAACTGAGTTTGCAAACAAATAAACTAAACAAACAGCTATATCTATAACAACTAACCCAAACACTTAAACTTAAATAAGCAAATTCAACAAAAAAAACAAATAAGCTAGCAGATTAAATAATCTAAAAACATATAATAAATAAAACAATAAAAAGGGGAAACAAACCTATTGTTGATTTCCGTTGGGTCGAAGGATGGCGCTGAGCCACCTTGTGAACCGAAGCAACAACAATCATACACCATCGAAAATCATCAACAAATCCAATCGAACCAAGCAGTATCAACAGTAACCGAAACACAAATCTATTCGAACCAGGAACAGTAACTTTTTATAATTTTCCAGTAGGGAAAATTATTTATCACTTTCTTTTTTATTTCCTTTTTTTATATTAATAATAATAAACTTCGAACAGTAATAATAAAAAAACAGATTAAAGATGAATTTAAATTGCTTTGACAGAAATTAAATGAGACAAAAATTAATTGAAAAACAACTTTTCATTAATAATTAAAAATTACAATAACTGAAAATTAAAAATTACATTAACCCTAAAATCTAATTTGCAGAAAATTAAAATAAAAGAAAAAAAGTGCTATCATGAAATTACACATGAAGGGGGTTTTTATAGGCAAACCCCTGGAAAACCTTCTTGAATCTTCTTGAGGAAGAAATCAATCCTGGCCACCTATTCCATCTCTTTTCTTCTCTTTCTTGATCTTGCGGTGGAAAACCATTGCTTGTGCCACGGATTGCCAAGCTGTCTTTGAGATGTGTTAGTTGTGTTTGTTTGGGGATGACGTGGATTCATATGATTGGTGGGTTGGGGTATTTGGTGTTGTCACAACCAATCAAAATCAAAGGATGGGGGCCACGTCGGATGAAGAGAGGGCCACAGTTTGGTGATTGCTCCGAAAAAGATGGGGATTTAATCCCCATCCGTGTGAATTACACACTTTGGGTAAAACCCCCAATTTTTGGGTAAATTATATGGGTGAATTAGGGTTTTTGGGGTAAATAAAATAGTGGAGGTTGCGTTTGTGTTTGTGGGGAGAGAAGAAAAACAGTGAGAGGGTTACATTGTTTTTAACGTAAGAATAAATTGGGGTTGGGTAATAAATATTATTTTGTGAATGGTTTACACGTGTGTGGTTAAACATTTGTGTGGGATAAGGGTTGACCAACCAATCCTTTCTTTGTTTGTTTTATTTTTTGTACTTGGGCTTTTTTAAACGTCCAAGTTGTTATATCCAAAATGGGCTTGGCAACAAGTTTTGATTTCGTCCATTTATCATATGTTTTTGGGCCTTTTGGGCTTTTGTGTAAAATATGATTAAGTTAAATCCATTATTGGGCTTTCAGGCCCAATAAGCAAATATGGGACCCACTAAGCTCGAATATCTTCAAAAAGATTAAATCCGCTTAAAACGAACTTGATTTCGGCTTCCTTGATTGTTTCTTCAAACTCGTTTCGGTTTAGCCGGTTTTCGTGAACTTGGGCACACTTTTGGTCTTTGACTTTGTCTTCGTCTCTTTCTTGGACTTTTCTTCAACATTTGACTGTGAAATCCCGTGTTTTCTTTCCGTTTGATCAATTGTACCTATTTTAACACAAAAACACAAAACCACGCGTAATTCCGACTTTTACGATATAAAACACATGATTAGGTCTTGTTTTTCCTTGATTTTAGTGGCAAAAGGATAAGTGTTTACACACTTATTACACTCTCGGATCATCCGTTGAACATAACGTGTACAATGATACCCCTATCGACTACTACGTTGTACATCTCGTGTATAACGGTGCAATCTCTACTACTTTGTTGAAAATCTCGTGTACAACGATACACTCTCGAATCATCCATTGAACATATCGTGTACAACGATACCCCTATCGACTACTCCGTTGAACATCTCGTGTACAACGATATTCTATCGACTCTACATGTCGTGTACAACGATAACCCTATCGACTACCCCATTGAACATCTCATGTACAACGATACCCTATCGATGAAAATCTCGTGTACTACGATACCCTACCGACTACTCCGTTGAAAATCTCCCGTACAACGATACACTCTCGACTACTCCGTTGAACATTTTGTGTACAACGATACGACTCATCCGTAGAACATATCGTCTACAATGATACCCCTATAGACTACCCCGTTGAACATCTCATGTACAAAGATATTATATCGACTCAAATTGTCGTGCACAACGATATTGTATCGACTCATCCGTTTGACATCTCATGTACAACGATACCCTATCGACGAACATCTCGTGTAACAATATACCCTACCGACTACTCAGTTGAACATCTCGTGTACGACGACACCCTACCGACTACTACATTGAAAATCTCGCATACAACGATACACTCTCGACTACTCCTTTGAACATCTCGTGTACAACGATACACTCTCGACTCATCCGTTGAACATATCGTTTACAATGATACCTCTATCGACTACTCCGTTGAACATCTCATGTACAACGATATTATATTAACTCAGCATGTCGTGTACAACGATATTGTATCGACTCATGTGGTATGAAATCTCATGTACAACGATACCCTATCGACGAACATCTTGTGTACAACGATACCCTACCGACTACTCCGTTGAACATCTTGTGTACGACAATACACTCTCGACTACTACGTCGAACATCTTGTGTACAAAGATACACTCTCGACTACTCCTTTGAACATCTCATGTACAACGATACACTCTCGACTCATCCGTTGAACATATCGTCTACAACGATACACCTATCGACTACTCCGTTGAACATCTCATGTACTACGATATTGTATCGACTCAACTTGCTGTGTACAACGATATTGTATCAACTCATCCGATTGACATCTCATGTACAACGATACCCTATCGACGAACGTCTCGTGTACGACGACACCCTACCGACTACTCCGTTGAACATCTCGTGTACGACAATACACTCTCGACTACTACGTTGAACATCTCGTGTACAACGATACACTCTCGACTACTCCTTTGAACATATCGTGTACAACGACACACTCTAGACTACTACTTTGAACATCTCGTGTACAACGTTACACTCTCGACTCATCCGTTGAACGTATCGTTTGCAATTATACCCGTATCGACTACTCCGTTGAACATCTCATGTACAACGATATTATATCGACTCATTTGTTGAACGTGTCATGTACACTGATATTGTATCGACTCATCCGTTTGACATCTCATGTAAAATGATACCCTATCGACGAACATATCATGTGCAGCGATACCCTTATTGACTACTCCATTTAACATCTCGTGTACGATGATACCATCATATCGACTACTCCGTTGAACATCTCGTTTACGACGATACCAGACTGTCCCATAGAACATCTCGTGCACTACGTTTACAATGTCATGTACAACGAAATTGTATTGACTAATCCATTGAGCATGTTGTCTAAAATGATATTATATTGACTAATTCATTGAGCATGTTGTCTAAAATGACATTGTGTTGACTAATCCATTGAACATGTCGTATAAAACGTTGAACATCTCGTTTATGACAATCATTATATCTATTGATATATTTTATTTAGGTATGCGAACATGTTTATGCGTGAAAGTGTAACTATATCCAAATATGTTCGTGGAAAAGTTGTGTGTAATTTCCCACATACTACCCACCAATATGATAAATCCGTGAGAAATGTGTGGGTAGTTTCCCGCAAGTTACTAACAAAAAATATTTTTAGAAAAACCGTGAGTATTTTCTCACAAATTTTCCATCAATATGATAAACTCGTGAGAAAACCGTAGGAAAGTTTCCCACGGATTTCCCACAAAAAAACATTTAAAAAAATATGAAGTATCGAATTTCAAATCTTTTGAAAAACAATCAAAATAAATAAAAGCTTGTATATTTTTGTATCACATATCCAAAATTTGAGATATTGACCAAACAATTGGACCTTTTTATTCCTCATTGTTCTTTAAACTTTCACATGTTATCTTACTTTTCTTTCACACCCGCCGACACACACACACAAACATTAACCCAAAATCATATGTTATTTGCTTCGAATCCATGGTTTTACCTCGAAATCTTTAACAACCATGTATGCAATCTTGCTCTAACACCTATTTGTTATAGATCTGAGATATTTAACAGATCCAATGGTGTTTTCAACATAAACAACTCAATCAATATTTTATGTAACACCCCAAAATGTAATATGCGGAAGCGGTGAAGCTCGGGGGCTGTTACATCATTGTATCATAATTCAAGGTACAAGAGAACGACTCTAAATGAGACGTTTTATAAAAATACCTCGTTGAATTTAATAAAAACATTTAAGTACAAAGGTCTCAGTTTTCAAAAGATAGTGTAGCAGAATATTAGAGTTTTAAACATCAACGAGATAACTGTTCAAAAGCATAAGTAGATAAATGTTCGAAGATAGCCATGAAATGCATGCGGACTCCAGGTACTTCATACAGCAGATACAAATCATCATCAATTACCTGAGATAAATGTTAAATTGGTTCAACATAAAGTTGGTGAGAATATAGGTTTCAAGTAAAAATTCATAATAATTCATTTTGTAGATTCCAATTCATGTACACAAGCAACTATAGGAGATATAGTGCCAAGTGTAGGATAAATCGGGTGTTCACAATATTTATGATAGATAAGCTCGTGACATCGAAACTAATGATCCAGTACATACAATAGATTGTATATATATATATATATATATATATATATATATATATATATATATATATATATATATATATATATATATATATATATATATATATATATATATATATATATATATATATATATATATATATATATATATATATATATATATATATATATATATATATATATATATATATATATATATATATATATATATATATATATATATATATATATATATATATATATATATTTTCCCCAATAGAGTACCTAGCCAAGATAACTCCGTTCACACAAATGGTATAACTCGTCTTGCGTCAGAATGCCCGAGTGGAGGTTGTCAACCCTCAATAGATATATCCATAACATAAGAGCTTACTCCAGCAGTAACTAATGATTCACGATAGTGGGGACTATGGCTAAAGCAACTTAAGCTATCTCATAAATAGAGCTCACAAAGCGTTCACGGAAAACTAGTTTTACTTGCGTCCAGAAGCAAGCATCAAAAGCATTTATCACATCCCAAAATATTAAACATATAAAACAATTTAATAGGGATCTATAGACTCACCTCAAGCAACGATTCAAACCGCACAAGTATGATCAAATAGTAGCGAGCAACTCTAGCAACAACCTAAATATAATACTATGGTTTAGGCGCTAGCAATTAAGTCACAATAATTCGTCACGTACGTTACTCATCAATCATATATATTATTTTATAATTAACTCATGACTTGAAGATATTAAATCGTTATAAGCATTATAGTATATATATACTTAGACAAAAATATTTATTTTTGACTCGACAAAATTTCGACAGCTTTCGGCATAAATTTTAATTTACCCAAAATATATCTTAGTAAATTTTTTGACACGATTTCTATAGAAAATTCGGCAGCATTTCTGCGTCATTTTAAAATTTGCCATTTTTAGTAAGTACCCAAATCTCGACCTAATATCCCTAATTTCAACACTTTCTCAATCACAAATATTCAACAAATCATTTTCCCGTAATAATACCATTTTCCACTTTTAACGCTCAAACTTTTAACAATGCACCAAGTATTCTCATTTCGTGCTTATACCCTTTCACAAAACGAGTCCAACATTTATATATAACATTTAGTACCCATTTCGACACTTAAAACAACTCGGTTTAACTCGAAAACGTCGTTTCGACCACTTTAAAAATCTAGACAGCAAGTTAATTATAGTCTTTTTCACAAAAATTAAGTTTTCCGACAACGAAATTTAAACGACCATATCTAACTCATTTTAACTCCGTTTTTAGCTTATAATATATCGAAACGAAGGTAATAACTTATATTTTCATAATATCGAAGTAAACTAGTGTCAAAACAATTTTTACGACCCTCTATGCCTCTTACAAAATTCGGACAGAATGTACATTTTTCGTAAAAACCCGTTTTCGACCATTTTCAAGCTTACCCACTAGTAGTAACACTACTAGTCCCCTTCAAATATTCATAAACACAACCAAAATAAAAGATTTATCTTCAAGTCCATAAATCTAAAAATATACATTTTTATATTTTACAAGTCCTTCAATTAAAATATTTTCATGCATGGATTTAACCGATCCACTCATTATTTTCATAGATTTAAAGATTTATCATGACCAAAATAATTTTTATCTTGTTACTTTCAAAAAAATAGTTGATGAGTAACATGCATGCATAGATCTACATAGATTATGCATGAAAAATGAATAAGATGAAAAAGGTTCAAGAATAACCTCAAGTAACGATTCTACGTAACAACGACAACCCGATCTACGCTCTAATCAACTAAAAATCAACAATAACCCAACTTCTTCAAAACATCAACAAAACTTCTTAAATCAACTAACCAAGAAAACCCATTCTTATTTATTCTTTTATAAACCCTAGGATGTATTTGTTTTGTGTTAAATCTTCTTAAAATTGAGCTTTTAAAAATCAACAATGGAGGTTTTGGGAGTTTGGTTTGTGCCGTGGGTTTTTGAGAGACAAAGAGAGTTGTGTGTTTTTTTAGTGTAAAAATGATTATAGATTTGTGATGAAAAGGGTTAATAAGTTAAAGGTTTTTGAGATGTGTAAGCTTAAGCTCAAAATGGCAAAGTTGTGTAAAATGGTTTTCTTCCATTTGGGAAGAGGTTTTTGGCTAGTTAGGGGGGGGGGTCCCACAAGGGTAATTATTCAAAAAATTTACTAAGGTAATTAGTTAGAAGGTTTAAGATAAAAAGGTTGATTAGTTTTAGGTAATTATCGAAAAGTATGTAGTTATATCTAAAAATACGTAAAACTTAAAAATTTGACGAAATATATTAAATTTATGATTTTTCGACGAAAACCGATATTTTATGATTTATAAAGAAATTTATGTATGCTAACGACGGTTAAACGTAAAAATGACGTAAAATACGAAAACGCGATACGTTAATTAGGTATTCACAGAAAGTACGATTTATTACTATAAATAGTAAAATTACTAAAATACATGCATATAGACATATACAGAATAAATTAAATACGCTGTTCATGAAAATAACGATCACGCTGTTAAAAACTAAACAGTTAAGCACATAATTCACAGATAACGAATAATCTCACGGATTATCGTCAATTCATTAGCCGTCTTAGCAGTTTGGTCAGATTCACAGAAAATGTTCAGAATAATGACTGAGCACAGTGTCAAGTCATTACTTGTCATCAAACAGTTTTTCAGAAAACACGGGACAACTTCCCGGTTCCAACACAGTTAAATCACATAGTTGACTAAATAAAAAGTCAAAGGGTAAAATAGTCATTTTACAAGGTAGGAAAATTACCAGGTGTTACATCATCCCCTTGATAGAGAAGCTTTGTCCTCAAAGCTTAGGAGTGTCACGGACTCTAGTGTTGTCAAAGAGTTGCGGATATTTCTTGCGAAATTGATCCTCATGCTCCCAAGTGAATTCAGATCCACGTTTAGACTTCCACCCCACCTTGATGATCGGAATACGACTCTGCTTCAATCGCTTAACCTCACGGTCCATGATTTCAACAGGTTCTTCAACAAATTGCATATTGTCGTCGATTCGGAGTTCCTCCAACGGTATAACGAGCGTCTCATCAGAAAGGCACTTCTTCTAGTTTGAAACATGAAAAGTGTTGTGCACCGGCTCAACGCTTGCGGTAGTTCAAGACGATAGGCTACGGTTCCAACCTTTTCCAGAATTTTGAAAGGTCTTATATAACGGGGGTTCAGCTTTCCTCGCTTGCCAAAACGTACCACACCTTTCCAAGGCGATACTTTTAGCATTACCCGGTCTCCCACCTGAAATTCTAGAAGCTTACGTCGGACGTCGGTGTAACTCTTTTGACGATCACGGGTTGCTTGAATTTGGCTCTTGATTTGAACAATCTTCTCAGTTGTTTCATAGATGAGTTCATGGCTAGTGAGTTGACTATCCCCAACTTCACTCCAACACACAGGCGAGCGACATTTACGACCATATAGCGCTTCAAACGGTGCAGCCTTAATACTAGTATGATAACTGTTGTTGTAAGAGAATTCCACTAGAGGCAAGTGTCTATCCCATTGCTTTCCAAAGTCAAGCACACAAGTACGCAACATGTCCTCCAGCGTTTGAATAGTTCTCTCACTTTGTCCGTCAGTCTGCCGGTGATAAGCAGTACTCATGTCCAATTGCGTACCCAATGCTTTCTGAAGCAATGTTTTAAAAACCGGTTTGACCCGGCCGGTTCAACCGGTTAAACCGGGAACTGGAGTGATGACCGGTCCGTTGTGAGCCGGGTTTCGAATGAAACTCGAACCGGATTAAACCACCGGGTTTTAATCGACCCGGGTTAAACCGCTGACCGGAAACCGGCCGGTTCAACAAAAATATAAAAAAAATCACCAGTTTATGTAATTGAATAAGATCCATGGACAGTCTGGTCTAGATCGATTTATATAACTGTCAATTTCTTGAACCTTGACATGATGAAGAGATCCGTCTTGAGATGATAGTGGTGGTTCTAGTTGATGATTATAAAGATCTGTTGTTGAATATTTAATTTTGGTGTTTTGTTGAAAAAATAAAAGGGATGACTAATGGATGAAACTAAGAATTTGTTTATAGCTAGTTGATTTTTGGGACGACGAGTGGATGACAGCAAGTCAAAGAGTGAATTAAGTTTGAGGTGATGTGTGTGTGTAAACTGCTGTGAAAGTGAATATACAAACAAATACAGTACATGAGTACTTGTTCCTTTATGTAGGGTGGGTTTTTTTTACATTAAACCGGTTTGACTCGCCGATTCAACCGGTTGAACCGGTTAAACCGTTAACCGGTCATTAAGTCGGGTCAATTAAAAAACCGGGTTTTAAAATATTGTTCTGAAGTGATTTCCAGAACTTTGAAGTGAATCTACCGTCTCTATCGGAAATTATCGAGATCGATATTCCATGTTTAGCGACTACTTCCTTCAGGTAAAGTCTCGTAAGCTTATCCATTGAGTCATCTTCCTTCATAGCCAAGAAGTGCGCAGATTTCGTAAGTCGATCCACAATTACCTAAATTGTGTCATACCCGTTTGTCGTTTTAGGTAGCTTAGTTACGAAATCCATGGTTATGTTTTCCCACTTCCACATAGGAATTATATGTTGAACCAAAAATCCAGATAGCTTTTGGTGTTCCGTTTTCACTCTAGAACAAGTCAAACACTTCCCTACATAAGTAGCGGTTTTAGCTTTCATATTTGGCCACCAATATAACTTCTTTATATCCTAATACATTTTTTCAGATCCTGGGTGAATCGAGTACTTAGATTTATGCGACTCGTGCATAATCACGTCCCTTAGTCCTCCAAACAGTGGTAACCATTAGTGCTAGCCTCCAATTTCTTAGTAAACATTCGTCCTAGTTTCTCAGCTTCAACACGTTCAAGCTTAAGGGCTTCAGTTTGTGCTTCACGAATTTGCACAGGTAAGTTCGGATTGATAATCATAGCTAACGATCTAACTCTACGCGTCATCAATTGTTCCTTTCTACTTAGCGCATCCGCCACTATGTTGGCCTTTCCAGGATGGTAGCGAATTTCACAGTCATAATCGTTGAGCAACTCGATCCATCGACGTTGTCTCATGTTTAGTTCATTCTGGTCAAGAATATGTTGCAAACTCTTGTGATCGGTATAGACGACACACCTGGTTCCATACAAGTAGTGTCTCCACCATTTCAAGGCAAATACCACCGCTCCTAGCTCCAAGTCGTGCGTAGTGTAGTTTTTCTCATGCGTTTTCAATTGTCGAGACGCATAGGCGATAACTTTCTTCCTTTGCATCAACACAGCTCCCAATCCTTTTGCTGATGCGTCATAGTAGACCACAAAGTCTTCCGGTCCTTCTGGTAACAATAGAATAGGCGCGCTACACAACATTTGTTTCAACTTCTGGAATGCTAATTCCTCTTTATCTCCCCATTCGTATTTCACCTTCTTTTGAGTCAACTTTTTCAATGGTTTCGCGATCTTCGAGAATCCCTCGATGAAACTTCGGTAGTATCCAGCGAGTCCTAAGAATTGGCAAATTTCAGTCGGTGTCGTAGGAGCAGTCCACTCCCTAATTGATTCAATCTTGGCGGGATCAACATGAATTTCTTTTGCTATCAATAACATGACCTAGAAATTGTATTCTTGGTAACCAAAAATCACACTTCGAGAACTTAGCGTGCAATTCCTCCTTCTTAAGCAATTCCAATATTATCTTAAGATGTTCCTCATGTTCTTTCTCATTCCTTAAGTAAATCAGTATGTCATCGATGAACACAATGACAAACTTATCCAAATACGGTTTATACACCCGGTTCATGAGGTCCATAAACACAGCAGGTGCGTTTGTCAAACCGAATGGCATCACTTGGAACTCATAGTGCCCATACCTTGTCCTAAAAGTAGTCTTTGCAACATCTTCCTCACGGACTCTCAATTGGTGATAACCAGACCTAAGGTCAATCTTTGAGTAAATGCTCGATCCTTGCAACTGGTCAAACAAATCATCGATCCTAGGTAACGGATAACGATTCTTGAGGGTAAGTTTTTTCAACTCACGATAGTCGATACACATTCGAAAACTTCCATCCTTCTTCTTTACAAATAAGACTGGAGCTCCCCAAGGTGAAGAACTCGGTCTTATGAGTCCTTTATCAGTCAACTCTTGTAGTTGCGTCGCTAGTTCTTGCATTTCCGACGGTGCTAAACGGTAAGGCGCTCGAGCAACAGGTGCAGCTCCCGGTATTAAATCGATCTGGAATTCAACTTGTCTGGCCGGCGGTAATCCAGGAAAATCTTCAGGAAAGACTTCCGGAAAATCCCGTACAATAGGTACATCTTCCAACCGTTCTTATTCCGTCTGCTTTTCAGTAACACAGGCTAAAAATACGTGGCAACCTTCCGACGGAAATTTCTGAGTCTTGATACGCGAGATAATGTTCAGTCGTGACTTCCCTTTTCCGTTACTTGTATCCCCTTGTACCTCCAAAACTTCATCGCCAAATGGTAAACGAACGATCTTCTCGTCACATATAATCGTAGCATGATATCTCGACAACCAATCCATTCTGATAATCACGTCAAAACTCCCTAACTCAACAGGCATAAGGTCTATTACGAAAGGATGACCTAGAAGATTTAAAGTGCATCCGCGAAGTATAGTGTCGGCTTCTATCAACTTTCCATTAGCTAACTCAATAGTGTACTTAGTGTCTAAGGGCGAGGGGGTCACGTCAAGTAAAACACTAAAAACAGTCGACACATGAAGGTCTACGTAATACTTGGCCTATTCTACATGATTGATTAGATGGATTTGATAGAGGGATTGATTAAATAATATAAAGATGAGATGAAGGAGATGAGGGTGTATAGAGAGAAAGGAGAGAAAAGAGAAGAGTAGAGAGAGAAAGTAAAGATTGATTATTATGAATATGAAATGACCAACCCCTCCTAACATGCTAGGAGGGGTATATATTGCCCACCCTACATGTGGGCTATATGGACTATATCTTTACTAAATAGATCACGAGCCCATTACATTAATATATCGTTGGAGCGACCGATCCTTCATAAATACGTAAAACATATTTCCAACAATCTCCCCCTAAGGGAGGTCGCTCCAAGAGACAAAGTTCTAAATAGTCTATATCTCGTGATCTATGCTAACTAAGATGTGACCGAGACTTTATTGGGAAAAATGTATTTCCAACAATCTCCCCCTAAGGGAGGTCACATCTTTTTACAAAATCTTAAACCTAGCATCTATGCTTGAGTCTTCGATATTGTTCTTGTGAATATGCTTGATGTGATCTTTGACTTTAGTCTTGAGCATGTTTCCTTGCCTTGACCTTGTGCATTCATCACTTGTGAAATTTGCCTCTTTGTGACTTCATGTTCCACATACTTATACCTTTAAATTCTTGAAAGCTTCAGAGTTTGATACAGCGAAAGACTTGACCTTCAGACTTTCTTGAATTTGTTGAAGTACTAATTGTATGTAGTATAAGCATGTGGTGACGACTTCTTCTGGATTGTACACCGCAATGCCACCTTCTTGTTACGCTGCATAAGACAGTTAGCAACAAACAATATACACGGATGAAATGGCCTTGAACATTTCATTCTAAATCGGTAGCATTTTACCTCCGGTCGGTGAAGACCGTTGGACGATATTAACTATCGTACTTGTGGCAGGTAGTTTCAATTAAGAACCTCCTTGACAAGATTTCGCGGGTAAACCCGTTCTCTTTATTCGACCGTCCAAAGCTGACTGCGAACATAAAGAGTGAATCATTTGGATAATCTTATCCGCATGATTTGAAGCCGTCAATTCATGTTCCTGGAACAAGTGAAGTTTAATTAAGAACCGCACCGTCGTTGCTTTCTAGTTGTCACTAGCTTGATTCATATAGAATCTTGCAAGTTACCTACCAAGTGCTGTTTGATGTTAACACTAGAAGGATTTCCATTCGTCACTGTAAATACTTAATAGTATTACTCTGAATGTTCTGGCAAGATCACTAAGATATTGCGTAGAGGCCTGGAACGTGTTTAAATTCATTTAAGAATTAAACCACTGTTGCTTTCCAGTTATCACAAGTTTGATTCATAAAGAATCGCACAAGTCACCTACCATGAGCTTTTTGATATTCGCTCAAGAAGGATTTCCATCTTCATTGTAAATACTTTCGTATTACTCGGATGTTCAGGCAAGATCATGAAGATTTTGCGTAGGACTCTTAAGATCTTTCTTACTTTTCACAGTGTGTGAAGAAGCAAGGAAATATGAAAGTGTGTCCTAATGAGATATTTGATGATCTCAAGTGGCTCTAGACTCGATCGTGCATTTTGGATTTTTAGTGATCGGAGGCTGGAGAGGAGTGCCACCTTTTCAATACCAATTTATTCGGAGTGAATAAATTAATAGATAATGTGTTGTCTCCGTGTGATTAAAACAAATATCTTTTGAGAGATATCTGAGTTAGCTGGGATGGGTTGTGCCTTGCATCACTGGGTCCATGATGTCTATCTTCAATATCAAGAATCATTAAACAATGATCTTAATAGCATATGTATTGACCCGGTTTCTGCCTAAGTTGTAAGGAGGGCTTCTTTCTTTACACCCTTTATCTTTACAATTCTTTTTCATTCTTCAACCCCTTCAATGCTTACCAATACGTCATCACTAGCACCTTGTTGTGATTGTTCCAGTGCTAACTTAAGTACTTGGTCGGCATTCAGCTACGTTCACAATCTTTCTCCATCTTTCCTAAGGACTACTATTTCTAGCTATGGGATGTCCTTGGGAAGATACCTCCGGTTCTAGAGGAATCATTGGACTTTAACCTATCCTACCATCCTTATGTCACCACAATCTTTACCGTCGTGAATAGAAATGTTTTGGGTAAGTGTATGTCACCATGAAATCCATTTTGAAGTGCAAATCCATTTTGCTCCCCCTTAACATATGCCACGATATCCGAAAACATTTCGCACATGTCGGGATGAGCTAGCACGTTAAGTCAAACCATTTTTGATTAATCATTTCCCATATTAAATCACATTTTCTCCCCCATATTAAAAATATTAACCCAATCAATGTTTTTAATATCAATTGATTTAATAGTATTTTAAGAAAATTTAGGAAGAAAAATGCAAGTCCAATTATCTTCATGAGTTACACAAGCTCCCCCTCAAATTAATGAGGGTGTACTTGAAACGTAAATAAAATACCTTTTAAACACAAGTGTAAGGTTTTTACCACGTGCAAAGATCATATATGATAATGAATTCACAAGATTAGCAATTTACGAGGTAGGACCTGAATGATGGAGAACATCATATGAAAGAAGCACATGGTTCTTGTTCACGAATGTTGGTCTTCCTCGTAACTTCTGAAATTATCTTCCCCTTTACACCACATGGACAATTGATATCGTTGTCTTGACACCAACTTGTGAACTATGGCACTTTCGGCATCGACGATTCTTAATGCTGGACAATTGCTCCCCCTCAATTGTTGACACGTGTTCTACTTAAAGAGCTGTAGTCGTTGTTTGAGTAGTCGCATCGTTTAGTATGTAGATATCAATTGCAACGAACTTCGGATTGTGGAGTTGATAACTTCAGATTCTGAAGTCAAAGCTTTCCGGTGAAATGCTTGACTTCAATGTGAAAAGCGGGTTACTATCGAAAATAATAGCAAACCATTTTGAGCATGTTTTAAATCTTTTAAACTTCTGCTCGAACTTTATTTACAACCCCGTGTCATTATTAAATGACATTTCTAGGTTCGTAAATATTATCGATTCCAGAAGACATGCTCTTTTTATCAAAACATTTTGAACACACAATTTTGAAAGATTTAGAAAAATCTTTTGAGAAATTCTTGAAAAATTGTGTTCCAAGTTTTGAAAACCAATTACTTGAGCTTAAAATTTGGAATATCTTAGGAAAGCTCAAGTCCGAGAAGTTGTAAACTTCTCGTTGTAAGGATAAGTTACCATCGGCGATAAACTTTCCTTTTAAATGAAGGACGAGTCCCAAGCTGACATTTGCTTAGAAGTCGTTTTCATGAGCTTGAAAACTTTGACTGTTTTAACGGAAAGCTCATGACCGAGAAAGGTTAATTTCGCGTTATGAGGAAAAGTTCTCTTATCTAAAAGATACACTTTCCTTTCTGAGCTTAAAACTTCGAATGTTTTAATACAAGCTCATGACCGAGAAATGTTAATTTCTCGTTATGAGGATAAGTTATCATAAAAGATAATCTTTCCTTTATTTGAAGTTCGAGTTACAGTCTGACATTTAACTGTAAGTCATTGTGCATGAGCTTAAAAACATCGAATGTTTTTAATATTAGCTCATGCCCGAGAAAACTTAATTTTTCGTTGTTAGGATAAGTTTATCATCGGCGATAAACTCTCCTTTCTTTGAAGCACGGGTTACCATCTGATATTTAATGATAAACCATTGTGCATGAGCTTAAAAACTTGGAATGTTTTTTATATAAGCTCATGCCCGAGAAAAATTAATTTCTCGTTGTTAGGATAAGTTTACCATCGGCGATAAAGTTTCCTTTCTTTGAAGATCGAGTTATAGTCTGTGATGTGACTATAAGTCCTAAGGTAAGCTTAACCATGAATCCCCTGAGACACTTGTTTCTCCGATATCTGCTTCTTCAGCAACCAAACTCTAAGAGTGTCCTTAGTTGACCGGTACACAACGATTGGACCGCTTCGTTCTTTTGGAACATCAACTTTGGTACCTGCAATCTCATTAGGAATTTGCATGCTTTGACGTGGGTTAGCGATATCAATTATAGAAGCACATGGGGGTTCACAGTTGGCTTTACTTGTGTCAGAGGTGACCTGAGTAGATGATTCACTTATCTTAGTTGGCAAACGTTTCCTTTTATAGAAAATTTTAAGTTCAGGCTTAAGTGATGTATCATCTTTTTCAATTTCCTCCCTAGCAGTCTTAGTAGAGTCGGAGATTATCCTAGTTAAAGGGCACTCGTTTCCTACAAGAGTGAAAGTTCTACCAGTGGGGCGCCACATTTTACCAATGGGTTTGATTTTAGCAACCCACTGGGATTTAAGTCTAGCACGGGAGTTCACCTCATTAAGCAATTTTTTGATACAGGAATCATGATTGGCTCTAAAGACACATTTCCTACATGTTTTACAAGTAGCATATTTAATGTCCGAGTAATTCCTAGACGATTGATCGATGCTCCTAGGAGACGTCATGCTACGGTTAGCAGTGTTGGGTAATCTAGAAGGCATCTGACTAGGTTGGACATTGCTATCTCTTACATGTGTCTTTTGAATAGCTTCCCTTTGACCAAAATCCTGGCGCACATCAGTTGAACTAGTTCTAGACGTGTTCATTGAACTATTCTTAGAGAAACTAGAGGCAATCATGTGATGAGGTCTTGCTAAAACTGATTTAGTCACATTAGGCCTAGTTGGTGGAGTGACTGTTCTAGAAATATGACCCAAATCAACTTGGGAGGCAAACCGTGGTCTCGAGGATTGTGGTCGCTCGGATCTAAATGCAGTAGGTTGTCTGACAATCGGTTGTCTGACGAACTGATTTGTAGGCGGTTTCCCCAAGATTGATGGTTTTTCAAGCTTAGTGTCCACACTAGATCCTCTATTTTTCCTTAACTCGTTTTTCAACGCAGCTATAGCAAACACCTTTTCTTGAACTTGGGCTTTTAACGTTTCATTTTCTTTGAGCAATCTATCTTGGGATGCCAATTTAGACTCTAGTAACTGAATTTGTTTCAAAAGATTATCCTTTTCAGCTTTCGAATCTAAAACTTTTTGATCCAATTTTCTTTCAAGAACAACGTTTGACTTTTCAAGTTTTTCAAAGTATGTTTCAAATTTGTCCGTTTTCTTAGAAAATTCAAGTTTGGCATCCTCAAGATCTTTTGATTGTTGAGCTACAATCGTTTCGAGCTCTCTAATCTTGGAATCAAAAGCAGTCAATGAAGCAGTTATAAGACAATTATCATGATGTTTAGCGTTCTGAACACTTTCTCCCCCATTATGACTCACATCGGATGTGGTATTTCTATCACTCTTTTCCATCCCATGTTTGTCATAATTAGGTTCAGAATGCTCAATATGCGGCATGGCATCAGCATATACATCATAAACAACATTACATTGTACCATGTTTGCAGGCTCTTCGTCATAAACGGGTAAGGTGTCATCAAAAGAGATCTCGTGAACATTCCCTGACGTGCCACTGGTATCATGTTGTCCTCCTGATTCCGTGTTCTTGGCATTGTTAGGCTCCAAGTTTTCAATCGTATGACCAGTTTCCTCTTGCATCGAAGAGTCTTGCACTTCATTATCATACCCTTGCTGAAGTCGAGATCTTTCATAAATCGAAGACGAGACCGATGTCATGAGTTTCAAAATTGTATCACGGAAAACTCGAAGCTCGGTATGTGTATCTCGAAGAAATGATTGGCAAATCACTGAACTTTCAGACTTGATGATATTGACTTGGAAGAAAGGCGTGAGTTGTGTCACAAGAGTTTGATATGCAAGTGCCGATGCAGAGTGATTAAAGTTTTCATTGTTAAGTTGCTCGGCGAGTTGGCTCAAAGTGGTGAATATTGAGTCGATGAATATATGACGATCTTGACCAAAGATTGTCATAAATTCGCTCCCTCCTTGAAGCCGTGAAAGATTAACTAGATGATAGTGAAGCATTCGAAATGAAGTTATACCACTTTCTCTAGCGTTGGCTTGCACTTGATGCAATTCTCTCTTGTTCGATGTCGAATTCAAGAAATCCATTGAAAATCGATGAACAATTACGTTAGGATTACTGATTGATGAAAAATCCGTCGACAAAATAAACCTTGGCACTTTATCACGTTGTCACGTCACTTTTGTCACGACTTTAACTTAATATCAAAAAAAAATTTATCGTTTGATTATCAAAATTAATATCCAAAATAACAATTAATATCCAAAATAAAACTTTTTCCAAAATAAAAATAAAATAACGAAAATTTACTTAACTTAAAAACTTAACTAAAATTAAAAAAGTAAAAAATCTGATCCTTGTTTTCTCCGTCTAAAAAAAACGTGGCCCTCCCCCACTACTACTTTGTTTCCTCCGCCTCTTAATATAAATCTCAAAAAAAAAATCAATCTCACAGCATTAATCTCTTTAACTCTCTCTCTCCTCACCGATATAAAACACTCCCAGAAAAACCTAATCTACAACAAACCAGATCCAATCTTTTCTCAAATCTTCTCAATCTATCTAAACTGTACTATCAGTTATCCGAACCACCAGACATGAAGATCTTCAAGATCCTTAAAGTGGGTCTCGGGTAGGTTGTTCTTTGATATGTGAGTGCATGTCGGTTTTAATATTGAGATTTGTCAAAAACGTTCTATCATCTGTCGAGTCTTTATGTCTATGTCTAGATTGAGTTTTTTTTTTTTTTTTTTTTTTTTGAGAAATAGTGTGAGTCTTGGGTTGAGTCTTGAGAAAGAGAGTCCTTGTTGGTTCTTTAAATATCAACGAAACAGAGAAAAAGTTATAACAACCTTGTTATAAACTTTTCTTTAACTCGAATATCAATAGGGTTAATACCCACAAAGATCAATGATGTACTGATTTACGTGAATATAGATTTTAATAGATCTTGACAAGCATGTCGATATATCACGAAAGAAAAACTGAGATCAATTGTTAAGTTTCGAGTTTGGTAGAGGGTCGAGTCTAGAGTCTATTAAGAGGTGAGTTTGTATTGAGTTTGTGAGAGTCGAGGGAGTATGTTCGAGTGTGAGTAGTATCTGTTAAAGATTTGACTTGGGTCTGATTTTAAACTGATGAGGCGAGGGTCTGTGGTTGGGTTTTGTTGAGGGGAGTCAAGAGTGTTTGTTTTTGGTGTTTGAGTTGAAGCATTCAAGAGTTTGTTTAGATAAGCAGACGTGAGGGTGGGTGTGAGGGTGAAAAGGAGTCTGAGTGAGTGTGATGTTCGAGGGTGTGGGTGACCGAGAGGATGGGTGTGCGAGTCGAAAGAGGGTTTGTTTGTCGAGAGATTTCTTTTGATGAGATATGAATTGAGTCTTGTGAGTTTGATTCTTAGTCTTGGGTTGAGTTATGTTTGTGTTTGTTAGTCTCGAGTCTTTGTTTGAGGTTGCCGTTATATTTGAATCTTGTTCATTCGGAAGAAACTGATTCGGAAGAATGTCGAATAGGAAGTTATATTTGAATCTTGTTCATTTGGAAGAAACTGATTCGGAACTCTTTGATCCGGAACTTTTGGTTCGGAAGAAACTAATTCGGAACTTTCTTTGATCCGGAACTTTTGGTTCGGAAGAAACTGATTCGGAACTTTCTTTGATCCGGAACTTTTGGTTCGGAAGAAACTGATTCGGAACTTCTTTGATCCGGAACTTTTGGTTCGGAAGAAACTGATTCGGAACTTTCTTTGATCTGGAACTTTTGGTTCGGAAGACTGTCGATTCGGAAAAACGGGTTTGGTTGTGACAATCAAAGCGAACTGAGACTGTTGAGATTCAACTGATTTTTCGTGTGTAATACAAAAGGACGAAACAAACTATTTGACAATTAAAAAAATTAAAAATAAAATTAAAATAAAAAAGATGAAAAAACCTTAAAAATAAAAAAGATATAAAAAATAAAAATAAAAAAAAATAAAATACTTGAAAATAGACTATCAATAAAAAATAAAACTAAAATTGAAAGTGTAATATAAAATTTGCAATAATAAAAAATTCAATCAAAAAATAAAACAAAAAAATTTCAAACAAAAAATCAATCAAAAGACAAAATAGAAAGAGTTTTATCAATAAAGATACAAAATTAAAAAGAGAAAACACAAATTTTTTATAAAAACACAAACTTTTTAAGATTTGATAATAAAAGTTTTTGATTTTTGTATAAAAATTTGTGATTTTTATCTAAAAAGTAAGTAAATCTAAAGATTTGACTATGATATAAAGCATAAAAATACAAACTTTTTAAGATAAAAGCTTGATTAAATCAAAACCCACCAAAATCAATAAAAATAAAACAAGAATAAACCAATCTAACCTTGGCTCTTGATACCAATTGAAGGTCTACGTAATACTTGGCCTATTCTACATGATTGATTAGATGGATTTGATAGAGGGATTGATTAAATAATATAAAGATGAGATGAAGGAGATGAGGGTGTAGAGAGAGAAAGGAGAGAAAAGAGAAGAGTAGAGAGAGAAAGTAAAGACTGATTATTATGAATATGAAATGACCAACCCCTCCTAACATGCTAGGAGGGGTATATATAGCCCACCCTACATGTGGGCTATATGGACTATATCTTTACTAAATAGATCACGAGCCCATTACATTAATATATCCTTGGAGCGACCGATCCTTCATAAATACGTAAAACGTATTTCCAACAACACAAAACTCCTATCGGCTCCAGTATCAAATAAAATAGAAGCATAACGACCATTGAGAAGAAACGTACCCGTAACGACGTCGGGGTTTTGTTGCGCTTCTCCTCCTCCTATCACATAAGCCCTTCCACGAGCTTCCCCAGCCTTAGCAATCTTTCGTTGGTCCTTATTCTTTTTCTTTGGGCACTCATTGCTATAGTGTCCCTTTTGCTGACATTCAAAACAAGTGATGTTGGCCTTCGGGTTTGGTGGTGACTTACAGTCTCTAGCAATGTGTCCGGTTTTCTTGCAGTTGTGACATTGTACATTACATTGTCCATTATGGTGACACTTACATCGGTTGCACAAAGGTAACGTCCCATTGTATACTCCCTTTTCCCCAGTACCAACAGTGTATGCCTTCACGGTTTCTTACCTCTTATTCGGATAGTTTCCATGGTTGTTCCTTTGGTTATTTCCCCATTTTCTCTTGTTGTCCGCGACATTTCCAGCATTTGCTCGAACAACTTGATCCATCAGGCTGTGAGCCATCCTTATAGCATCACTAACTTTTGTCGGTCCAGACGATGTCACATTCCCTTGAACTCTACCAGGTAAACCCCAAATGTAGCACTCAACCTTCTTTTCTTCATCTGGAACCATTCCAGGACATAGCAAACACAACTCTTGGAACCTCCTAGTGTACGCACCAATGTCATTGTTCTTCACAGTCAAGTTCCATAGTTCAATTTATATTTTCTGAATTTTGTTACGAGGACAGTATTCCTTAGTCAACATCTTCTTGAGTTCCTCCCAACTCATTCCATACGCCTCCTCAGCTCCAACAGTTTGCACATGGGTGTTCCACCATGTCAACGCTCCAGCAGCTAAAGTACAAGTAGAATAAGTTACTTGGTTTTCAACAGTACATCCACTGACACGGAACACAGATTCCATCTTTTCCACCCAACGAGCTAATCCAACAGCTCCTTTAGTACCATTAAAATTTAAGGGGTCACAACTTCTAAAGTCCTTGTAAGTACATGGCTTAGGCGGTCGATTGTCAACATTGTTCGGCTGTGCTTGGTTCACGTTGTTGTTAGCTTAAATGTTCGCCAAAGCAGCGGTCACTCGTTGTGTAATTAGTTCTTCCAATTGTTCGTCGGTCATTCCATTACGTGTGTTCACCATTGTTTCTTTGCGTTAAGACAACAATGCAAATAAGGTTCAAGCACGAATATACATGTTATATATTTCTTATGCTAAAAATGCAGAATTTAACGATACAACAAACATAGAAAGGATAGTCACTGATCAAGGTCATAAGGTTAAATTCCCATTCATAATAAAAATATCAAGTACATAATCATAAAATAAGAGTTTCGATTACATCTAGTCTACTCCAACTAACCGAGTACTACTCTAGTTTAGTGGATACAATGCCTAAAATATAAAAGATGTTAATCTACTCTAGAATTCAGCACAATAACAGTGTAACTCTAAGTGCGACGACGACCATCACACTCAGTACATCTCAGTGGGTCACCCCTCGGGCCCCAAACTGCAGCTCGATACTCACTACGAACTGACTCTAACTCACGCCTCAAAACAACAATCTCCTCAAGCGCGGTATCCAACAACTCGCGTGTATCCTCATGATCCTCTAACAATCCAAAAACCGCATCCTCAAGTCGACGGAAACGAACAGCATCTGAATCGTTAGCAGATCCTATCATAACAACACATGACCTACGTCTAGAGGACTCTCCAACATGATGGGTATGTGGTGTAGAAACAGTAGTAGCAACTCGACTCCCATGAGTAGGCGATGTCTCAGGTGTAGCGTGTGAATCAAACATACGAACCTTCTTCCGTGGGCATGAAGAATCAGAATCGGATAAGGCTAGAGACCTAACACCAGATGGTCCAGCTCCATCAGCAGGTGGTACAGTATCATCAGAATTAGTGTAAACCTCAACAGGTTTCGTACCCTATATAGCTTCCCTCTCCTCTCTAAACCGCTGACATGGAACAGTAGGCTTCTTCTTCAAGTTGGATGTCTTCCTAATCTCACTCCTCCTAATAGGCTCAACTCTCTCAGGTACAACAGTCAAAGCATCAACCCTACTATCATCATCAGCATCAGCATCCTCGCTGTCACTCCTAGCTACAACCATCCTAACGTCATTATCACTCTCAACCTCATCATCCATATCCTCATCATCCTCACGATCTACCTCATATCCATCCATATCCTCATCATCCTCACGATCTACCTCATATCCATCCATATCCTCATCACCCTCGCGATCTACCTCAATACCATCACTCTCCACCTCCTCATCAACGTCCTCTGGATAATTTACCGGATTATCCTCTCCACCATCCTCATTATCACTAATCCACTCGATCAAAGTACGATGCACAACAGGTGGCATCCCATCAACAACATCAGAAGTATCAGACAACACAACAGGCTCACCCTCGTCATCCTCCTCCGGTTCCTCGTCAAGATCATACTCCTCACCTTCCTCCTCGAGATCAGCCTCCTCCGGGTCATTCTCCGGCTCAACACGACCTGTTATCAACTCGATCTCCTCTTCCCACTCTCACTGGTAAGTAATAGTAGATGACGACATAACCTTCGACAACGATTCACGCGTTAGAGCAGTTGTAGGGTATCCATGAAATAATCATGTATAGAAATTAAAGTATGAAAATCAGTTAAATGCATATGTATATAATACATATTACGTATTACATAATATATATTACATATTACTTATAGTGTTATCTTACGTAATACATTACATAGTACACAACAAAGTTACAAGTAGCCACATCGGTTATAGTCTAGGCCTAAGATGCAAACCTAATTCTCTATAACCAAGGCTCTGATTACCAAATGTGTAACACCCTAAAATGTAATATGCGGAAGCGGTGAAGCTCGGGGGCTGTTACGTCATTGTATCATAGTTCAAGGTACAAGAGAACGACTCTAAATGAGACGTTTTATAAAAATACCTCGTTGAATTTAATAAAATTACAAAGGTCTTAGTTTTCAAAAGATAGCATAGCGGAATATTAGAGTTTTAAACATCAACGAGATAACAGTTTAAAAACATAAGTAGATAAATGTCCAAAGATAGCCATGAAATGTATGCGGACTCCAAGAACTTCATACAGCACATACAAATCATCATCAATTACCTGAGATAAATGTTAAATTGGGTCAACATAAAGTTTGTGAGAATATAGGTTTCAAATAAAAATTCATAATAATTCATTTTGCAGATTCCATTTCATGTACACATGCAACTATAGGAGATATAGTGCCAAGTGGAGGATAAATCGGGTGTTCACAATATTTATGATAGCTAAGCTCATGACATCGGAACTAATGATCCAGTACATACAATAGATTGTATATATATATATATATATATTTGCCCCAATAGAGTACCTGGCCAAGATAACTCCGTTCACACAAATGGTATACACTCGTCCGGCGTCAGAATGCCCAATTGGAGGTCGTCAACCCTCAATAGATCTATCCATAACATAAGAGCTTACTCCAGCAGAGTAATTAATGATTCACGATAGTGGGGACCATGGCTAAAGAAACTTAAGCTATCTCATAAATAGTGCTCACAAAGCGTTCACATAAAACTAGTTTTACTTGCGTCCAGAAGCAAGCATCAAAAGCATTTATCACATCCCAAAATATTAAACATATAAAACAGTTTAATAGGGATCTATAGACTCACCTCAAGCAACGATTCAAACCGCACAAGTATGATCAAATGGTAGCGAGCAACTCTAGCAACAACCTAAATATAATACTATATTTTAGGCGATAGCAATTAAGTCACAATAATTCGTCACGTACGTTACTCATCAATCATATATATTATTTTGTAGTTAAATCATGACTTGAAGATATTAAATCGTTATAAGCATTATAGTATATATACTTAGACAAAAATATTTATTTTTGACTCGACGAAATTTCGACAGCCTTTCGGAGTAAATTTTTTAATTTACCCAAAATTTATCTTAGTAAATTTTTCGACACGATTTCTATAGAAAATTCGGCAGCCTTTCGGCGTCATTTTAAAATTTGCCATTTTTTAGTAACTACCGAAATCTCAACCTAATTTCCCTAATTTCAACACTTTCTCAATCACAAATATTCAACAAATCATTTTCTCGCAATAATACCAACTTCCACTTTTAACGCTCAAACTTTTAACAATGCACCAAGTATTCTCATTTCGCGCTTATACCCTTTCACAAAACGAGTCAAACATTTATATATAACATTTACTACCCATTTTGACACTTAAAGCAACTTGGTTTAACTCGAAAATGTCGTTTCGACCACTTTAAAATCTAGACAGCAAGTTAGTTATAGTCTTTTTTCACAAAAATTAAGTTTTTCCGACAACGAAATTTAAACGACCATATCTTACTCATTTTAACTCCGTTTTTAGCTTATAATATCTCGAAACGAAGGTAATAACTTACATTTTTATAATATCGTAGTAAACTAGTGTCAAAACTACTTTTACGGCCCTCCATGCCTCTTGCAACATTCGGACAGAATGTACATTTTTCGTAAAAACCCGTTTTCGACCATTTTCAAGCTTAACCACTAGTAGTAACACTACTAGTTCCCTTCAAATATTTATAAACACAACCAAATAAAAGATTTATCTTCAAGTCCATAAATCTAAAAATATACATTTATATATTTTACAAGTCCTTCAATTAAAATATTTTCATACATAGATTTAATAGACCCACTCATTATTTTCATAGATCTAAAGAATTATCATGACCAAAATAATTTTTATCTTTTTACTTTCAAGAAAATAGTTAATGAGTAACATGCATGCATAGATCTACATAGATTATGCATGAAAAATGAATAAGATGAAAAAGGTTCAAGAATAACCTCAAGTAACGATTCTACGTAACCACGACAACCCGATCTACGCTCTAATCAACTAAAAATCAACAATAACCCAACTTCTTCAAAACTACAACAAAACTTCTTAAATCAACTAACCAAGAAAACCCATTCTTATTTATGCTTGTATAAACCCTAAGATGTATTTGTTTTGTGTTAAATCTTCTTAAAATGGAGCTTTTAAAAATCAACAATGGAGGTTTTGGGAGTTTGGTTTGTCATGGGTTTTTGAGAGAGAAAGAGAGATGTGTGTTTTTTTAGTGTAAAAATGATTATAGATTTGTGATGAAAAGGGTTAATAAGTTAAAGGTTTTTGAGATGTGTAAGCTTAAGCCCAAAATGGCAAAGTTGTGTAAAATGGTTTTCCTCCATGTGGGAGGGGTTTTTGGCCTGTTAAGGGGGGGGGGGGGGGGGTCCCACAAGGATAATTATTCAAAAATTTTACTAAGGTAATTAGTTAGAAGGGTTAAGGTAAAAAGGTTGATTAATTTTAGGTAATTATCGAAAAGTATGTAGTTATGTTTAAAAATACGTAAAACATAAAAATTTGAAGAAATATATTAAATTTATGATTTTTCGAAGAAAACTGATATTTTATGATTTATAAAGAAATTTATGTATGCTAACGACGGTTAAACGTAAAAATGACGTAAAATACGAAAACGCGATATGTTAATTAGGTATTCACAGAAAGTAATATTTATTACTATAAATAGTAAAAATAGTAAAATACATGCATATAGACATATACATAATAAATTAAATACGCTGTTCATGAAAATAACGATCACGCTGTTAAAAACTAAACAGTTAAGCACATAATTCACAGATAACGAATAATCTCACGGATTATCGTCAATTCATTGACCGTCTCAGCAGTTTGATCAGATTCACAGAAAATGTTCAGAATAATGACTGAGCACAGTGTCAAGTCATTACTTGTCATCAAACAGTTTTTCAGAAAACGCGGGACAACTTCCCGGTTCCAACACAGTTAAATCACATAGTTGACTAAATAAAAAGTCAAAGGGTAAAATAGTCATTTTACAAGGCAGGAAAATTACCAGGTGTTACATTTTATTCTATCAAATCTGAAGTTTCTATCATTTTTTCGTTATAGTTGACTAAAATCAGCTATCTTTATTATACTTGTGGTACTTTGTTTTTAATTCAATTATTTGTTTCATAATTTGAAAGTTAGTTCTATTGGGTATGAAGTATGATAAATAAAAACTTAAAATGAAAATTGCAGGAGTGATAATTATTGAAATGGGTATGCTTTACTTTAATTTTTAATAATCTTTTTCGTAATAGGCTATAATAGTAATGTTTTTAGGTTTCGTTATTTGATAATATTGTGTTGATTTTACTTGCTTGCATTAACGAGGTTATATAAGATTAGAAATAATAGACCCCTCATGAAATAAGTTTTTTGTTGTAGTGTGACAATAAGAGAGGGCTGGAATTTGGTGATGTTAGTTACATGTTAGAAATTTTTTTTTAAATAAGCAATTTGAAAAAGTTGCTTATTGAAGACTTTTTTAGAGGTGCAGAATAGCAGGCTAGTTTGCGGACTAAGACCTACTGTTATAAACCTTTTTAGTTGTTGTGTTATAAACTAAACGGTTGTTGTCCATAAGTTGCTGTTCATAACTTACTGTAAAAATAGATGCTGTCAAAAACTTAGTTGCTAAGATACTATAATCCTTGCTGTTGAGTTTTTGTCCAGGTTTTTGAGCTGTCAATCCATACGTAACCGCCTAACTTATGCTGTCAAAACTTGTGCGGTCATAAGTAGATGCTGTCCATTTTAGCTAGTATCTGTTGTCAACTTACCCTTCCTTTAGCTGCTGTGATAAACTATTTAGTGCAAAAAATTGTAGAATGATGTTTGGATTGAAGTTAGTTGATTAAACTGATTGTAGTCTAATAAAAAAATAATAAGTTTGCCACTCACAGGAATTGAACCCCTGACCTGATAGCTTGCAGCTGCAGCAAAAATGATATTAATAGCTTGCAGATGTGCTGCATATTAATATGCATATTTTTTTAATTAAATACTTGTTTCATTGGTCTTTTGTTCCTAAATTGCATTGTATCTTTTTTGTTGTCTATATTTTCAGCTAATTGAAGAAGAGGAAGTTGAAGTTCTGGTGACCAAAAGAACCATCAGAAACCAAACAAAAATTGATCTGCTAGGTTCTCTTCTTGCAACACTTACCATGGTTTCATTGGTGGGTGAGTCTCAACTTCGTATACTGACACACCACTTAAACCGAAAGTCTAGAGTTCGCAATATGGACAGTTAGGACCCGCTTGGTAACAAGTCCAATGAAAGGCATCGACATAGTTCATTTCTTTCACATATTGTGTCAATGAAAAACACTATAAGCATCCACAAGTTAGTACATCCTAAATAGTTGGAACAATTCACATACATTAACTACGGGGAACTTTATTGCATTATGCACTAACTTAGAATTTACCAACAGTAGATTTTACATGTCGTTTAGCTATTGGTTCAAATATTTGCATAATTCACTTATTTTGAGAGTAGAAACCCCATTGCATGCACCAAGTATTTGCAGATGTGAGTATTATATACGTAAAAATGGTTTTGTAATATGTTCAACTGCATAACTAAGTTTGCTCTTAATTTAAATTATGACTAATATTTTCAAATTCATTTTAGGGAAAAAAACCACGTAGAAGATAAACAGATAACTTATCCGTCCCGTTGTTCGGCCAACTTGGAATAAGTCAATGACCCTTCCACACAATGTGTAGGCAAGATGCATGGCATATATATCAAGTAGTGTTGATGTCTACTGAGGTACGCGTACATCACACATACTTTCTTCTATGTATAATCTGGTAGAATTATTTGCTTTTCGTTTTAATTTACAGGCAATCAGCAAGTACGTGTACGTCCTGCAAAATATCAGCGAACTACATTTACAAGGTAAATTCACATAAGTTGTAGGAATGCTACGTGCTAAAACACATTTTTTAACCGGAAGTGAATGCTGAAACTATTTTATTGCGTATTCATGAGCCTATAAATGATGTTTCACATCTTTTTGGTACTTTTCACCAGGTTACATGACACATGAAGATGGTAGTGTGATACAATGTGGGACAAAGTTTACCAAAGGCGCAATAAAGCAACTTAAAGGGTCGTTGGGTAAATATCTAATCCTGGAGGGATAAGGCTGTTATTTATTAATTCTGTTATTTATTTATGGTTATTACTTGTTTAGCAAGTCAGTCTAGTATAAATAGAGGTAGGGGTCATTAATTTAGGGCATGAGATTAATTAGAGTCGACTTAAGATTCTAGAAAAACTTTGGTCTTGTTCTTTTCCTTTTCTATTGTTCTTGAATACTACCTTTTAAGCAATTATCAGTTTGGTTCGTATCAAATTGGTATTAGAGCACGATTTTGGTATAATCAAAAGTCGAATTACTGTTCATAGCAAAAAAAAAAACAGAAAAACAGCCATGACTGTTAAGAAAGTTGTTGATGTGGATTCTGAGCTCACTGAGTATAAGGCAGAGGCAAATGGAAGACTGGATGCGTTGGAGACGAAGTTTGACGAAGGTTTTGGAGAGTTAAAAGAGGGGTTTGGAAGTCTAAAAGCAGGATTTGAAGAGGGGTTTGGAAGTCTAAAAGCAGAATTTGATTAAAAACTTGATCAAAAACTTGAGCAAAAATTTGAGGAATTGAAACTGTTGATCTTAGGGAAGGCTCCAACACAAACATCAACTTCTAAACCGACAGCAAAGGCGAACGTGTATGTACCACCACCTCGTCTACACGAGGCAGCAAGACAAAACTATGATGACCTTGGGTTTGAATTGCCTAAATTCCAGGCTGAACCAAGCAATGTTGTTGGAAGGAATCAGGGGATGGACTTCATGGAGTTAGAAGACTCAAACAAACTCGACCATGGGAAACCAAATGATATGTTTGGTGATCATGTTAGGCAAGGTACGAGTTTTGGATCAGGGTTTGAAGTAGCAGCATGGATGCAACCAACAACAACAGCAGGGATGCAACCAACAGCAACAACAGGGATGCAACCAACGTGGATGCAACCAACAGGGATGCAACCAACAAGGATGTAGTCGTCATGGATGCAACCAACAGGGTATCATTCAACAAGGATGCAACTAACTGGTTTTGGACGGGGGTTTTCGGTAGACCCGTAACTGGGAGTTGGAAGAGAGACATATAATACCTATGATCACCGAATGAGGAAACTAAAAATGCCGGTGTTTGGTGGAAATGATGCTTATGGATGGATTTATCGAGTTGAGCATTATTTTGATGTCCAAGCAATTCCAACTCAAGAGTAGTTACGGGTGGTTGTGGTTTGTATGGAAGGAGATGCACTTTCTTGGTATCGTTAGAGCGAGGGTCAGGCTCCTTTTGTTTCATGGGAACAGTTTAATACTCGCTTATTAACTCGTTTCCAGCAAAAGCAGGGCGGTAACTTGTATGAACAATTTTTAGCGATCGTACGGAGGGGACAGCTCAGGAATATGTCGCGTTGTTTGAAAAGCTAGCTTACCAATTAGTGGGAGTTCCTCCTTCTGTAATGAAAGCCACCTTTATTAAAGGGCTTAAATCAGATCTCAGGGCAGCCATATGAGTAATGAGACCTGAGGGGTTGGCTCATGCAATGGAATTAGTCATAACCATGGAAGAAAACCAACAATTTGAGGCGGTAACTCGTACCGGGGTAAGTAATTTCCGCACTAATTCAACTAGTTATTCTAGTTATAACCGTAACAGTGGCCTGGTGTCGTCTCGTACTTCCGTCCCCTCGGTCCGATCTCCTGTATCAACAGTTAGGAGCGGAACAAATAGCCGACCAGGCCAATTTAAACGATTGACCGAAGCGGAATTAGCTGATAAACGGTCAAAGGGGTTGTGTTTTAAATGTGATGAAAAGTTTTCAATAGGACATCGTTGTCCAAGTAAAACCTTACAAGTATTATTGGTTATGGACGAGGAAGACGATGAAGATGATGACAATGTAGAAAACAAAGACAGATCACACGTCCAGCTAGATTTCGTAGAAGTGTCACTGAACTCGCTGTTAGGTTTCACATCGCCGCGCACAATGAAAATTCGTGTAATTATTGGGGGAGTAGTTGTGAAGGTACTAATCGACTGTGGGGCAACCCATAACATTCTGTCTAAAGCATTGATAACAAGGTTGGGGTTGTGTGTTTCAGGAAATAATTCTGTAGGGGTAATGTTGGGTAAATGCGGATTTGAGGAGAGTGTCAGGATTTTTAAAGGAGTGGTATTATCTCTTCCCGGAATACAAATAATAGAAGACTTCTTTCCTTTTGAATTAGGTAGTACAGATGTCATCTTGGGAATTAAGTGGTTGCAAACGTTGGGTGATATGGTTGTTAATTGGAAAGAGTTAATAACGAGTTTCAATGTGGATGGGAATCCTATTCAGATTAGGGGAGACCCTTCACTAAACAGATCGTTGGTTTCTTTAAAATCGATTTCGAGATCATTAAAGCTTGAAAAGAGAGGCTATCTGGTGGAGTTGAAATGTTTGGATGAACCGCAGGAAGCAAGGTCTGCAACTAATGAAGATATCGTTGGGTTGTTAAAGAAATTTGAGGACATTTTTATATGCCCGTAGGGTTACCTCCTATACGTAAACAAGATCATGCTATATATCTTTATGAAGGTAAGGGTCCTATAAGCGTTCGACCTTATCGTTACCCACATGCTCAAAAAGGAGAAATAGAGAAACTGGTGGCAAAGATGTTATGGGCAGGCATAATTCAACCAAGTGTTAGTCCTTTTTCAAGCATCGTTTTGCTAGTTAAGAAAAAAGATGGACGCTGGAGATTTTGCGTAGATTACCGGGCTTTAAATAAAGCCACGATATTAGACAAGTTTCCAATACCTATAATCGATGAGTTATTAGATGAACTTCATGGGGCAAAATTTTTTACCAAGTTCGATCTCAAATTCGGATATCACCAAATTAGAATAAATAAAGACGATGTACCTAAGACCGCATTCAGAACTCATGATGGGCATTACGAGTTCTTAGTTATGCCATTTGGCTTAACTAACGCTCCAACAACTTTTCAATCACTCATGAACGAGGTATTTCGACCCTTTCTACGTACATTCGTTTTAGTGTTTTTTGATGACATTTTGGTTTATAGTAAGTCGTTCAAGGAACATCAGGAACATTTGTCTATTATCTTTGCTTGCTTGCGTGAGCAGAGGTTGTTTTGTAATAGAAAAAAATGTTCTTTTGCTCAAGAAAGTGTTGAATACTTGGGTCACATCGTCTCCCGAGAAGGGGTGGCTGCTGATCCATCTAAAATATCGGCGATGTTAAATTGACCCATTCCAAAAACATTAAAAGAATTGCGGGGGTTCCTCGGCTTAACATGTTATTATCGAAAGTTTGTGGTTGGCTATGATAAAGTTGCACAAGTGTTAACGGATTTACTTAAGAAAGATAACTTTCACTAGTCAAATGAGGCGACACAGGCTTTTAAGAATTTTCAAGACGCAATGACTCGTATGCCGGTGTTGGCATTACCTGATTTTAGCCAAGATTTTGTGGTGGAGACGGATGCTTCAGGGTATGGGATAGGAGCGGTTTATCCCAAAATGTCAGGCCAATGGCTTTTTTTAGTAAGACTCTTGGCACTCGTGCACGACTGAAATCCGTATATGATAGGGAACTAATGGCGATTGTGATGGCAATTAAGAAATTGTGTCCTTACTTAATATGGCGACGTTTCATTGTACGAACGAACCAACGAAGTTTAAATTTTTTACTATAACAAAGGGGAGTAATTGAGGAATATCAACATTGGCTTTCCAAGCTATATGGATATGATTTTGAAATACAATATCAGCTAGGAAAAGAAAATAATGTTGCTGATGCTCTATCACGAAGAGGGGATGATGTCGCATTTGGGGCGTTATCGGTTCTAAGAGTTCAGGATTGGGAGGAACTAATAAGCGATTTTGATATATAGCTTTTATGTGTGTATTGTTCGTACTCGATTCAATTCGAATTGATCACGGTTTAGGGTGGACTTATCGGTTTTGGTCACTAAAAGGGGGAGCTTATGATTATCTATTTTAAATTAAAGGACAAGTTAACAAAACTAAGATTAAACGAAATAGCAAGAGAATTAAAGTAATTAAAAACTAAATTAAAAGTAAATTTGAAAATAAAATGAGAAAAGACAATTTAAAATTAAACTCGACAAAAAGTTAGAACTCGAATAAAAGTAAATTTGAAAACTCTAATATTAAACTAAGACAAAACTATTTTAAAAATAACACTTAGTAAAAATGCGGGAAAAGTTAAATTCGAAATTGAGATAAAAACAAGAAATAAAATCCAAAACTTGTGAATGGATTGTAACCTACGATCGTATCGATCGATCGCAACACACGATCGTAGTACCCTGATCGTAACCAACGAACTTAACCACGATCGTACTATGAGATCGCAGCCAATGATCGCACTGGCCGATCGCAGCGAGCTATCGTGACTAGTGATCGCAACAAGCTGATCGTACCCACGGATCGCAACACAGATCGTAGCCACAGATCGCAACAGAGCGATCGTGACCTAGATCGTGATGGACGATCGTAACCAACAATCAAAACTACGATCGTAACTTGGATCGTCGTTGTGGATCGCAGTCTGGATCACAGCTTATGATTGCAGTAACGGATCGCAAGTAGAAACCCTTAGGTTTATGCGATCACACTTACTCGATCGGAACAAGTAAAACCCTTTAAACTGTTACGATCGAGTACAATAAGCAAATAAGCCGAACCGAATAAGCACCTTTCAAAATAAGCAATTACCAAAACTTAACCAAATCTAAATAAGCACGAATTTAAAAACATCTAAAACACTAAATAAGTAAGATTTTTAAAATAAACTTTAGAAAGATTAAATTTTTAAAGACACTTAAATGAAAATAAGCTAAACACGAAATAAGCTAAAAGTACAAAAAGCTAAGACCATGAATAACATGAAACTGATAGGAACAAAAAGATAAACTTTTTAATCAAACAAGCATCAAGATTAAACAAGATACATACTTAATTCGAATCAAATTCACAATCAAAAACAAGAAAGGTAGAATAAGATAGATGATTTAAAGCTTGAACTTGAACTTGTAGATTAAGGATTCAAATACATGATTAAATGAAAAGCTTAAAACTTGAAAGAAAAATGGAAAAAATCTAGAGAGAGAAATTAGAATCACCTACTTCTCTCTAAAGATATGAAAACTAAAAATATATATGACTAACAAAAAACTAACACCCTCCTAATGAAGCATTAGGAGAGTATTTATAGGAGAAGGGAGTTGGTAGGATGCTTCCTTCTTTCTTCCTTTTGTCTTCTCGTCTTTTTAAATGACTTGTCTTTCTCGACTTTTTCTCGGGATTAGTCGAATGATAATATGAACTCGTCTTCTAATTTCTTCATTTAGTTGACTTGGTTCTTCGACTTCGTCAAACTTCCCTCTTTAGACTTTTTCTTCGATAAATCTTCAGAATAGGCCTTTGAATTCCGTTCTTCTTGCACTTTTGATCTTTTAACTTCGTCTTTGTCTTTTTCTTCGAGAAAAGCCCGTGAAAGCCCGTGTTTTCTTCCTTTTTCGTATTTTTGTCCTAAAACACAATAAAAACACAAACCACGCATAATTCCGACTTTTACAACATAAAATACACGTTTTGGTCTTGTTTTTATTATAATTAAGTGGTAAAAGGATAAATGTTTTCACACTTATTAAATCCCTACACTTGACCATTACAATGCCCTCATGCAATGCATTAATTTCAAAGCACGATTAACATTTTCCATCATAATTAACCTACCTTGGCCCTTATTAAATACTAAACACTAAGGAAACCAAAAAGATTAGAAAATTACAAAATACAAGAAGGAAGAACAAGTAAAGAGATCGAAGATTTACATTAGGGCTTTGGTCGTCATGAATGTTTATCACCCTCAAGTTTCACGTTCCACAAACCAAGCTTAAAAACGAGATCATTGTTATTATAAGTTAGTAAGCTAACACTCACTCATGTGGCCCAATTATTCACTTAGACTCCCTTATTCCTAGGTGTATCTCTTATATTTTATTATTGTCTTGAATGATCACGAGGATACATTGTTGACTTATTTTGATAGTTTATTTAGGCTGAAAATAAAGTAGGACAATTTAATCAATAGTTAGCTAAAGGACAAAATATTTTAAAACTGCTTCTCGAGACCTCATAAAGTTCATATCTTGGCATAACTCGTGATGAGACTGTAATTATACATAGTCTCATCGTTCAAATCGGGCTTAAACGCTTAAAATATCATCAAAATACCCAAATGTATGCTTGTATTCGTTTGTTGTATATTTTAGGTATGGATATCGAGAAAAAGATAAAAAGATCACAAGGAACAAAGAAAAACGAACACAGGATACGAAGCCGCACAAATAACCAGACCCGAATGTGGATTTTCTAAAAATGCCCTTGAAGTTTGAAGTTTTGTCACATTTGGTCCCTCAAGAATTAAAGATATACACTTTTGGTCCTTCATTTTTGGCAACTTGTCAAGAATGCCCCTTGAAGATGTTAACAAGACCAAAGACGAGATTGCATTTAACGGAGCAAAATTGGGTATATTCGGTTCGATTCGACAAAGTTGGAAGATTTTACAAGTCGAAGATTAAGTCAAGTCAAACCCGAGACCCGACAATAAAATGAGCATGAAAAACCGATCCCAAACCTCAAAACAATATTTTACGAGCCACTCTACACACGTTTAACGGGCCGAGTCGACCCGTAAAAATATTAGTTAAATATCAAATTTCATGTCATTCATTCGTTAAAGCCCACTATTAAAACCTTAACCCACTATTATTCTATTATTTCATTATTCAAAATGGGCCTCTTTATTTTACTCAGCCCGATTATTAAACATAATCCCAATTGAACTTTTTTCTTACCTCTCGGTAATAAACAAAAAAAAGTTGGGCCCTTTGTTTTCATATAACATTCGTTGAAAAAAAAAGAACAGAAAAAGAGAGGGGACGAGTTATACATACAAACAGAAAGTGGTTAAGGGCTAGGGTTCATCATTTATCTACTCAACCACCATTATCACACATCTTAATCTCTCATAACCCTAATGCCCATCACCATCTCATCTTACCCCACCCACAACACCCCCATGTGCTAAATCACTTCACCACGTCAGCAATTGGTCCCCTATCCAACTCATCTTTGACCTGGTGTGAAGAAGGAGACAAAGAAAAGCAGCAAACCAATGGCTAAGATTGCTAAGCGTGTTCACCACACCAAAATGAAGGCTCAGGATCATTTTTACTCCTACAATTTCACATGGCACCAACAGAAGTCACAAGAACTCACAACTCAAAAAATTCGCATATGCTGTGAAGATTCCAAGGGCAAAGATGGAATTCAAGCTGTAAGGGTTTACTTTATTATTTATCTAGAATCATCCAATAGTTAGTATAAAAGGAGGTCCAGTTTGTGGAAACCCCTTTGTTCCAGAATTTTTGTAAGATTTTAAGTTTAATAATGAAAATGAAATATTTAATCTTTTGTAAAAATCTGAGTTCCATTTTTACTGCTTATTTAGTTACATTTTCATTTTATGCAAATTAGTTAAAAGGTTTCAAAAGTTTTCTTTTTACAAAAAGATTTTCAGAAAAAACGTTTTCTTGAAGTTTTTTTACTCAAGTTCTTGAGTCAATAAACAAGTGAAAGTGAAAGTGGACACTTGTTTAATTGATTTCAAAGATTTGTCATTTGCTTGTGTTTTTTGGAAAAATCAGTTTTCAAGAATTTTTCAAAAGATTGGTTTACACTCTTGGCTATATAAGTTATAGGAAATAAGCTGGCTTAATCAATAAGCCATGCTTATAATCTTAAAGGCTTTTATTCAGTTCACTTTTCTTCCTTTTTTGGTTTTAACAGGTACACAAATGAAGTATATTGGATGATGTGTGGATTGTGGTAGTCCAACATCATCATCATCTTTACATACCAACAGCAGCCTCACAATTCTTCACCATAAGCTAGCTTTTAAGCTATAAGGAGAAGGCATTAGCAGCCTTGGTGGGGCCTGGATGTGGGTCCCACATGGTAAGAGCTTGAACCCTCTTTTTGGTTTAAAGTAAAATTTATGTGATAATTTGAGTTGAGCTGTTTGGATGATTGATCAAATGCTTGGTTATGTCTATTTGATGACTTGAAACAGGTTAGGATTGTTGTTTTTTATCAAAAGATTTCAAAGTTTAGTGAGGAAATTTTGTTTGGGAAGTTTTGACATAAATCTGCCTTTTAGTTCCTTAGGTGTTGTTTGGGACGGCTTGATTTGTGGGTAATACTTATCCCACAAAGCTTGCCTAGCTCTGCATAAACTTATTGTGGTTGTAGGTTGGTGCTATTTATAATTGTGTTACAGGGTTACTAGACCTGGTTATTGGTTACAAACTGAATCTTTTGGGCGGGTCAATGTGGTCTCAAACTTACATTAGTTGTCAACCAACTGTGTAGGCGTTGAACACCAAAACAGCCAAAAGGTTTATGGTTGCCTAACCACTAGCTAGGTTAGGGTAAATGGTCTAATCTTGGTAGGATTATAGTACTAGGTTGTAATCAGGTCTTAGGGTGATTTAATTTAGTTTGTTAGTAGTTATTTCAGCTATCTTGTATATAGGAAGTTGCCAAATGGTCATCTAGTTCAAATTAATAAACTAGCTATCTGGTTTATTTTGTTTTGCTCTTAGGTCTCACTGTTGGTTTATTCTGGATATTTTGTTTTGATTATGGGAACTTAACAGCTTTTGAGGTATCCTTTGGATCCATTTCTTGCTTAACTGTGGAATGCCCTTATGATTTTTCTCAGTGCCTGCTATTTAGCTTGTTTTTAGCCCACTCTTGGAACCACTGTGATTGTTCATTTAAGTTTTAGAAGTCTTGTGGTGTTGATTTGCTGCAAACCTGTGGCGTTTCAAGAGTCTTGTGTGCTTAAAATTGACTCCCACAAGAATAAGGCTTGTGGGGTGCTTGTGAATCCAAACAGCAAACCAAGCTGAGAAGAATCGAATATCTGCTTGTTTTTTCTCTTTTTATTTATTTATTTATTAACTGTTAACACAAGAAGTAAATTTGTGGCGTGATTGTGCTACCGTTGGTTGTGTTTGCGTGTTTTATTTTGGTGTTTAAATCTGTGCGTCCACAGTAACTTAAAAAAAGTAAAGAGTAGGAAGGGTTGTGACATCCGTCAAATTTCCATCTTAATTTATTCATGTAGTACGAGTATTTTAACTGTTTACCGACGAGTTGTCAACATGAATGTGTTAATTATTTTGCTTTGCGGACAAAGCCCTTTTTAGGGAGAGCATATGTAACATCTCGAGTTTTCGCGATTATTAAGTTGAATGCAATACACGAAGTTGGTGGGCGTATTATGTTTGTCGTACGTTTATTTGATATACTTACTAGATTACGTGAAGTCTCGCACAATTACCTTTGTTTTGGGATCGTGTGTCAAACGGTTATAGAAGTCGTGTTCATTCAGTTCGCGTCTAAACTTAAACACCGTGAACCCGAGTCGAGTTGTATAAACTGTCACAGCATGTACATATATTTGAGAATAAACTTTCATTCATGTTTATTGCAAAACTTGCCTTACAAGAGTCCCAAATTCAGTCACATGTCTAGCTACAAATAAACCCCATAGTTTATTTCCCACTAACCACTACAAGACAGCACACATGCCTAGTTTACCCCATTTGGGTATATCACAAGTTACCATTTTCAGCTTGAAGGTAACCCTAGACTAACAATACATGATTAAATACAAACCCAAAGTTTACCCAATGTCCAAATACAAAGTTTATCACAGTCCAAATTACAAACACAAATTTCTGTACAAGTCTTTCAAACACAATTCCTGGGTAGGTGAAGATTAGTGTCCAGCCGACCCACACGTCGCGTCCAACCTGCAAAACCGAAAGAGTCAAGCCTTCCATCCCGTCCGAACTTGCAAACCGAAACATAGCATCCCATTGTGAGTCTTTTCGCCTCTTCGTTTTTCCTTTATGAAGTCCTAGTTGTGCTCGTCTTTTACAAACCTACGAATAATCAAACCAATGTGTTAGTCATTGTAACGGCCTTATTTTTAACTAAAAACTGAAAAGGTTAAACTTTAGTACTAATACTTGAAACATGTCTATGACTTTACTTTTCTGTCAACCAAACCGAGACCCCGTCTTAGACCAAACCGAGACCCCGACTTAGACCAAACCGAGACCCCGACTTAGACCAAACCGTGACCCAACCAAGACCACAAACAAGACCAAGCCAAGAGCCAAACCGAGACCCAAGCCAAACCAAACCAAGACCACAAACAAGGCCAAACCGAGAACCAAACCAAGCCAAACAAATTGCTTACTTTCTGCCGAAACTATCAACAATCAATACCATCTAATCCAAATGTTTTTAAACACTTTCATTCTTACAGAAACACCCTAAAAACCCTTAATCATGCCGCGGGTATAAAAACCCCCATTTCAAATCGAAACCCTAGAAATTTAAAAACCTTTTAAACATTAAATTAACATTTTCCACATTCCAAAAACACCACATAATCATGAGTATCAGTCGAATGTAAAAACCCCCAATTTTATATAAACCCTAGATTGATTTTTATTAATTAAAACACTAATTAAACCTAATCTAAACCCGAATCAAATAGTTAATTTAATTGAAAACGAGATATGCAAAAACCCCCAATTGACCGAAACCCTAATTTTTTATAAACCGATTATATGTTGAAATTAAATTGATTTTATACAAGAAAACATCAATTAATTGCGTTTAAACCCGAGATTGATAGAAACCCCCAAATATTTCAAAACCCTAATTCGTGTATTTCAAATCCGAGAGCCATATGGTTCTCAACAAGTTTATACCAATTAATCAAACCCACTGATCTTTTATAAATCGAAAATCAATTAACTTTTAAGAAAATAAGGAAAAACAAACTTATCTTTGATTGATGGCTGATGATTAACGTGACCATAAGGATGAACACATCAGAAACCAAATCGGTTTGAAGTGGGGATGAAACCCCACATCTCACGCGATCTAAACACCTCAGACCACCCATACATGATTGTTATACTCAAACTGAGAAGGATATTAGCCATGGAAGGGATGAACCGATCTAGATTTGAGAGAGAGATGAGATTGGGGCGGTGGAGTTATTATCGAGGGAAGAGAGAGAGTATAACTCTCTGTTTTTGAGAGTTGTGTGTGTAAACACACGTTTATTTACTCCTTGTTCCTTGTTTATTCCGCCTGTAACACCCCATTTTGATAAATGGAATGTCACGCGTGATTATGGCGTGTCATCAAAGCATGCAAGGTGATATGTAGTAAAACATACATGACCAAAGGGAAAACCGGAATCAAACATCGGTTCCCAAACATAAGCCCAAAACATAAATAAAGGAAATGAACTGAATAAAGACTAAACAAGCATAACTATATGAAGGCAAAAAGGAAAAGAAGTCTCTGGCAGCTTCCATCCTATGCGCGTCCTCCAAATGCTCGAGTCTTGGGTACCTGCCGTTTTGGGACATGGAAAGGAACGTAACGGCTGAGCAAGACGCTCAGTGCACGGATATACAATATAGCATGAAATAGGATAAGCATGTAACATATAACAGCGGAAGACTAAATTCTGAGTAGACTGGTTAAGTATTGAGAAAACTGGTTTTATAGTTTGAAAAGCCTTACGTTTATCTTATGAAAACTGTTTTAACATAAATATACCATAGCCCATATAGGTCATGAAAAGGTCACGTGCATGATTACTTGGAGGGGTGACCTCATCATGCTGATTAGAGGGGATGCCTCTAATTAATATACTGGTTTGGGTAGGAGGGATCAACTCCTTGTGAAGGGTGCAAGGCACACACCACATTCACCATGATAAACTGAATAAAACATGTAACTAGGATGCACCCATACGCCCCACCTGATATAATAATATGGCCAAACTGAAAAGGGACGCCACGAGCAATCACTCCGCCGTGGGGAAGTCATAACATCGGTGCCTCCAATGCTATGGTTATGGTACCTCCATAACTAGGTGAAACTGGTCATGCTTGTATATGGCTATAGATTATGCTAAGTAAACATAATCAGTTCAAAACAATAAAACAAATGCTGGGGAAAACAGTTGGCTGCATACGGGGAAATCCTAATAAGGAAAGAATGTCCATACTGAAAGGACGGGAATCCGTACCTCAAGTCCAGTGAATGAACGGAAGAAAGACTCCTACTTCTGGATCACTAACACTACATGAATACACACGTGTATAAGTATCGATTCACTGATTACGTACTGGGTTTTGTGTCTCATTATAGCTGATTTGGTATGTTTTAGGTCATGGTTCACTGTTTAAAGCCTTAAACTGTTTTTATCTTGTATTCTGATGTATCTGATTAAGTATTACTGGTGTTTCATGTATTAATATACTTACTGTATAATAATAAGTAACTTTCCAAAAATAGCAGGTTTCCAAAAATAGAAAGTTTCCAAAAATAGAAAGTTTCCAAAAATAGAAAGTTACCAAAAATAGAAAGTTTCCAAAAATAGAAAGTTTCCAAAAATAGAAAGTTTCCAAAAATAGAAAGTTTCCAAAAATAGAAAGTTTCCAAAAATAGAATTTACTGCTTAAAATAGATTAGTTTCTAAAAATAGATCAGCTGCCTTAATTAAATAAGTTTCCATATATAGAAGGTTTCCATGATTAGATTAGCTGCCTGAAATAGATAGATTTCCATATATAGAAGGTTTCCATAATTAGATTAGTTGCCTTATTTAATTAAGTTTCTATAAATAGAAGTTTCCATATTTAGAATTAAGCTGGTTACATAAGCTAACATATAAGTCTAAGTGTTTATAAGCTTGTTTCTTAAGTCATATGATATAGTATATAGTTTAATTATTATTTCATGTATTTTAATTAAACTATAGGTTAAGCATTTTAATTAAAGTATAACATGTTTTAATTAAAATGAAATGAAAATACTTAGGTTAAAATGTGTATTATTATTATTAATAATATAACCTAAGTCATGTCTAAATTAATTAATTATAGGCATGTTTTAAATAATTAATTAATTATAACTTATAACATAAAATACTTAGGTTAAATTAATATCATGCTAAATTAATAATTAGAATAACCTAAGTCATGATTTAATTAATATCTCATGTTATTAATTATATCCTAAGTTCATGATTCATAAAAATTAACATGTAACATAGATCATGATTTAACCAACGAACCGTGAACCGGGCATGAAATCGACACCGTACCCCGAACCAAATCGGGGTTCCCCTTGGTTCCTTGCTGCCGTGGGACCCACACCACCAAACCGGGACCACATGGTCTCGGTGGTGGTTTCTAGGCCAAGCCGTGACCCCCTTAGGGCACGGTCTAGGCGTCGGCTAAACCAAACACCCGTAAAACACCCTTTTGATTTTACCCTTTAACCAAATACATGTTAATTTTATGTTTTTAATTAGGTTTTAAAAACATCATGTTCTTAATTAATTTTACCAAATCAAATCAAAAGAAATAATTAAAAAGAAAGGTTAAAAAGGTATACCGAATGTGTGGATCAATAAAGGATGAACAAACACTAACACTTGTACAATATCCATGATCAAAATCAACAAGAACACCTCCTTTGGTGTTGTAGAAGTGGCGGCCAAAAATGGGGAGGAAGAAGGAGAGGAGAAACTTTTTAGGGTTTTATCTTTTTTCTAGGTTTTGTCAAAATGAACAAGTTTTCCAAATTTTTCATGTTAGTAATTTTGCATGGGTTAAGCCCATTTCTTCTTCCAAATTTCGTGGATATGGGGCCCACAAGGGGTAACCCAAATGTTTTTCGTGTCTAAATAATAAGTGTGTTCTCGTGTTCGTTCGTGGTTAAACGTGTTCGTGTTTAAAGTGTTTCTGTTTATTTTATCATGTAGTTTATCGTATTCTTAACGCTCGTAATTATATTATATGTATTTACGTAATTATTTTAGTTCATGTTTTAATTATGTTCATGATTTCATGATCGCATGTTCGTGATTAATTATTGTTTAAATAATTATTACGTGATCGTGCATAGTAATTACTTATTAACTGCTTATCATGAGTTTGTACGTAATCGATACTTATCATGTCATACACGTATGCACTTACTTGATTAATAGCACATGAATGTGATCAATACTGAATAAGGTAAGTTTTTAATCTAGGACGTACGATCTTAAGGGCACTATTCATGGTAAAAGCATGCGGGTTTTACAATTCTTCCCCCCTAAAAAGAATAATTCGTCCCCGAATTAAGATAAAGTAACTGGAAGCGAAACATACCCGAATCAAACTGGAAAGGTATGCAAAATAACGGAAATGACGGTGACATGGTAGAAGGGAACGTGGAACGTGACATGTCTTGAAAGGACATGGAACGTGACGTGACTGAAAGGACATATCTAATTGATGAGAAAACGGATAAAAGTCCGGATGAACTTGTCCGTTTCCAAGTGGCCTCCCTCTTGGAACGGTTCCTTCAAAAGATCCTGACACTAATGATAAATCTTGGTCCTCCTGACCTTGACTTGGAATACGAAGAAATTCTTGGTTATCAACGGAAGGTAGATCCCCTAAATTCGATCGAGGAAAAAGAGTTAACGTGCAAGGGTAACTGAACGTTACGATGCAAGACAATCTGACTTAACTGATAATTAGAAACGATGCGCGAGACATAAGGAAACGTAGTACGTGAAAAATTTTGAACGTGATACGTGAAAAATTTTGAACGTGCTACGTGGAGATATGGCGAGTGTAGTATGAGTAAACATATCGTGATCCATGATACGTGTAACATATCTTGGTCATGATATGAGGAACGTGGAATGAACATGACATGTGAGACATATCGTGATCGTAGAATATAATGGTGGTAACGCCAAACGCTACAAGGTGAGACGTGGAATATGACGTGAAACGTCTATCTGATGATGGAGGGTTATACTAAACTTGGGTCTGGTCTCACAAGTTCTTGCAAACTTCCCAGAATGAGAAAAGAAATGAACGTAAAATCGTAAGCCAAAATACGATCATGAACGTGAATAGTGTCATGAACGTGAGCGCGAAAGCAAGTCGTAGAATTAGAATGAAGACGTAAAGTAAGTTAGGAGTACAATTACGAATCTTTGTCTGACCGATAGCTGAGGGATTGCCAAGTGATCGGATGAGCCTTGGCTGGAACATGTTTGTTCAATCTGTTGGTTCTGAAATCCGTACGGATGTAAGGATTCTGCAGACTTGATCAAACTATTGACAATAACCCAGATAGCATCATGCTTCTTCTGAGTTTGCTGAAATCTAGTAACTAAAATCCATGGAGATCTTGTCCCTTTTCGATTCACAATTTCATATGATGAAAACATACCCGTCTGTTGGTGTCCTATCTTAGCCTGTTTGTATAACAGGTATGAAGATATGAACGTAACTGTATCCTGCTTCGTAGAAACTTGATACATAGAAGGTTGCGAAACTCTTAGTCTTTGAATCAGACTTCTCCTAGCGTAGGATTTCCTAGAACACCTAATGTAGTGTAGGGTTCTCTCCTTTACGCATAAGCTGAGTCATGGTAAGATTAACCATAGAAACCCATGTGATTCAGTGTGTCACTGTAATCAAACAGAATTGATATTGGAAAAAAATTTCCAGGGTAGAATTTCTCTTGTCATAGAATTTGCAACATAGTGCAGATATGGTCTTCCTGTTCTTCTCTAGGCTTAGAGGAAATCAGGTTATCCTCAATGAAAACGCTGATGAATTTGTTTAGGAGTTCATGGAAACTCAATTTATTAAGTCCATAATGCGGTTGGAGCATTGATGAGACTAATTCAAAATCATAAATGTGGCATGACCGAGTCGTGCACGAATAGCAGTCATGGACATGTCCTGCTTTTTCACTCGTCACTGTTGGCAGCATGATCGTGAGTTCGATCTTGAAAAAAAATGATTAACACCATACGGTTGATTGGACATGTTGTCAATATGTGGAGGAGAATAATGGTCATGAATGGTGATTTGTTTAAGTCGACGGTAGTCGACACATAATCTCATGGTACCGTTCTTCTCCTTGTAGGTTCTTCTAGAATGTATAGGAAGATTTTGGAATAATCCACTGGCTATGCGTAAAAGGACTTAAGTAGTCGTGTCTTACTGACAGCTAGAAAATTTTAGCGACCATGGCTAACAATGAACCTGCTTGTAAGCGTAGATAATTTGTACGGATTTTCCTAATGGAAAATCAAGCTGAATGTATTTAGGAGCCTGAACATTACTGTACATAATTATGCATCGTAGCATGGTGTGATGTTCATAGTACATAATTAGGGTAAAAATTTATCTCGTGTCTGTCCGAGGAAAATGCGTTAGCAGCTTGGATCTTATCATTAAGCTGAAGAAAAACCTTCGTATACGTGGGAATACGAAAGGCGTCCTTCATGGTTATGAATATATGAACTATGGTGACGAAAATGAAAGTGACATCGGCAACGTGACAGTTCTCACTGATGCGCCGATAATGGTATTGAAATTCTTGTGGCCTGATTAATATATGGCACAACAACATAGATATACCCTTGGAGGGTACCCTGAATTTCTTAGAAATGTTCCATAATTAGACGTGAGTCATGTGTCTTGACTCGTGTCTTGAGAAATGTAAGCGTGACATATGTCTTGACTGGTATCTTGACATGTGTCCTCAGAAAGTATACGTGAGACATGTGTCTTGACTGATGTCTTGACATGTGTCTCGAGATGTGAAACAATTAGAATTACAAATATTAGGTTAATATGCCAGAATTGGCGGATCGGTTGTACTACTGATCATTTGTATGTCTGATCACGTCCGTGGCCGGAGCCTCGGTCGCGATTTCTAGGATAGTTGCTGTCATAGTAGTGGTTACTATCATCTTGTCTGTCGGTTCCATGACGGTCATTCTCATGACCGTGACTCATGTAACTATTTAGCTGAGTGGCCGGCTGGTACTGGTTTGCACTCATATGGCTGAAATGACGGCCGAACGACGTGTGACATGTAACTATGAATTTGGGACAATGATTGATGGGTATTGTCTGATGGTGAAGCATCTTCTCGTCCAATTGCTTTGCTCCGACGCCTTTGTCTTCGTCTTTTAGGATCTCCAGGTTGTGAACAGCATCAGCATCAGCATCTCGTAGCGTCTCCCAACACCAGCAGCATCAACCTTCAGTAACATCTCCAAGCTATGAGCGGCATCGACAATCTTGTAGAATATCAGCAACTGAACATACGCCTGAGATGATTTAGAATCGACTAGCGAACACTCGTGAAGTATTGCAAGTGGAATACACATGGATTAAGGTACATGTAATACACATGAAATACGGTACGTGGAGTACACATGGAGTGCACATGAAATGATCGGTATGGCTCGATCATTTGTCATGATTTAAGGAAAGTAAACCGGTTAAACTGTTAGGAAACCATCATGATAACCTGGCAGTATTAGCATAGACATCATTCTGGTTGCATAGAGAAACGCTAAAGTGTGGTTACACAAAATTCAACGATGATTTGCCTGACAGCATGATCAATGGAAACCAACCATGACTATCATGAAAGCATGATTCAAGGAATCTAATAATGTCTTGCAGGACAACGTAAATAACAAAAGAGGCGTGAAACATAAACAACATGAAGACGGAATTATCATGAGGAAACATGAAACCATCTATTACGAAGAAGTGTATAACATAATCAGCATGAAACTGAAGTTAACCATGACAGTATGAAGGCATACTTGACATAAAAACATAATAACTTATGATGGGACATGAAAAAAAATTTTATGCCAATTTAAATCATGAGAAAAAAAATTTTATACAAGAAAAACAGTGCATGAATGCGTAATGTAGTTTATAAAACCTTTATATGTGCGAGGGAACGCCTATGGGTCGGTTCCAAAACAAAAGACATGGCGAGGGGACGCCTATGGGTCGGTCCCAAAGTTAAAAGTTTCGATCATAAGGACATGCGACTAAATAGGGCCAGTCCTGTACCAACCATTACTTAGTCAAAATTCCTGCAACAGATGACATATGATATAAATGCATGAATGCATGAAACATAAATAATTAAAAGTCATTGTCAAAACTTAACAGAAAAACTTTTATGTGAAAATTATGAACTACTGGGGTCAGTCCACATCGTCACAGTTCACGAGGAACATCATGCATAGACAATGACACATAACTAAGTATGGATGACGGTTGTTCATTCCATATTAGTAAGACGATACTGGTGAAAACATCATGGTGAAAACAACAAGGTGCTGAAAATGTCATGGCTAAAACAAAAAGGTGCTGAAAACATAATGGTTAAAACAACAACGCGCTGAAACATCAATACGTGGAATAACAATCGTTGGCTTAGGAAGCTCCTGGTGACTAGCCACTAGTCACAGGTCGAGTTCTAGAGCCTACAGGTCGAAGCCTTGGCTCTGATACCATAATTGTAACACCCCATTTTGATAAATGGAATGTCACGCGTGATTATGGCGTGTCATCAAAGCATGCAAGGTGATATGTAGTAAAGCATACATGACCAAAGGGAAAACCGGAATCAAACATCGGTTCCTAAACATAAGCCCAAAACATAAATAAAGGAAATGAACTGAATAAAGACTAAACAAGCATAACTATATGAAGGCAAAAAGGAAAAGAAGTCTCTGGCAGCTTCCATCCTATGCGCGTCCTCCAAATGCTCGAGTCTTGGGTACCTGCCGTTTTGGGACATGGAAAGGAAAGTAACGGCTGAGCAAGACGCTCAGTGCACGGATATACAATATAGCATGAAATAGGATAAGCATGTAACATATAACAGCGGAAGACTAAATTCTGAGTAGACTGGTTAAGTATTGAGAAAACTGGTTTTATAGTTTGAAAAGCCTTACGTTTATCTTATGAAAACTGTTTTAACATAAATATACCATAGCCCATATAGGTCATGAAAAGGTCACGTGCATGAATACTTGGAGGGGTGACCTCATCATGCTGATTAGAGGGGATGCCTCTAATTAATATACTGGTTTGGGTAGGAGGGATCAACTCCTTGTGAAGGGTGCAAGGCACACACCACATTCACCATGATAAACTCAATAAAACATGTAACTAGAATGCACCCATACGCCCCACCTGATATAATAATATGGCCAAACTGAAAAGGGACGCCACGAGCAATCACTCCGCCGTGGGGAAGTCATAACATCGGTGCCTCCAATGCTATGGTTATGGTACCTCCATAACTAGGTGAAACTGGTCATGCTTGTATATGGCTATAGATTATGCTAATTAAACATAAGCAGTTCAAAACAATAAAACAAATGCTGGGGAAAACAGTTGGCTGCATACGGGGAAATCCTAATAAGGAAAGAATGTCCATACTGAAAGGACGGGAATCTGTACCTCAAGTCCAGTGAATGAACGGAAGAAAGACTCCTACTTCTGGATCACTAACACTACATGAATACACACGTGTATAAGTATCGATTCACTGATTACGTACTGGGTTTTGTGTCTCATTATAGCTGATTTGGTATGTTTTAGGTCATGGTTCACTGTTTAAAGCCTTAAACTGTTTTTATCTTGTATTCTGATGTATCTGATTAAGTATTACTGGTGTTTCATGTATTAATATACTTACTGTATAATAATAAGTAACTTTCCAAAAATAGCAGGTTTCCAAAAATAGAAAGTTTCCAAAAATAGAAAGTTACCAAAAATAGAAAGTTTCCAAAAATAGAAAGTTTTTAAAAATAGAAAGTTTCCAAAAATAGAAAGTTTCCAAAAATAGAAAGTTTCCAAAAATAGAAAGTTTCCAAAAATAGAATTTACTGCTTAAAATAGATTAGTTTCTAAAAATAGATCAGCTGCCTTAATTAAATAAGTTTCCATATATAGAAGGTTTCCATGATTAGATTAGCTGCCTGAAATAGATAGATTTCCATATATAGAAGGTTTCCATAATTAGATTAGTTGCCTTATTTAATTAAGTTTCTATAAATAGAAGTTTCCATATTTAGAATTAAGCTGGTTACATAAGCTAACATATAAGTCTAAGTGTTTATAAGCTTGTTTCTTAAGTCATATGATATAGTATATAGTTTAATTATTATTTCATGTATTTTAATTAAACTATAGGTTAAGCATTTTAATTAAAGTATAACATGTTTTAATTAAAATGAAATGAAAATACTTAGGTTAAAATGTGTATTATTATTATTAATAATATAACCTAAGTCATGTCTAAATTAATTAATTATAGGCATGTTTTAAATAATTAATTAATTATAACTTATAACATAAAATACTTAGGTTAAATTAATATCATGCTAAATTAATAATTAGAATAACCTAAGTCATGATTTAATTAATATCTCATGTTATTAATTAATTTATATCCTAAGTTCATGATTCATAAAAATTAACATGTAACATAGATCATGATTTAACCAACGAACCGTGAACCGGGCATGAAATCGACACCGTACCCCGAACCAAATCGGGGTTCCCCTTGGTTCCTTGCTGCCGTGGGACCCACACCACCAAACCGGGACCACATGGTCTCGGTGGTGGTTTCTAGGCCAAGCCGTGACCCCCTTAGGGCACGGTCTAGGCGTCGGCTAAACCAAACACCCGTAAAACACCCTTTTGATTTTACCCTTTAACCAAATACATGTTAATTTTATGTTTTTAATTAGGTTTTAAAAACATCATGTTCTTAATTAATTTTACCAAATCAAATCAAAAGAAATAATTAAAAAGAAAGGTTAAAAAGGTATACCGAATGTGTGGATCAATAAAGGATGAACAAACACTAACACTTGTACAATATCCATGATCAAAATCAACAAGAACACCTCCTTTGGTGTTGTAGAAGTGGCGGCCAAAAATGGGGAGGAAGAAGGAGAGGAGAAACTTTTTAGGGTTTTATCTTTTTTCTAGGTTTTGTCAAAATGAACAAGTTTTCCAAATTTTTCATGTTAGTAATTTTGCATGGGTTAAGCCCATTTCTTCTTCCAAATTTCGTGGATATGGGGCCCACAAGGGGTAACCCAAATGTTTTTCGTGTCTAAATAATAAGTGTGTTCTCGTGTTCGTTCGTGGTTAAACGTGTTCGTGTTTAAAGTGTTTCTGTTTATTTTATCATGTAGTTTATCGTATTCTTAACGCTCGTAATTATATTATATGTATTTACGTAATTATTTTAGTTCGTGTTTTAATTATGTTCATGATTTCATGATCGCATGTTCGTGATTAATTATTGTTTAAATAATTATTACGTGATCGTGCATAGTAATTACTTATTAACTGCTTATCATGAGTTTGTACGTAATCGATACTTATCATGTCATACACGTATGCACTTACTTGATTAATAGCACATGAATGTGATCAATACTGAATAAGGTAAGTTTTTAATCTAGGACGTACGATCTTAAGGGCACTATTCATGGTAAAAGCATGCGGGTTTTACACCGCCTATGGGCCGGGCCGGGTCATATGACCCTTGGGCCGGTTGTGAGTAAGGGTATTGGACCCATTTTGGGCCAAGTGTTATATTAAGTTTAGTTAAAAGCCCATAAAACGAATTTTATAAATTAAGGGTATAATTTAACCCGTAAAACCCGACCGTTTAATAACCGACTTTTATTTGTCGTACTTTTCCGTAAACGTATGGTTTCGTCAAGCACAACTAGGGTGTCGTGTCTTTTATTAATATAATTTTTCGTATCGTAACTCGATCCTCATAATTAAATAGGTCGCGGCTAGCGTAACCGTACTCTCGAGCTATTTTATCTTCGTTCTCTTTGCTGAATTAACGAGGTGAGTTTATAGCCCCATACTTTACTATTTTCACTGCTTTTGGGGTGAGACATTGCTTGATTTTAACGTGTGAACACAAGTGCATTTACTGATTTATATATTAGTCTAAGTCCCACTAAAAACCCAGTTGCTTTGGCCCGTGAATCGTGAACCGTTAATTACTTTGTGTAAGCGCGAATGTTATGGATAGATCTATCGGGATTGACGTCCCTGTCTGTCTTGTCCAACAAGGGGACAAGCGGGCACAGTTTCATTTGAGTCTGAGATAGGATGTCATGGGTTTAGGCATCTAGTTTGGGCTACATTTATATGATTATACTGCCGGTGTTGTTAACGCTTCGGTGTCACGAGCTTAGACTGTAATAAATACATTTGGGATGACTTTGTATCTGTTATATTGTCATCACTTTTGGGAAAATCTTGTGGTTCATTAAACATTTCAAACTAACTAAACCTATGAACTCACCAACTTTATGTTGACACTTTAGCAATGTTTTTCTCAGGTATTAAGAAGGAAGATGCTAAATGAGGTCTCATGCATTGCCGTCATTTCTTTGAAACAACGATCATTTGTACCATTTGAGAAAACTATGTTTTGTAACTGTATTCAGTTTATGCTTCCGCACTTTGTTAAACCTATTTATTTTATTAATTACAAGTGATCTATTTTCCGAACGTCTCATTTAGAGGTCGTTCTTTGTGACTATGTGCGTATGATAATCATGACGTCACCACTCCCTTGTCGCCATTATACTCTGATATTTTGGGAGTGTGACAGATTGGTATCAGAGACATAGTTATAGAGAACTAGGTTGCATTTAGTAACTCTAGACTATAATTGCTCTATGTTTAATCGATTATCATACGGATTGTAAGTATTAAGTATATGTAGATACATAAGTAATAAATGGGGTACATGTGATTTAATAATTACGAGGTATATTTACATGGGTTACATGTGCAACAACGAAATCTGAATTATGTTATATGGGATACATGTGGATTCAACAATGATTGCTATGTTATGTTAATGTCCTTTTTCTTTACGGACTAATTTTATAAGATATTTACACACATTTATTTTGTTTATGATCACAGCGATGCCTTCATCTGATGATTCCACGTCTACAGGAGCGTACTACAACCGTAGTTCACAGTCGACTATCAGTTCATCAGTAGGACTACCTAGAGGATCGCCATCAGGATATCCGTGGTACCGGATGGTTTCAGATGACGATACAGAGAGAGAGACTGAGGAGGTTCGTCATTCACCGATCCGTATTCCTGACGCATCAGCTGACGATGTACTTAGCCTAGAAGGCGGAGGAGAGGATGACTTAGACACTGACGTGGTGCAGTCACCAGGTCAGACATCGGTGACTGGAGATGAGACGGTAGAGGAGACAGAGGATGATGAGATGGAGTTCACAGATGGGAATGGAGAGCCTATGGAGGTCACAGACACTGAGGACCCTCCTACTGCATATGCTGCTACTCCTGAGGTTTCCTTAGCACACATCTCCTCATCTTCATCTGAAGACGAAGGAGAAAGGACTGCTATTCCTGCTCCAGCACCTGGTACTCTACCTTTCTACTATGTGAGACGACGTCTTCGGGGGAGAGCTGCTCGACCACCACTTTCACCTTACCGACCTCTCATACCTTTCACTGCCACTGACAGGCATGCAGCCCGTACACCTGCCAGTCCTGTCCCAGAGACACCACTACTACTACCACCACCAGAGACTATACCTGCTGTGTACCAGGAGATGCTTACTGATGCTGGTATCTCTACTGGGCCGAGAGCTACGACTCCTCTTCCTAGGAGAGCTACATCGACGGTGGTGATGCTTGGGGCGGCAGATGGATGTGTGACGACACGATTGAACAGGTTGGAGGATGCTGTAGAGGCTTTAGGTGAAGAGTATAATGAAGTGCAGGATAAGTTGGAGGCACTGGCGAAGAAGAGTCCAGTTAGGGATGAGACAGTGTTGACAGTATGTGTGACCCGTCTGCGAGGACAGCTTCTTACTGTTCTTGATCAGATGGAATCCATGCCGAACGCTCGTCTTGAGGAGATTGGGAGCCTGATGACCCGTTGGGGAGTAGAGCCATTGGTGGAGACAGGCGGACTAGAGGCACCAGTGGAGGACCCTGTTGCAGATTTGGATAAGAGGTTTAGAGCCGCTTGTCATGACACCGATGTTAGACTGAGAGATTCCCAGGCTCGTGAGCTCGTGGTTGAGAGGAGGTTAGCAGAGTTGGAGAGAGAGCTTCATCAGCGCCATGAGGGCACTAGTTAGATTTATCTTGTACCATCGACCTATCCTTGTATGACCACTAAGCTTTGAAGTTTGTCTTAGCTAGTTGGTATTTTATTTTCTTTTATTATGTTATGACAAACTATGATGTACTATCAAACGATTCTATGAATGATATTATGGGTTGCAAAAATTGTGAGATCATTATATATTGTGTATTATATCCTGGAGCATTTCATAATTGTATTGTGTGTGCCATGCATGTTACGTCTGGCAAAACTCATTATCCTATTACCTTGTTAGATTATGGCGCCAGTTAGGAGATCCGAAACGCAGAATCCGCCAGCCGCTACCGGTGGAATTGACACCGTCATGCTAAGCCAAATGATAGCCGAACGAGTGGCCGAGGCACTCGTGACCGCTGAAGCAAATCGTACAGCTAGCACACAGGAGGAGACCAACCAAGGAGCTACTAATGCTATTGCACGGACTTGTACCTACAAGGAATTTCGTGCAGTTACGCAAGTAAGTTTTCGCGGTACTGAAGAAGCAGTAGGATTAACCAGATGGTTTGAGAAGCTAGAATCCCAATTTGGGATTAGCAATGTCGCTGAAGCCGACAAGGTGAAGTTTGCGTCAAGCACGTTAGTGGATGGTGCTCTGACTTGGTGGAACGTCTATGCTCGTGCAGTGACCATTGACGTTGCCCAAGCGACGCCCTGGAGTGAATTTAAAGCTATGTTTGTGAGGAAATACTGCCCACGAAATGAAGTCAAGCAGATGGAAGTTGAGCTGTGGAACCTGAAGGTCAAGGGTACTGCTCTTACTGCTTACAATCAGCGCTTTCAAGAGCTGATCTTGTTATGTCCTGAAATGGTGCCCAACGACGACCGATTGTTGGAGCGATACATTGAAGGACTACCTTTGAGCATCAAAGGGAATGTGACTTCATCCAAGCCAACTGATTTGCACGAGGCAATCGACATGGCTCAGAGTCTGATGTACCAAGTGGTACAGGAGTTGGGAGAAAATACTGGGGATAAAAGAAAGTGGTCTGGCAACCACTACAACAACAATACCAACAATACCAACAACAGCAACAACCCAAACAACTACAACCAGAACAAGCGACAAGAAGTAGCAAGAGTGTTTACTGCTGGACAAGGAAATACTGGAAACTACGCTGGAAGACTTCCTTTCTGCGGAAAATGTGGTCGACACCACGAAGGAGCATGTCCCCCTACATGCTACAATTATGGGAAGGCGGGACATAAGGCAAAGGAATGTCGAGCACCACCTCGTTCTACTAATCAAAGAGGACCTGGAACGCAAGGTGGCCAAGGAGCAAATGTCACTTGCTTTGGATGTGGAGAGAAAGGCCACTACAAGAACAAATGTCCAAGCAGTGGGAACCAAGGTCGTAGTAACCAGATTCGAGGGAATCAAAATCACAACCAAGGGAACCAGAAGCAGAATCAAGGGAACCGAGGAGGGAATAACCGAACCACAACTAGTACTCCTGGAGGATTCACGGCACCTAGCAAAGTGTATCATCTCTGTGCTGAAGCTGCAGTGCAAGACAACAATGTTGTGACTGGTACGTTTCTAGTCAATAACAACTATGCTTCAGTACTATTTGATTCTGGTGCGGATAGGAGTTTTGTGTCGTCTATATTTAGTGAACGCCTAAATGTTACCCCTACTGCATTAGACGTTAAGTATAATGTAGAATTAGCCGATGGGAAGTCAGTAACCACAGACGTCATTCTGAAAGGATGTAGTGTAAGACTACAAGGTCGTTCGTTTAGTATCGACCTACTCCCTATAGAATTGGGAAGTTTTGACGTCATCATTGGAATGGATTGGATGTCGAAGCATCACGCGGAGATTGTATGTCATGAGAAGTGTGTCCGTGTTCCTTATGGAAACGACGTACTCATCATACAAGGCGAAAGAAGTGGAGTGAAGAATGGATCAAGATTGGAAGTCATCTCATGTATCAGGACCCAAAGATACATTGAGAAGGGATGTCCGGTATTCTTGGTTCAGGTAACACAAAAGGAAGGAGAAGAAGATCACGAGAAGAAGGTGGAGGAGGTACCGATCGTTAGAGACTTTCCGGACGTATTCCCAGAGGACTTACCCGGACTACCACCAGCACGGCAAGTGGAGTTTCACATCGAGCTTACACCAGGAGCCGCGCCTGTTGCTAGAGCCCCATACCGTCTAGCACCGGCCGAGATGACAGAGTTAGCTGAACAGATAAAGGAACTTTCTGACAAAGGTTTCATTAGACCAAGTTCCTCACCTTGGGGAGCGCCGGTCTTATTTGTCAAAAAGAAAGATGGATCCTTTAGAATGTGTATCGATTACCGAGAATTGAATAAGCTGACGATAAAGAACCGCTACCCATTGCCGAGGATTGACGATCTTTTCGACCAATTGCAAGGATCTAGCATATACTCGAAGATCGATTTAAGGTCAGGATATCATCAACTAAGGGTTAGAGAGGAAGACGTTCATAAGACGGCTTTTAGAACCCGGTACGGACACTACGAGTTCCAAGTTATGCCTTTTGGTTTGACAAACGCGCCTGCGGTATTCATGGATCTCATGAACCGAGTTTGCAAACCATACTTGGACAAGTTTGTGATTGTATTTATCGATGACATTCTCATCTATTCTCGTAATGAGGAAGAGCACAAGGAACATTTGAAGACCATATTAGAGCTGCTAAGGAAGGAGAAGTTATATGCAAAGTTTTCCAAATGTGAGTTTTGGATAAACACAGTGCAATTCCTTGGGCATGTGATCGACAGCAGTGGTATTCACGTTGATCCTGCTAAGATCGAGGCCGTAAAGGATTGGGCGACTCCAACAACACCCACGGAGATCCGCCAATTTTTAGGTCTTGCTGGTTACTATAGGAGATTCATTGAAGGTTTCTCCAAGATAGCTAAACCACTGACGGAATTGACTCAAAAGGATAAGAAGTTTGAGTGGAAGGAGGATCAAGATTTGGCATTCCAAACATTGAAGCAGATGTTGTGTGAAGCACCTATACTAGCCCTACCCGAGGGTAATGAAGACTTTGTGGTGTATTGTGATGCATCCATAAAAGGGTTAGGTGCAGTACTGATGCAAAGGACTAAGGTCATAGCTTACGCATCAAGACAACTAAAAGTGCACGAGAAGAACTACACAACTCATGACCTAGAGTTGGGAGCAGTGGTGTTTGCCTTGAAGATTTGGAGACACTACCTTTATGGTACTAAGTGTGTTGTATTCACTGATCATAAGAGTCTACAACATATTTTGAATCAAAAAGAACTCAACATGAGACAACGACGTTGGCTAGAGTTGCTCAGTGATTACGATTGCGAGATCCGTTATCACCCGGGCAAGGCAAATGTCGTGGCCGACGCTTTGAGTCGAAAGGAGAGAGTTCTTAGGGTGAAGGCTTTAGTGATGACCATTGACTTAGACCTTCCATCCTCAATTCTCAAGGCTCAGAAAGAAGCAGTCGAGGAAGAAATTCTCAAGACTGAAGATGTTAGAGGAATGATAAAGAAGTTGGAAGCACATTCGGATGGAACGTTATGCCTTGATAATAGGAGTTGGTTACCATGCCATGGTGACCTACGATCCTTGATTATGCATGAGTCGCATAAGTCAAAGTACTCCATACATCCGGGATCTGACAAAATGTATCATGATCTGAAGATGTTGTATTGGTGGCCGAACATGAAGGCGGATATTGCTACATACGTTAGCAAGTGTTTGACTTGTGCCAAAGTCAAAGCCGAACATATGAAACCATCAGGATTATTGGTCCAACCCGAACTGCCAGAATGGAAGTGGGAAAGGATCACTATGGATTTCATTACCAAGCTACCAAAGACCGCAGCCGGATTCGACACGATTTGGGTAATCGTCGACCGACTCACCAAATCAGCTCATTTCCTACCCATCAAGGAGACTGATGGAATGGATAAGTTAGCAAGGACATACTTGGAGGAAGTAGTCACGAAGCACGGTGTGCCTGTGTCTATAATCTCCGACCGAGACAGCCGATTTACTTCGCAGTTTTGGAAGTCACTGCAGAAGGCATTGGGAACGCAGTTGGATATGAGCACTGCGTACAATCCCCAAACTGACGGTCAAAGTGAACGGACCATTCAAACCTTAGAAGATATGCTGAGAGCTTGTGTGATTGACTTTGGAAATAGATGGGATAGACACCTACCTCTGGTGGAGTTCTCATACAACAATAGTTATCACACCAGCATTAAGGCAGCGCCGTTCGAAGCACTGTATGGTAGGAAGTGTCGTTCACCCGTGTGTTGGGCAGAGGTCGGTGAAGCACAACTCACTGGACCCGAGATCATACACGAGACTACTGAGAAGATCTTTAAGGTTAAGAGCCGTATGCAAGCCGCAAGAGATCGACAGAAGAGTTATGCTGATATGCGACGCAAACCCCTTGAGTTTGAAGTGGGTGATAGAGTCATGTTAAAGGTCTCACCTTGGAAGGGTGTGATTCGCTTTGGAAAGCGTGGAAAGTTAAACCCTCGTTACATTGGACCTTTCGAGATTATAGAGAGGATTGGTCCCGTAGCCTATCGTTTGGAATTACCTCAAGAACTTAGCCGAGTGCATAATGTGTTCCACATTTGCAATCTGAAGAAATGCTTAGCCGACGAGACACTCGTTATCCCTTTGGAGGAGATTCAACTCGACGACAAACTCAACTTTGTAGAAGAACCAGTAGAAGTTATGGACCGTCAAGTTAAACAACTCAAGCAAAGCCGTATACCTATTGTGAAGATCCGATGGAATGCGCGTAGAGGTCCAGAATACACGTGGGAACGTGAAGATCAATTCAAGAGCAAGTATCCTCATCTTTTCGCTAACCATCCTACTACAACAACGTCTTGATTTCGTGACGAAATCTCTAAAACATGGGAATACTGTGACATCCGTCAAATTTCCATCTTAATTTATTCATGTAGTACGAGTATTTTAACTGTTTACCGACGAGTTGTCAACATGAATGTGTTAATTATTTTGCTTTGCGAACAAAGCCCTTTTTAGGGAGAGCATATGTAACATCTCGAGTTTTCGCGATTATTAAGTTGAATGCAATACACGAAGTTGGTGGGCGTATTATGTTTGTCGTACGTTTATTTGATATACTTACTAGATTACGTGAAGTCTCGCACAATTACCTTTGTTTTGGGATCGTGTGTCAAACGGTTATAGAAGTCGTGTTCATTCAGTTCGCGTCTAAACTTAAACACCGTGAACCCGAGTCGAGTTGTATAAACTGTCACAGCATGTACATATATTTGAGAATAAACTTTCATTCATGTTTATTGCAAAACTTGCCTTACAAGAGTCCCAAATTCAGTCACATGTCTAGCTACAAATAAACCCCATAGTTTATTTCCCGCTAACCACTACAAGACAGCACACATGCCTAGTTTACCCCATTTGGGTATATCACAAGTTACCATTTTCAGCTTGAAGGTAACCCTAGACTAACAATACATGATTAAATACAAACCCAAAGTTTACCCAATGTCCAAATACAAAGTTTATCACAGTCCAAATTACAAACACAAATTTCTGTACAAGTCTTTCAAACACAACTCCTGGGTAGGTGAAGATTAGTGTCCAGCCGACCCACACGTCGCGTCCAACCTGCAAAACCGAAAGAGTCAAGCCTTCCATCCCGTCCGAACTTGCAAACCGAAACATAGCATCCCATTGTGAGTCTTTTCGCCTCTTCGTTTTTCCTTTATGAAGTCCTAGTTGTGCTCGTCTTTTACAAACCTACGAATAATCAAACCAATGTGTTAGTCATTGTAACGGCCTTATTTTTAACTAAAAACTGAAAAGGTTAAACTTTAGTACTAATACTTGAAACATGTCTATGACTTTACTTTTCTGTCAACCAAACCGAGACCCCGACTTAGACCAAACCGAGACCCCGACTTAGACCAAACTGAGACCCCGACTTAGACCAAACCGTGACCCAACCAAGACCACAAACAAGACCAAGCCAAGAGCCAAACCGAGACCCAAGCCAAACCAAACCAAGACCACAAACAAGGCCAAACCGAGAAACAAACCAAGCCAAACAAATTGCTTACTTTCTGCCGAAACTATCAACAATCAATACCATCTAATCCAAATGTTTTTAAACACTTTCATTCTTACAGAAACACCCTAAAAACCCTTAATCATGCCGCGGGTATAAAAACCCCCATTTCAAATCGAAACCCTAGAAATTTAAAAACCTTTTAAACATTAAATTAACATTTTCCACATTCCAAAAACACCACATAATCATGAGTATCAGTCGAATGTAAAAACCCCCAATTTTATATAAACCCTAGATTGATTTTTATTAATTAAAACACTAATTAAACCTAATCTAAACCCGAATCAAATAGTTAATTTAATTGAAAACGAGATATGCAAAAACCCCCAATTGACCGAAACCCTAATTTTTTATAAACCGATTATATGTTGAAATTAAATTGATTTTATACAAGAAAACATCAATTAATTGCGTTTAAACCCGAGATTGATAGAAACCCCCAAATATTTCAAAACCCTAATTCGTGTATTTCAAATCCGAGAGCCATATGGTTCTCAACAAGTTTATACCAATTAATCAAACCCACTGATCTTTTATAAATCGAAAATCAATTAACTTTTAAGAAAATAAGGAAAAACAAACTTATCTTTGATTGATGGCTGATGATTAACGTGACCATAAGGATGAACACATCAGAAACCAAATCGGTTTGAAGTGGGGATGAAACCCCACATCTCACGCGATCTAAACACCTCAGACCACCCATACATGATTGTTATACTCAAACTGAGAAGGATATTAGCCATGGAAGGGATGAACCGATCTAGATTTGAGAGAGAGATGAGATTGGGGCGGTGGAGTTATTATCGAGGGAAGAGAGAGAGTATAACTCTCTGTTTTTGAGAGTTGTGTGTGTAAACACACGTTTATTTACTCCTTGTTCCTTGTTTATTCCGCCTATGGGCCGGGCTGGGTCATATGACCCTTGGGCCGGTTGTGAGTAAGGGTATTGGACCCATTTTGGGCCAAGTGTTATATTAAGTTTAGTTAAAAGCCCATAAAACGAATTTTATAAATTAAGGGTATAATTTAACCCGTAAAACCCGATCGTTTAATAACCGACTTTTATTTGTCGTACTTTTCCGTAAACGTATGGTTTCGTCAAGCACAACTAGGGTGTCGTGTCTTTTATTAATATAATTTTTTGTATCGTAACTCGATCCTCATAATTAAATAGGTCGCGGCTAGCGTAACCGTACTCTCGAGCTATTTTATCTTCGTTCTCTTTGCTGAATTAACGAGGTGAGTTTATAGCCCCATACTTTACTATTTTCACTGCTTTTGGGGTGAGACATTGCTTGATTTTAACGTGTGAACACAAGTGCATTTACTGATTTATATATTAGTCTAAGTCCCACTAAAAACCCAGTTGCTTTGGCCCGTGAATCGTGAACCGTTAATTACTTTGTGTAAGCGCGAATGTTATGGATAGATCTATCGGGATTGACGTCCCTGTCTGTCTTGTCCAACAAGGGGACAAGCGGGCACAGTTTCATTTGAGTCTGAGATAGGATGTCGTGGGTTTAGGCATCTAGTTTGGGCTACATTTATATGATTATACTGCCGGTGTTGTTAACGCTTCGGTGTCACGAGCTTAGACTGTAATAAATACATTTTGGATGACTTTGTATCTGTTATATTGTCATCACTTTTGGGAAAATCTTGTGGTTCATTAAACATTTCAAACTAACTAAACCTATGAACTCACCAACTTTATGTTGACACTTTAGCAATGTTTTTCTCAGGTATTAAGAAGGAAGATGCTAAATGAGGTCTCATGCATTGCCGTCATTTCTTTGAAACAACGATCATTAGTACCATTTGAGAAAACTATGTTTTGTAACTGTATTCAGTTTATGCTTCCGCACTTTGTTAAACCTATTTATTTTATTAATTACAAGTGATCTATTTTCCGAACGTCTCATTTAGAGGTCGTTCTTTGTGACTATGTGCGTATGATAATCATGACGTCACCACTCCCTTGTCGCCATTATACTCTGATATTTTGGGAGTGTGACAAGGGTACTGCTCGTTCTTTTCATGGTTGACTGTGCACAACAAAGTTTATAAGTTATTGGCGTGATTTGTTGAATCGAGTTGAGTTTTATTGATGTGGTGAATAAACTTTGTTAACTGTGCAACCTAATCACCAAAGCCATTCTTTTGCTGCTGCATATCAAGACCAACAGACCTGAATGAGGTGTTTGGGTCTGCTCTTATACCACTTCAAGAAAGTTTGGTACTGTCAAAAAAAAGTCTGGGTGGGAATTGATCCCCAGACCTCTTGTTACCCAACACAGCAACACCTCCTATAACCATATCTACTCTAGGAGAGTTTTTTGTTATAACTTACATTTTAGCTTCTTTTAAACTCTTTTTCTTAAAGAACAAAAGAAAAATACAGAAGTGCTGGTAGTGGGTTTCGAACCCCAGACCTGTTGGAGGTAACAAACGCAGCATAAGCCTCCCCTTACCATCTGATCTACTGCAACTTTTTTTTAATTGATTCTTTTATTTCACTTTTCATCCCGTTTTTTATAACTGTGCAAAAAGAGGGATTAGTGGGACTCGAATCCCTGACCTCTTGCTCAACACCCCCAAGCCTCAACCAACTGAGCTACAATACTTTCTTGTTTGATCATTGCATCTCATTTCTTTTATCTTTGGTTTTTTTTCTCTTTTTTATACTAATTGGCTTATTAGCTTATTAAGCTTGATTCTCAGCTTATATGAGCTTGCAAATTTGGGCTTTTAGTTTTTGTAGGTCCAATATAGTACAAAGTATTTTCTGTAAATTTTTGTTTTTTATAAAAATCATTTAATATTTTAATTATTTAATTAGTTTTTTTTATTTAATTCATTAAAAATTATTTAAAAGTCGAAAAAATATAATTCTTTTTTCTAAAATTTTCTTTTGACATTTAGGACGTAGAAAAAATAAATTTTATTTTGTATAGTTTAAATATCATAATTTGCTTTTTATTATTTCATTTTCTAGGATTATTTTAGTTTTAAATTTGAGAAAAGTCATAAAAAATAGTTAACTTAAGTTTTTATTTTCAAAAAAACATGTTTTTTTGTTTTTATAATATAATTTAGGTTTAGAAATAGATAAAATTAGAATTTTGTCCTTTTCTTAGTTATTTTAGTTTTTTAGTTATTTTAATTAATTTAATATTTAATAATAAATAATTTAAGCTTTTTCAATTTTTTTGGTTTGCGTAGTTTTCTTAGTTAGGATTTTTAGAACATTTTAGTGATTTTTAATTATTTTTTAGATTAAATTTTTCGTTGGGACGCGTTTTTACGTTCGTACGTTCACGCGTTTTCGTCCGTTTTGAGCATAGTCCGTTTCCGTTTTATTTTCTTTTCGACTTTCCAAAAACGTAATCACTCGATTAAATACGTCTATATCTTTTGGCTAAACACCATACCTCCTCGAGAACGAACTCGACTTGTCGGTATTTGCGTTTTTCAGAAAACGTACGTACTAATACTTACCCGCTTTTGTCGCTTTGTTTTTTCTAAAATAAAGTGTACAAAAATACCGCATCACCAATTGGCGCCGCTGCCGGGGAGGTGTGTTTAGCCATATTTATTTATCGTGTTTGTTTGAGTGTTTACGCTTTTATCGTAAATACTTCTTTTTATTTTTCTATACTATTAGCCATACAAATAAATAGTGTTAAATAGAACTCTATTAACACAAAATCGTTTTCTCGTTTTTATTGTGCATAATATATTGTATTTACGTAGAACAATTAACACAGAATAAATATCCAAATACGCGAGAAATCGCACCTCAATAGTTGAGCGTTCCGGTCACTATTGTTGTATCGAATTCAAACGAAATCAAAGGCAAAATAGATAAATACTCTTAATTGGTTTAACCTCGATAAATACAAACTATAAGGTGGGTATAAGGCGGTTGTATTTCATGACCTAAGGAATAAAGGCTCTTAAGTGCTTCGCGCCGCCTCGTTTTCCCCGCTCGCTTGTGCGTATTTTGAAAGTGACGATTAATTAGGGGTTTCCCACATCAAGTATTATTAATCTATTTTTGTGAGTTTTAATTATTGAACCTCGAAACGTTTTGGCGTTCCGCCAACGTTTCAAAGTCGACGAGGGTTTTTACTTCACGTAATTACCTTCGTTCTTCTTGGATTCATTAATCGAGACCTTTGATTAGTGGATAGTTTTTGTAGATTAATTTCTACGTAATACACCAAAATTCCAAAAAAAATTAAAAAACCAAAAACACAAAAAGATTTTTCGATTTTTCCCTCTATTTTTATAATTCTTTTTCTCAACCCCTCTAAATTTTAATTCTTAATGGATTTTCATTGCCAAGGTTGTGGGAGACGAAAGTTTGGTTCCGTGACTTGTCCATGGTGTGTATGCGAAAGGTGCGGAAATTATGTCATCTATGCAATATTTAGGGCATGTCCACCGTGTAATCCGAACAATTGTTTGTACTCTAACGAAGAACGTCTTATCCATTGCCGATATTGTGGAAGCTCTTCCCATTGGCACGATGAGTGTCAAATTCAATACCCAAATGGTTACAACCACGAGCCAAATCCGAATTTCGTTGACCAATCTTCGCAATACTCACCGTCATGTGAGTATTGTGGAGATGAACCTCACTATGGGTACGATTGTCAACCGATGAACCAAAATACGTATTTTGACAATCAATTTTCCGGTTTTGACGAATCACACGACATGGGTTACAATTACGACAATGGGGGTGGTTATCCATACGACGAACCGGATTTTTCTCAAAATCCGTGTTGCGACAATTGTGGGGGGCCTCACGATACTTTTTCTTGCCAACCAATGGATTATGATGAGCCCAATTCATATGATAATTCCGGTTTTGATAATTTTAAGGCCCCACCATACAATCTCGATCCTCCAAATTCCCATGAGCCCGATCCATGTTACAATTCCGACTTTGACCAACCATCTCCACAACATATTTTCGATGATAATCTAGGTTCTAGTCGTGTCGACGAAAGGTCTAAACGTTTCAATGAACGAATTGATATGCTCTTCCAACTAATTATGGAGAAAAAAGATACCCTAATTGTTGAAGAGGTTGAAAAGAGCATCGAGGGTGAGGAATCGAGGGTGTCAACTAACGAGGTTTTTGAAAATATTTTCGAAAATAAACAACAAGAAAAACTCGTAGCACGTGTTGGAACAATGAATGTTAAACCTTTGGAACCTAATTTTTCTAAGGAAGTTGAAATTATCAAAGATTTTCAAAATCAAAATACACCAAATTTTGACGAAGATAGTCCGTTAAGTGATTTTGAAAAAGAAGAAATTGATAAGGTTTTAAGAAAAATCATTGACCCCTCGATTTTTGAAGAGTATCAAAATTTAATTCCGGAGGGACGCGTTACTACTATTTCTACGTCTTTTGAGAACCCGCATTCGATCCCTCCGAAGGACCAACTTGAAACCATCAAGGCTACAACGTCAAGTGACGAGCCTTTTATTCCTAATCCCACACCGTGTGAGATTATGGATTTATCATGTGAGAATTCCGTTGATGGCCTTGCTCATATTGATACGTTTTTCGACGCCGATGTCGAAACCACTAAGGCAAAATCTTCAAATGAAGAGCCTTTTACTCCTATACCCACTACGGAAACCGATGCCTCTCTAAGTATGATGGAGACGAATCTTAGCACTAACCCTAGTGTCGAGATCCCTATTCCAATCCAAAGTGAGCCTACGGTTTTCTCCAAAGATGAGGGAAGTGATTTTTCTCTCGATGAATCTTTCCACGAATATTCCAACGAGGCAAATCATAATAGTGAGTGTGAATCTATATCTTGTGATGATGTCTCTCCCATTGACACTTCGGGGAGAGAATCAACGACTTTTTCGAACCCTCTTTTCAATGACGATGATTTTTCCGCTAGTGATGACGAGTCACTAATCGACGAGGACGTTCAAAATACCGATTCTAAAATCTTTTCGAACCCTTTATTCGAATTTGATGACGCGTTCATTTTTGGTGACGTAAATCCTCTCTTTGATGAGACGTTCGAGGACATCGAGAGTGAGGATTCTAAGGATCTTAAACTCGATGAGCCGGATTTAATAGTCACCCTCCCGACGTCTCATAGGGTTGAGACTTCTCTTTCTACTCATGACGTTTCCATTCTCGAGGGGTTCACCGATGAACCGCCTCTCGATGAGAATGAGGATTTTAATGAGGCTTTTGCCTTTGATCCGGAGGGGAATTTTGAAACTCCTATTTTGAGCAATTATCTTTCTATTTCACCTTTGTTTCAAAGTATACCAACCCACCCCCTCGGATATGATGAGTTTTCATACGTTGTAAGGAGTTTTCTTCCTTACAAGACGTATCCTCCGGCTTTGCGTGTTTTATTTTCAACAAAATGTGAGGATACGATCTTTGATCCTGGTATAAAGGCTTTGCCTTTATTATCGGTTGCTTTTGGGCCTTGATTACATGTAAGTCCCACCAAAAATGACCGAACCATGATAATCCCTAAATGATCACATTTATGGGGATTCGAGTCGAGCTTTTGACTCGGTTATCAAAAACAAGGTGCCTCGTGGGGGAATTCTCATGCTTATCCATGTACATATTATTGTTTTTTTAGTTAACCTAATGAGGGGATTTGTTCCCTTCCAACCTTTGTTCCGTGGTTGTTTGTGAATTGTGGTTTTTAGATCATTATCTTCACGTTTGGAGCCTCTCGTGTTCGTTTTATGGGAGAACTCGATCGTTTGCTTTGAAGAATTTCTCGATATCCATATGATATATATCCTTGATTGTTCTAACATTAGGTTTTTAGCACACTTCATAAACGGCTATTGATTTAATGGTTCCACCCTTTCCATGCTAGATTATGCATTCGACTTCGTCTCTAGTATGGGGGTATCCTACCCTTAGACTCGAAACATTGAGGACAATGTTTAACTTTAGTATGGGGGGGTGAATAGATACTTCACCTTGCTTACGTCACCACGCAATCCAAATTTTATCTTTTTTGTTATCATTTTGTTGCAAAATAAGGCTAAAAATGGCCAAATTTGAAAAAAAAATTCTCATGTTTTATAAGTGTTTAAGACACGAATGTAGGTTTTCCGATGGTGAGAATAAGAGTAATTTTTGACTCGACTGTGCGTGTTGAGCACTTAGCTTCGATTCCTTAACCTTTTAGGCTAAGTCTCTTAAATGAGGACGAAAAATGATAGAGTTATTTATAAGTCTCGTAATTTTTCACGATCTCATGTGTAGTAATTATTAGCTTATTCTCCCCACGCTTTTGTATAATAAATTGTTAATAAATATTGATTTAGCGGTTTAGTCAATATTGTTGATTTCTAATTTGTTCTAGTAGCTTCCATGTAATTAAACTGGGAAAACATTAAGGTATCGTCAGCGTCACGGTTTTGAAGTATTGGCACACGAATAATCAAAGGCTTCACCCAATAATAAGATTTCAAGTGCTCACCTAAATTAAGCAAAAATTTTAAGCTCACAAGGCCGAAAAATCTATGCAAAATTGAAAGTGAATTATGCCTTAATCTTTGAAGCTTTAAAGATCCAAAATTCGCCTTTGCGTGAGGATATACGTCAAGTCATAATAAAACCACCGATGATGGCGGATAATAAAAGACAAGAGCAAGACCAAAGTCATAATAAAATCTTCATGGCGAAGTTGAATAAAATATGGAGGTAAACCATGATAATAAAACCACCGATGATGAGGCGGATAATAAAAGTCATGGTAATAAGTCTTATGTTCAAAACCGTTCTAAAATCGTGTTTATCGATCCTTTTTGTTGACTTAATTTTTTGACATCGTTGTCTATTAGGGTGAATTATTAATTTAGTGATTTTGGTTACACCGTTAAGACTCTATTTTTAGACCTAATCTCTATTCACGCATAAGTCAATGATGTATCCTCGTGATCATTTAGACAAATATAAAATATAAGAGATACCAAGTAGGAATAAGGGAGTTTAGGTGTGTAATTAACACTCATGAGATATGATTGTGTTGCTAACTTATAATAACAATGATCTCGTTACACGCTTAGCATGGAATCGAGTGAAAATCGAGGATGACGAACTTATCTCTATGAGGCATTCACGTGTAGTAGTTTATATAAATTTATGTCTTTAATAAATGTCACAATAAAATAAATTCTGGAAGTGCTAAGATATTTTATTCTAGCATTGCGTGAGGGCACGGCAATGGTTTAGTATGGGAGAGTGATGAGACTGTAATTATACATAGTCTCACGGTTCAAATCGGGCTTAAAATGCTTTAAATATCATCAAAATACCCAAATATATGCTTGTATTCGTTTGTTGTATATTTTAGGTATGGATATCGAGAAAAAGATAAAAAGATCACAAGGAACAAAGAAAAACGAACACAGGAAACGAAGCCGCACAAAGAACCGGACCCGAATGTGGATTTCCCAAAAATGCCCTTGAAGTTTGAAGTTTTGTCACATTTGGTCCCTCAAGAATTGAAGATATACACTTTTGGTCCTTCATTTTTGGCAACTTGTCAAGAATGCCCCTTGAAGATGTTCACAAGACCAAAGACGAGATTGCATTTAACGGATGGGTATATTCGGTTCGATTCGACAAAGTTGGAAGATTTTACAAGTCGAAGATTAAGTCAAGTCAAACCCGAGAGACAATAAAATGAGCATGAAAAACCGATCCCAAACCTCAAAATAATATTTTACGAGCCACTCCGCACACGTTTAACGGGCCGAGTTGGCCCGTAAAAATATTAGTTAAATATCAAATTTCATGTCATTCATTCGTTAAAGCCCACTATTAAAACCTTAACCCACTATTATTCTATTATTTCATTATTCAAAATAGGCCTCTTTATTTTACTCAGCCCGATTATTAAACATAATCCCAATTGAACTTTTTTCTTACCTCTCGGTAATAAACAAAAAAAAGTTGGGCCCTTTGTTTTCATATAACATTCGTTGAAAAAAAAGAACAGAAAAAGAGAGGGGACGAGTTATACATACAAACAGAAAGTGGTTAAGGGCTAGGGTTCATCATTTATCTACTCAGCCACCATTATCACACATCTTAATCTCTCATAACCCTAATCCCTATCACCATCTCATCTTACCCCACCCACAACACCCCCATGTGCTAAATCACTTCACCATGTCAGCAATTGGTCCCCTATCCAACTCATCTTTGACCTGATGTGAAGAAGGAGACAAAGAAGAACAGCAAACCAATGGCTAAGATTGCTAAGCGTGTTCACCACACCAAAATGAAGGCTCGGGATCATTTTTACTCCTGTAATTTCACATGGCACCAACAGAAGTCACAAGAACTCACAACTCAAAAAATTCGCATATGATGTGAAGATTCCAAGGGCAAAGATGGAATGCAAGCTGTAAGGGTTTACTTTATTATTTATCTAGAATCATCCAATAGTTAGTATAAAAGGAGGTCCAGTTTGTGGAAACCCCTTTGTTCCAGAATTTTTGTAAGATTTTAAGTTTATTAATGAAAATGAAATATTTAATCTTTTGTAAAAATCTGAGTTCCATTTTTACTGCTTATTTAGTTACATTTTCATTTTATGCAAATTAGTTAAAAGGTTTCAAAAGTTTTCTTTTTACAAAAAGATTTTCAGAAAAAACGTTTTCTTGAAGTTTCTTTTACTCAAGTTCTTGAGTCAATAAACAAGTAAAAGTGAAAGTGGACACTTGTTTAATTGATTTTAAAGATTTGTCATTTGCTTGTGTTGTTTGGAAAAATCAGTTTTCAAGAATTTTTCAAAAGATTGGTTTACACTCTTGGCTATATAAGCTATAGGAAATAAGTTGGCTTAATCAATAAGCCATGCTTATAATCTTATAGGCTGTTATTCAGTTCACTTTTCTTCCTTTTTTGGTTTTAACAGGTACACAAATGAAGTATATTAGATGATGTGTGGATTGTGGTAGTCCAACATCATCATCATCTTTACATACCAACAGCACCCTCACAATTCTTCACCATAAGCTAGCTTTTAAGCTATAAGGAGAAGGCGTTAGCAGCCTTGGTGGGGCCTGGATGTGGGTCCCTCATGGTAAGAGCTTGAACCCTCTTTTGGTTTAAAGTAAAATTTATGTGATAATTTGAGTTGAGCTGTTTGGATGATTGATCAAATGCTTGGTTATGTCTATTTGATGACTTGAAACAGGTTAGGATTGTTGTTTTTTATCAAAAGATTTCAAAGTTTAGTGAGGAAATTTTGTTTGGGAAGTTTTGACATAAATCTGCCTTTTAGTTCCTTAGGTGTTGTTTGGGACGGCTTGATTTGTGGGTAATACATATCTCACAAAGCTTGCCTAGCTCTGCATAAACTTATTGGGGTTGTAGGTTGGTGCTATTTATAATTGTGTTACAGGGTTACTAGACCTGGTTATTGGTTACAAACTGAATCTTTTGGGCGGGTAAATGTGGTCTCAAACTTACATTAGTTGTCAACCAACTGTGTAGGCGTTGAACACCAAAACAGCCAAAAGGTTTATGGTTTCCTAATCACTAGCTAGGTTAGGGTAAATGGTCTAATCTTGGTAGGATTATAGTACTAGGTTGTAATCAGGTCTTAGGGTGATTTAATTTAGGTTGTTAGTAGCTATTTCAGCTATCTTGTATATAGGAAGTTGACAAAAGGTCATCTAGTTCAGATTAATAAACTAGCTATCTTGTTTATTTTGTTTTGCTCTTAGGTCTCACTGTTGGTTTATTCTGGATATTTTGTTTTGATTATGGGAACTTAACAGCTTTTGAGGTATCCTTTGGATCCATTTCTTGCTTAACTATGGAATGCCCTTATGATTTTTCTCACTGCCTGCTATTTAGCTTGTTTTTAGCCCACTCTTGGACCCACTGTGATTGTTCATTTAAGTTTTATAAGTCTTGTGGTGTTGATTTGCTGCAAACCTGTGGTGTTTCAAGAGTCTTGTGTGCTTAAAATTGACTCCCACAAGAATAAGTCTTGTGGGGTGCTTGTGAATCCAAACAACAAACCAAGCTGAGAAGAATCGAATATCTGCTTGTTTTTTCTCTTTTTATCTATTTATTTATTAACTGTTAACACAAGAAGTAAATCTGTGGCGTGATTGTGCTACCGTTTGTTGTGTTTGCGTGTTTTATTTTGGTGTTTAAATCTGTGCGTCCACAGTAACTTAAAAAAAGTAAAGAGTAGGAAGGGTACTGCTCGTTCTTTTCATGATTGACTGTGTACAACAAAGTTTATAAGTTATTGGCGTGATTTGTTGAATCGAGTTGAGTTTTATTGATGTGGTGAATAAACTTTGTTAAATGTGCAACCTAATCACCAAAGCCATTCTTTTGCTGCTGCATATCAAGACCAACAGACCTGGATGAGGTGTTTGGGTCTGCTGTTATACCACTTCAAGAAAGTTTGGTACTGTCAAAAAAAAGTCTGGGTGGGAATTGATGCCCAGACCTCTTGTTACCCAACACAGCAACACCTCCTATAACCATATCTACTCTAGGAGAGTTTTTTTGTTATAACTTACATTTTAGCTTCTTTTAAACTCTTTTTCTTAAAGAACAAAAGAAAAATACAGAAGTGCTGGTAGTGGGTTTCGAACCCCAGACCTGTTGGAGGTAACAAACGCAGCATAAGCCTCCCCTTACCATCTGTCTACTGCAACTTTTTTTTAATTGATTCTTTTATTTCACTTTTCATCCCGTTTTTTATAACTGTGAAAAAAGAGGGATTAGTGGGACTCGAACCCCTGACCTCTTGCTCAACACCCCCAAGCCTCAACCAACTGAGCTACAATACTTTCTTGTTTGATCATTGCATCTCATTTCTTTTATCTTTGGTTTTTTTTCTCTTTTTTTTACTAATTGGCTTATTAGCTTATTAAGCTTGATTCTTAGCTTATACGAGCTTGTAAATTTGGGCTTTTAGTTTTTGTAGGTCCAATATAGTACAAAGTATTTTCTGTAAATTTTTGTTTTTTTATAAAAATCATTTAATATTTTAATTATTCAATTAGTTTTTTTTATTTAATTCATTAAAAATTATTTATAAGTCAAAAAAATATAATTCTTTTTTCTAAAATTTTCTTTTGACATTTAGGACGTAGAAAAAATAATTTTTCTTTTGTATAGTTTAAATATCATAATTTTCTTTTTATTATTTCATTTTCTAGGATTATTTTAGTTTTAAATTTAAGAAAAGTCATAAAAAATAGTTAACTTAAGTTTTTATTTTCAGAAAAACATTTTTTTTTTGTTTTTATAATATAATTTAGGTTTAGAAATAGATAAAGATAGAATTTTGTCCTTTTCTTAGTTATTTTATTTTTTAGTTATTTTAATTAACTTTAATGTTTAATAATAAATAATTTAAGCCTTTTCAATTTTTTTGGTTTGCGTAGTTTTCTTAGTTAGGATTTTTAGAACATTTTAGTGACTTTTAATTATTTTTTAGATTAAATTTTTCGTTGGGACGCGTTTTTACGTTCGTACGTTCGCGCGTTTTCGTCCGTTTTGAGCATAGTCCGTTTCCGTTTTATTTTCTTTTCGACTTTCCAAAAACGTAATCACTCGATTAAATACGTCTATATCTTTTGGCTAAACACCATAGCTCCTCGAGAACGAACTCGACTTGTCGGTATTTGCGTTTTTCAGAAAACGTACGTACTAATACTTACCCGCTTTTGTCGCTTTGTTTTTTCTAAAATAAAGTGTACAAAAATACCGCATCAACTCGCTTCACGATTTGAGACTTTCTCAGACAGATATTTGGCAGTGACTTCATACTTCGAATCTTGAAAGACGTTCTTGAAATAATGGTCTTCTCTTCATAGTAGGAATTTCTTCACTTGAAGTTTTTGAGAGATTCTTCATACTTGGACCACGACTTCTTCCTTTTTCTCCAATCTTTATTTTGGATTTTGATATACAACGATCCGCCTCCTTTTAGGACTTGGATCTATTTATCCTCATACCTTGCTAGGGTCTTTTCGGATAGACTTCTCCATGATCTTTAGGGGAGTATTTGTTTTTCGTCGTGTTTCTCGATCCTTCATATTGATTTTTGATAAATGATTCTTCACATCACTTTGGATCTTTAGCAACAAAATGTAGCTCTCATACCTTGTTAGGACCTTTTCGGACTCGCCAATCTTCGCATCCCGCTTCAATAAGTTATGCCTTGGCTATGAACTCTAATTAATACCGATCAACTTTTAAACGATCTTGTGCTAGAAGCTAAGTAACTTTTCAAATCGTACGACCTTACTTATTGCAATTATAATTATTAACAAGCGATGGTAAAAGCTCACAATTAACTCACATAAATTCATGGAAGAATACCATACTTATAATTGACTCTATCATCTCTTGTTCTCCACAATTTAAAATCTCAAAGAATGAGATTCGTGGATGCTTAGCCAATTAAATCAAAGTTTTGGGTTTTCAAGTCATCTATTGGATCTTGCAACTTCTTATACTTTTTTAAGTTTAGAATTCGCATTTTAAAGTTCCCTTGATAAACGACTTTCTAAGACCAATTATAGGAACTTGTGAAAAGTTATTATTCTTAACCCGTAGAGTTAAGACTTTCGCGTTTTAAAGTTCCCTATATAAAAGCCTAGCAAAACTTAATTTAAACACGTTAAGGATACTAGATAGAGTAAACTTGGATAAGTAAACTCGGGTTGAGTCAAAAGATTCATGACGGGCCTAATATATCAAAGACATCAAAACTCATTAAAACCATTTTATTTAACTTTATTTTACTTAATGTTATTTTTGAAATGAAATATATACATATGATGCGATAACAAAAGGAAAGATCATAAAAGAAGATAAATGAAAAATACTACTAGGCCAAAATGGATCAAAAATTTAGAAAAATGTCGAAAAATTAGATTTTCCGGTAAAAATGAGGACAAATTCATGGAAAAGCTCACTTAACTTCGATAGAAGTCCCCCTACACTTGATATAAACATTGTCCTCAATGTTTAAGCATGTGGGAGTAAACTCCCCTACACTTAGGACATTGTGCACTTTGTTTAAATCTTGCTAAGGAAAGGACAACTAAAGTGATTTCAATGTCAACATATAAGATATGAATTATTGAATTACAAGAGTTTAGGATAGAACTGGGAAGACGGGTACACGGGATCACGGGTCGTCAAATATCATCAAAGTTCTCTTTGAAGCTTTAATCCTTGCACATCATAAGAAATAACACAACAAACACCTACATAGCTCCCCCTACATTTATTAAGAAAACGGGTAAAAAGGATAGATCATCGGGTTGAATGTGGTGAGGGATGGAATGTGGTGAGGGATGGAATCATCTCGTGAGAGATGTCCTCACCAAAGTACAACTTAACACGCTGGCCATTCACTTTAAAATTAGGCCCATTTGGTTGCGATAACTCAATGGTGCCATAGGGGAAGATTTTGGCGACGGTGAATGGACCAGACCAACGGCTCTTAAGCTAGCCTGAACAGATTTTCAACCGAGAGTTAAAGAGTAAAACTTGATCACCTATGTGAAACTCTCGGTTCTTAATCCTAGAATCATGAATGAGCTTGGTTTTCTCCTTGTAGATCAATGAATTCTCATAAGCTTCATTCCCCAGTTCATTAAGTTCATTGAGTTGGATCTTCCTAAGATCACCGACTTTGTTGATATAAAAATTAGCCCATTTTAAGGCCCAATAAGCCTTATGCTCCAACTCAATGGGGAGGTGGCATGCCTTTTCGTACACAAGACGATATGGAGTGTAACCAATAGAAGTCTTATATGCGGTATGGAAATCCCACAAAGCATCATCTAACTTATCTGCCCATGAGGCACGATGCTCTCCCACAGTACGCTCTAAGATTCTCTTAAGACCACGGTTAGAAATCTCGGCTTTACCATTAGTTTGTGGATGATACGCGGTGGAAAGACGGTGATTGACACCATAATTAGCCATGACTCGAGCAAATTGATCATTGCAAAAATGAGTCCCGCGATCACTGATGATAGCACGAGGAACACCGAATTGAGCAAATAATTGTTTCAGAAAGTTCAAAACCACCCTCGCATCGTTAGTGGGTAAATCCTTTGCTTCAACCCATTTGGATACGTAGTCAACGGCTACGAGGATGTACTTGTTCCCTTTGGATGATGAAAATGGCCCCATAAAGTCGATGCCCCATACTTCAAAGATTTCACATTCTTGGATGAAATTTTGAGGCATCTCATCTTTATGTGTGATCTTGCCTTGTCTTTGGCAAGCATCACAATGATTAACCATTTCATGAGCGTCATGATAAATGGTGGGCCAATAAAATCCAAAGTCGAAAACTTTCTTCGCGGTATAGTTAGGACCAAAGTGACCACCGGGGGGTCCTTTGTGGCAAGCTTCTAGGATTAGTAAAGCTGCCGGCCCATCAACACACCTACGAATGACAAGATCCGCACATTGCTTGAAAAGGTAAGGGTCGTCCCAATAATAGTGTTGAATGTCCTTGAAGAACTTTTAAAATGCGGGAAAAGTTAATTAAAAACTAAATTAAAAGTAAATTTGAAAATAAAATGAGAAAAGACAATTTAAAATTAAACTCGACAAAAAGTTAAAACTCGAATAAAAGTAAATTTGAGAACTCTAATATTAAACTAAGACAAAACTATTTTAAAAATAGCACTAAGTAAAAATGCGGGAAAAGTTAAATTTGAAATTGAGATAAAAACAAGAATTAAAATCCAAAACTTGTGAATGGATCGTAACCTACGATCGTATCGATCGATCGCATCACACGATCGCAGTACCCTCATCGTAACCAACGAACTTAACCACGATCGTACTATGAGATCGCAGCCAATGATCGCACTGGCCGATCGCAGCGAGCTATCCTGACTAGTGATCGCAACAAGCTGATCGTACCCACGGATCGCAACACAGATCGTAGCCACATATCGCAACAGAGCGATCGTGACCTGGATCGTGATAGATGATCGTAACCAACAATCACAACTACGATCGCAACTTGGATCGTGGTTGTGGATCGCAGTCTGGATCACAACTTATGATCGCAGTAATGGATCGCAAGTAAAAGCCCTTAGGTTTATGCGATCACACTTACTCGATCGGAACAAGTAAAACCCTTTAAACTGTTACGATGGGGTACAATAAGCAAATAAGCCGAACCGAATAAGCACCTTTCAAAATAAGCAATTACCAAAACATAACCAAATCTAAATAAGCACGAATTTAAAAACATTTAAAACACTAAATAAGCAAGATTTTTAAAATAAACTTTAGAAAGATTAAATTTTTAAAGACACTTAAATGAAAATAAGCTAAACACGAAATAAGCTAAAAGTACAAAGAGCTAAGACCATGAATAGCATGAAATTGATAGGAACAAAAAGATAAACTTTTTAATCAAACAAGCATCAAGATTAAACAAGATACATACTTAATCTGAATCAAATTCACAATCAAAAACAAGAAAGGTAGAATAAGATAGATGATGAAAAGCTTGAACTTGAACTTGTAGATTAACGATTCAAATACAAGATTAAATGAAAAGCTTAAAACTTGAAAGAAAATGGAAGAAATCTAGAGAGAGAAAGTAGCATCATCTACTTCTCTCTAAAGATATGAAAACTAAAAATAAAATTGACTAACTAAAAAAAACTAACACCCTCCTAATGAAGCATTAGGAGAATATTTATAGGAGAAGGGAGTTGGTAGGATGCTTCTTTCTTTCTTCCTTTTGTCTTATCGTCTTTTTAAATGACTCGTCTTTCTTGACTTTGTCTCGGGATTAGTCGAATGATAATATGAACTCGTCTTCTAATTTCTTCATTTAGTTGACTTGGTTCTTCGACTTCGTCAAACTTCCTTCTTTAGACTTTTTCTTTGATAAATCTTCAGAATAGGCATTTGACTTTCGTTCTTCTTGCACTTTTGATCTTTTGACTTCGTATTTGTCTTTTTCTTTGATAAAAGCTCGTGAAAGCCCGTGTTTTCTTCTTTTTTCGTATTTTTGTCCTAAAAAACAATAAAAACACAAACCACGCATAATTCCGACTTTTACGACATAAAATACACGTTTTGGTCTTGTTTTTATTATAATTAAGTGGTAAAGGATAAGTGTTTTCACACGTATTAGATTTGATTGAAGATCCTGAATTAGAACTTATTCGAGCTCAATTACTTAGGGTGAGAAAGCGATGGAAGGATATACTATAGAAGATCACAACCTACTTTATCAAGGAAGACTTGTTGTACCGAAATCTTCAAAATAGATTCCTGTATTATTTCAGTACTTTCATGGTAGCATGGTGGGGGCCATAGTGGGGTACTTAAAACATATCAAAGAATGGCAAGTGAGATTTATTGGGTGGGTATGCGAAGAGACGTGGCTAAGTTCGTTGCGGAGTGTGAAATATGTCAACGACACAAGTATTCAACCATGTTTCCGAGCGGGTTGTTACAACCGTTGGAATTACCAGAACGAGTTTGGGAAGACATTACTATGGATTTTATTGAAGGAATACCATGTTCCGAGGGATTTAGTGTCATACTAGTTGTTGTTGACCGACTGAGTAAATACGATCATTTTATTCCTTTGCGACATCCGTTTACATCTGTGACGGTCACTGTAGCATTTCTTCGTGAAGTCATCCGATTACATAGGATACCAAGATCCATCGTTACAGACATGGATAAGATATTCTTAAGCAACTTTTGGAAGGGATTGTTCCGTTTTCAAGGCACGAAACTGAAACGGAGCACGGTGTACCATCCTCAGACGGATGGTCAATCCAAAGTGGTTAACCGAAGCCTATAGACTTATTTGAGATGTTTTACATCTGATACTCCAAAAAATGGGCTTTGTGGTTGTCGTGGGCGGAATATTGGTATAATACTTCTTTTCATTCGTCAATCAAAACAACACCATTCAAGGCCTTGTATGGTCGAGATCCGCCTCGTTTGGTTTTTTATGGAGTAGGTACATCTCCATCATTTTAAGTAGACGAGTATTTACAGGAAAGTGACCAAATTAATAGAATTAAAGGGTCATTTGGCTAGAGCGCAACAACTGATGAAAACTAAAGCTGACAGCCTCCGTAAAGACGTACAATTTGAAGTGGGGGAGTTCGTGTATTTAAAACTCAGGCCGTATAGACAGCATTTTGTAGCTCGCCGTATGAATGAGAAGTTAGCACCTAAGTTCTTTGGGCCGTTTGAAGTACTGGAAAGAATTGGAGAGGTAGCTTATAAACTAAAGTTACCTAAGTCGTCAAAAATACATAATGTATTTCATGTGTCTCAACTTAAAAAAGTTATTGGTGACTGCATTCCCGAATCAACATTACCAAAGGGGTTGACCGAAGATATGGAGATAATAATACAGCCTACAGAAATCTTTGGAGTTCAGAAGGGCAGTAAAGGAAATCAATTTGTGCTTGTGCGTTGAAAAGATTTGCCTGGTTATGAAGCAACCTGGGAACCACTTGAAAATTTTCGACAGCAATTTCCAGACATCCACCTTGAGGACAAGGTGGTTCTTCAGGATGGGGGTATTGATACAATGTGGGACAAAGTTTACCAAAGGCGCAATAAAGCAACTTAAAGGGGCGTTGGGCAAATATCTAATTCTGGAGGGATAAGGATGTTATATATTAATTATGTTATTTATTTAAGGTTATTACTTGTTTAGCAAGTCAGTCTAGTATAAATAGAGGTAGGGGTCATTAATTTAGGGCATGAGATTAATTAGAGTCGACTTAAGATTCTGGAAAAACTTTGGTCTTGTTCTTTTTTTCTATTGTTCTTTGATGAGACTGTAATTATACATAGTCTCATCGTCCAAATTGGGCTTAAAACGCTTAAAATATCATCAAAAAACCCAAATATATGCTTGTGTTTGTTCATTGTGTATTTTAGGTACGGATATCGTGAAATCAATAAAATATCAAAGGAATCAAGCAAAAACGAACACGGGAAACGAAGCCGCACAAAGAACCGGACTCGAATCATGATTTTCCATTGAAGTCCTTGAAGTTTGAAGATTTGGCAAGAATGGTCCCTCAATTTTGAAGACTTGTCACAAATGACCCCTCAAGAATCATTTGTTCAAGATTGGTCCTCACAAATTGAAGATATGTCAATATAGGCCCTTGAAGAATGAAGAAAATACACTTTAAGTCCTTATTTATTTATTTATAAAAGAAAGGGACTGAAGTTGTATTTAGATCAAAGTTGTTTTGTGAAGAAAAACCCTAAAATCTGATTATACTTGGAATGAAGACACTTGCATAATTCAGGGGGCAAAGTTGTTAAAAAGAAACCCAAACCCGGTCAAAACCCACCATAAGCCCAGTCAAACCACCTTTTGAGCCCAAACCAACACCCAAACCCGGCCCAAAACTTCATACAACCAGTTTATTTATTAAACTGGTCAATGGTCAAACCCCATATTTTTCCCACTAAACACTCTTTTTAAAATCCTTAACCCTTAAACCGAATCAAACACACCCTAATCCCATGTCTTCATAAACATAAACCCTAATTCACCACTCATTCAAAACAAAGGGGATTTGGCTAATCTTTTGCAGATTGTTGATTAACCCCACCATAACCAAAACCCACAACCCAGAAACATTGTCCCGTGACCCAAGAGGCCCCACCAAGATTCCCCTGCCGCACCAAGAATGGCAATTTCAGCATCTTGCAGAGATCAAACGTTCCAAAACGTGTTTCTTGGTCCCTAAGATCAGATTAACGTCCCAGATCAATCAGTCAAGGCTGTCAATCACATGGAACCAAAATTGACCAAGTTTGAATAACTTTTTCAAGGGCAAATTCGGATTTTCAGTAGCTAGTGTTTCTCATTTGTATTTTTTTTATTCAGAATTCTAGAATCATCTTAGGACTAGTATAAAAAGAGCCTTCAACCTGTGAATGGCCTTTTGTTCCAATTTCTTTGTAATTTTTTTGAAATGAATAGTTAAAGTGTTTATCAAATTTGCAAAGAATTGAGTTCCAGTTATTATCCTGTTTTTCTTAGTGTAACTTCTACATTTTGATGCAAGTTAAAATCAGTTTCTTTCTCATCAAGGGTTTTCAGTTTTTCAAAAAGTTTTTCAAAGTGCCAATCTTCTTGTTTATCTGGAATCCCATTCACATTGAAGTGAAAGTGGATGTGTGATGAGATTTCAGAGTTTCTATGTTAATTTGTTACCATTTTTCAAGTGATTTCAAGATAGGACGTTTTTCAAAAAGTGTGGAATTTTTCAAAGGATTTTTATAAAATCTTATTTCCATTTATTATCTAACATTTACTGTAGCATAAGCTCATCACAAGCCTGACAAGCTTGTGATAAGCCTATCTACTTGTTTCTCTTTTCTTTGTTGGCTGTTATGTGTAGGAAGCAAGGCAACAAGACCATATCTTCATTGCATTTCATCACTGTTTTCTTTGAAGATATTTGTGCCTTGGGTCCCACTTGGATTCCAACAGCAGGCAGTCTTCTACATCTCATAAGCTCCTATAAGCCCTCAACAAGCCCTTTTGGAAGGCAGTCAGCCAGGTATGGGCTTGAACCCCATTTGGCCTTGTTTTTTAGTATCATTAGGAGAATTATGTGATTTTGAGCATCACCTGTTAATTTGCTTTTTGTTGGTTTGATTAGGCTTGTTTAAGCTTTATATACATGTTAGAAATAGTAGAAATCAGTTTGGTTTGTTTTTAATTAGATTTTGTTTGAAAAAAATTCAATTTCTGAAAATATAGGGGTGCTTGGGAATAGGGTTTAAGCCAAGTAGTTGACAGCTTGTGGTTTATAATTCACCTAGACACACTTGTATTAGATAGTAGTAATTTATTTATGTCATTGGTTTCAGTTTGGTAGGCTTTAAAGAAGTTTGCTTGATAAACATTGGGTAAAAATAGCTACAAAAACAGTAAGTCACCTTAACTGCTTGTTTTAGTGCTAATTGACCCCTCATTCTTGTAATCTGTTAGGATTTGGGTTAATCTAGGGATTTTTATCAGTTTAGTGCACTTTGGTTGTGTTTTCATTTAGTTGTGCTAGTATTAAAATTCGTCCAAAGGCCTAGTATATCAGCAACTAGACCATAGACCCACTTTCTGTTAAATATTCACTGGTCTTGACCTATTGTTGTGATTTTTGTGTGATTATGTGTTGTAACCTGCTTACTTTATTGCTAGCTTGACTCCCCACAACCCAACTGGTTGTGGGGGTGCCCAATTGTCCAAAAGAAATTTGGTAACAAGAAACATACAAGTCAAAAGGGTCCCAGACCCGTTTTTATAACTAGCAGTGGGAACCAAGTTCCTAGTGGTAGTGTAAATTTTGGTACTGCCTTGCTAACAGACAAAAAGGTCCCAAGTGTCACTATCAGTTTTCTATTCTTTTTGTCTTTAGTGGTCTAATTTAGGAATTTTAACTTGATTTCAGTTTTATAATTTTTCTTATTTTAATTCTGATTTTTCCATTTAGTTTATTTTTATTTAACTGTTCATTTCCTATTTTTTAGATTAAATTGCATTTTAAATTACTTTTTAATTACTGATTTTTGTCTTTTAGTGTAAGAAATTAATATTTTCAGTTCTAAAAATGTTCTTAAATTTAGGAAAGTATTTTAAGATTTTTAGTTCAAAAATATTTTACTGTTCACATTTTTTAGTAATTTTTAGATTTTATTTAAGTTTAATTAGGGTTTTATTATAATCTGTTTATTTTTACTTTTTTCAAACTTTTTCATTTTTCTACTGTTCACTAGTATAATTTAGCATTTTTAAAACTGTCAACTTATTTTTAGCATTATTTTAATATTTTTAATCATTATTTTAGTTTAAAAATAGTTTTAGTGTTTTAAAAATAGAAAAATAGTTTTAAAAATTTAGGAAAAATACTTTTTAGTCTTTAAATAATATAAGTGAGTTTTTTGTTCAATAAAATAATATTTTGGGCTTTTGTTAATTATATTTAATTTTAGGGCTTTAATTAGCATTTAAAATTGAATATTTAATTAATAAAAGGTTTTAAAATATATTTATTGGATTTTTATTCTTATTTATATTATTTTAGACTTAGTTTAAACTTTTAATTAATTTTTAGGTTTAATTTTTAATTTTGTCACGTTTTACGTATTTACGTTCGCGTTTTACGTCAATTCGTCGTAGTTTAATCATAGTCGTAGCTCGTCTTTAATTTTTCTCTTCTAAACCAAAAACGTCACTAATCCAAACTTTGATTTTATATAATTGGCACACTTAATCCACACACCTCCTTCGAGAACGAACCCGCATTTATTCGGTTTTACGTTTTTCCTAAAGCGTAAGACTTAATACTTGCCACTCATACGCGTTTTTTCTAAAACGTGTACGATTTACTACTATCATTTTGGCACTGCTGCCGGGGAGGTGTTTTGTGTGCCATTATTAGTATCGTGTTTGTGTGAGTTGTGCGTTTTTGCTTTTCAATTTTTGGAAAGCGTATATAACGTACATACTCATTTTTGTTATTTTTCTCTATTATATTATAGTATCCAAATAAATCGTGTTTAGTTTTCCTAAACTAAACACAAACCAATCATTTTACTATATTGTAGATATCCCATTATCGTTTTTGTTTTTTTTTGTGAATATATTACTATATTTTACTTACGTAGAACAATAAATATACAAGTACTCCAAAAGCGTGAAAACGCAACCTTGATTCGGGATTTCATCACTCGATCATTGTATTCGAATCTAAAGCAAATGTTTAAAGGCAAAATAGATAAATACTTTCGTGAGGCTTAATTTCAATTAACACAAACTATAAGGTGGGTATAAGGCGGTTGTATTTCACGACCTAAGGGAAAAAGGCTCTTAAGTGCTTAGCGCCGCCTCGTTTCCCCCGCTTGCTTGTGCGTGTTTTGAGAAAGAGGGCTAATCGAGGGTTTGCCGCCCAAGTATTATCTACGTATATTATATTTGCTTGTTTTCAAGATTAAACACTCTTGAATGTTTTGGTGTTCCACCAACGTTGTAAAGTCATCGAAAGCGTTCACTCCACGTGATCGTTTTCATTCCTTAATGCTCCTTTAATCGAGAAGATCGATTCGAGAGGAGATTTGTATATTTGTGTCTAGTAATACACCAAAATCCAAAAAAATTAAAAAATAATCAAAAACCAAAAAAATTGAAAAAATCGAAAAACCCCAAAAAGAATCTTCTTTGCTACCCCCCATTCTACGCTTAGTGCATGCGCACTCGATCGAAGGATTATTCTAATTCTAGCAACGCTTCGAATCGACGCAATTGTAATCGAAGGAATCGACGACGTAGACGAGATTTAGAAACCGACGTTCCTAATATCGTTGTTGAAGAGACCTTAGACGAGATGGCCGACAATCGTTCGATGATGAAATTGCTCCAAGCACCCACCGCGGGTTATGGAGACGCGATCGTAATTCCCGCTATCGAAGCGGAGAATTTTGAGATTAAGAGCGGAATGCTTTCGTTAATCCAAGCTACGAAGTTTCGAGGTCGTGAAGCCGACAATCCTCACGACCATATTCGGAATTTTGATCATCTTTTAGCCACGAGCAAGTTTAAGAATGTCGACACCGATGTCGTCAAGCTTATGCTTTTACGTACTCGCTCGATGGTACCGCCAAGGATTGGTACGAGAAAGAGACACCTAATTCCATAACTACGTGGAAGGATCTCGTTTCCATGTTCGTTAATTATTTTTTCCCACCGTCTAAGACGACGTTTTTCAAAAATGAAATTACGAAATTTGAGCAAAAACCGAATGAATCTTTTAGAGACGCGTGGGATCGTTTTAAGGAATTGCTTAGGCAATGTCCTCACCATGGTTTTTCCGAGTTGCACCAAATCGATACGTTTTACAACGGTCTTAATTTTCAAGAACAAGATTCGTTGAATTCCGCCGCCGGTGGCAACTTTTTGTGTAAAACTCCGAAAGATGCATTGATAATTATCGAAAATCGATACAAGGTTTACCAACTCCGCAACGCACCGAGTGTTGCCAATGTCGCCAATATTAGTAATTCTAATCGCGACATTGAGAGGCTTGATGCGAAAGCCGATAAGTTGACGAATGTGTTTACGTCTTTTCTCGTTGAGATGCAAAAGAAAGACGCTCCCGCTACGGTGAAAGCGGTTGAGACATCGTGTACGTTTTGTGGTGGACTTCATAATTATTACGAGTGTGCGGCTACGGATGGCCAAACGTTGAATGTGAGTGCGTTAAATGGAAACAACAATTTTCAAAATCAAAATCGCGGGTCCATCACAACAAGGCAATTATAATCAAGGCAACAATTTTCAAAATCGTAACAATTTTCAAGGAAATAATCAACAAGGAACTTTTTCGAATCAAAATCAAGGTTATAATCAAGGTCGTAATTTGAATTGGCAAAATCGAGACAATAATCAAAACTCGAGTTTTCAAAACAACAACAATCAAGGAAACAATTTTTCAAGTGGGAATCAAAACAATTTTCAAAGAAGTAATCAAAACCAAGGGAACTTTAATTCAAATCAAAATAGTTCGTCAAACGATTTTCAAAATTACATGAAAACGAATGAGGCTAATATGAAACGATTAGAGGGAGAAATTGGTACTTTGAAAAATGATTTTTCTAATACTTTGAAACTTGAAAACACGAAGATTGAGCAAGGACAAATTGACATAAATAAGATGTTTTCGGCTATTATGAACAAAGCCTCGGGTGCTTCATCGAGTTCGTTACTTAGTGACACCGTCGCAAATCCGAAGGAACAATGTAAAGCCGCCTCGTCTCGTGAGAAAGGTCGTGTGATTACCCCTAACCTTGAAGGATTTCGAGTTGTTCCTTCTTCTCAACCCTCGACTTCTAAGACGTCTTATTGTTCTAAAGTCGATGGGGTGAACATGGAGACCAAGGAAAAGAGTGCACACCCTCGTGTACCTCAAATTCCATCCACGGTTCAAAAAGAGAGTTTTATCGACCTAACCAAAGTAACCCTTGAAGAAACTTGTGCATCGATCCTTCTTAAAAAACCCAAAAGGCATATGCCGAGAAAGGAAGAGGATCCGGGCCAATTTCTATTACCTTGTGATTTTTCCGAGATTGAGGGATGTTTAGCCCTTGCCGATTTAGGTGCTAGCATCAATCTTATGCCTCATTCTCTTTGTAAATTGATGAGAATGCCTAATCTTACCCCCACGAACATGATAATCGGGCTTGAAAATTGTACTCCATTAATACCAATTGGAATAGCCGAGGATGTCTATGTTAAAGTTGGAAAGTTCGTTTTTCCCGCGAGTTTCGTTATATCTGATTACGAGTGTGACCCTAAATGTCCCATTATTTTAGGCCGACCATTTTTATCGACGGCTCGAACCGTAATCGACGTTCACGAGGGGAGACTTACTATGAGATATGAGGAGGATAAAATGGACTTTTTCACGAGTAAATCCCAAGTGTCTTGTGATAATGAAAAAACCGAGGTTTCAAAACCTAATGTTTCTAGACCTAATGCTTTCAAAATGTTCACTTTAGCGGAAAGAATGAGGCTTAATGCATGTTTTGAAAAAAATTAAGAAGAACGGTTTTAAAGATGAGGATTTTAATGATAAAGAATACGTGTACCTAATTCAAAAGGGTATGTGTAAATTTATGAATGAAAATTCACTTTGGGATGTATTCGATGAATCAAGTGAACAACTAATTCCAAAGGGCGACATTAGTGCCATCACGACAATGACCAAAATGGACTCGTCTTCACCACCTTCGAAGGACCACGTCTTTGAGGCTTCAAATTCTAACTCCATCGAAGTGCCTTCTTTTCCTAGCCCAAAACCCGTTGAGGCGAGAGGTTTTATCGACATCGATCCTCTCGTTTTAGAAAAGTCACCTAAGCATAGTCATTCGACTTGTAAGACCATGGTTGTGAGTGCTCACATCGACTCTTTCTTTGACGATGACGATGGCGATTTTGCCGAGATTGATCACGTACTTTGAAATCCACATGCAATTTTTGATTCTCCTAAAAAGAAACATGTGAAGTACGATGATTACGAGTTTGATCCCGAGATTGAGGAAATCATTGAACGAGAGCTAGCTCTTTTGCCTCCACTTCCACCTACGAGTGAGGTCGATCTTTCCAAAATCGAGGATGAACTTAATGAGTTAAAACGTCTTATTTTCGATGATGAACCAACTCATGTGACCACTAAAAATCCAATTCTCGAGGAGTTACCTAATCAACACTCCTCAAATGAGAATTACGTTTACCACATTCGTGAGGATTTAACTTATCAACAATCCCCACAAATGAATGATGGTTTCGTGCTTGATCGTGATCTTTTCGAGAGAGTTTCTAAGATACTCAAGGAGGGGAATGACAAACCTTGGTTTGACAAGCCTATATTTGATGAAGAAATCGAAGAGATCGACGTTCATGAGGATGACGAGTATGTTGACCCCGAGGGGGCGGTGTTCTTTATTGATAAACATTTTGAGAACTTATATAATCCGCCACCCCTCCCACCAAAGACTTAAATGTGAGGATTTTTAGCGCGACTAATTTTGAAGTTGACACGCCAAATATTTTCGACATTATCAAATCAGGTTTTCATAAAGAGTTTTTAAACGATGAAAAAGGAAAAGATTTTAAAAATGTTTTAAAAGATTTTTCTACATGTTTAACTCCGTCATCACCGCATTTTATGAGTGCTACCACCTCGTCTACTCCTTTTGACGATGGTTGGTGTGGATCTAGTGTGGGGGAAGCCCCTTAAGTTCCCTCACATTTCTCCACCGAGGACGAGATTTACGATCCCAGAATTGCTTGTAAAGGGAGATCTAGGTCTTCCACCGATGCAATAAATGGTAATCATATTCATTTGCTTGGTGTGAGTCTACCTCGAGTAGCTCATTATGTTGACTTACCAATTGCCCCACCTTTCTACTTCTTATCTCTTTTCTTCTACCCCTTTGGGGTTCCACTATCGGTTGAAGTAGCGTTGTTTCGTCTTTCATCCGAAAACGAGGACGTCATCTTCGATCCTGGTATTTTGCATCAAAGGACTTAGTCCTTAGTACCGGTTGCTTTTGGGCATTGTTTATCATGTAAGCCCTACTAAAAATGACCATACCATGATTATCCCTAAATGATCACATTTATGGGAATCCGAGTCGAGCTTTTGACTCGGTTATCAAAAACAAGGTGCCTCGTGGGGGATTCTCATGCTTATCCTTGTAAATATTATCGCTTTCTTAGTTAATGCAACGAGGGGACTTGTGCTCTTCCAACCTTTGTTCCGTGGTTGTTTGTGATTGTGATTTATTAGGTTCATCGTCATCATTAAAGCCTCTCGTGTTCGTTTTACGGATCACTCGAGTTTCGATCGTTGCCTTTGGAGATTTCGATATCCGATGATATCCTTTTATGTTCTAACGTTTATCTTATTAGCATAATTCATAAACGGATTTTAGGTTATTCATTTTACCCTTTCCATGCTTGAGATTAAGCATTCGACTTCGTCTCTAGTATGGGGGTGTTTTCACCCCTAGACTCGAAACATTGAGGAAAATGTTTAGTATTAGTATGGGGTTGAGTAGATACTTCACCTTGCTTACGTCACCACGCTATCTAATATTCATCTTTTTGTTATCGTTTTGTTGCAAAATAAGGCTAAAGATGGCCAAATTTTAAAAATTTTCTTATTTTTCATAAGTGTTTAAGACACGAATGTAGGTTTTCCGATGGTGAGAATAAGAGTAATTTTTGACTCGACCGTGCGTGTTGAGCACTTAGCTTCGATTCCTTAAGTTTTTAGGCTAAGTCTCTTAAATAAGGACGAGAAATGATAGAGTTATTTATAAGTCTCGTAATCGTCACGATCTCATGTGTAGTAATTATTAGCTTATTCTCCCCACGCTTTTGATAATAAATTGTTAATAAATATTGATTTAGCGGTTTAGTCACTATTGTTGGTTACTAATTTGTTTTAGTAGCTTCCATGTAATTAAATTGGGAAAACATTGAGGATTCGCCAGCGTCATGGTTTTGAAGTATTGGCACCCGAATAATCGAAAGCTTCACCCAATAATAAGATTTCAAGTGCTTACATAAATTAAGCAAAAGTTTGAAGCTCACAAGGCCGAAAAATCTATGCCCAAATTGAAAGTGAATCAAGCCTTAATCTTTGAAGCTTTAAAGATCCAAAATTCGCTTTAGCGTGAGGATATACATCTTTGGCTAATAAAACCACCGATGAGGCGGATAATAAAAGGCAAGGCAAGTCCGAAGTCATAATAAAAGCTCCATGGTGGAGTTGAATAAAAGATGGAGGTAAACCTATGATAATAAGGCCCTTCCGTTAGGGGGCGTATAAAAGTCTTGGTAATAAGTCTCATGTTCAAAACCGTTATAAAACCGTGTTTTTCGATCCTTCTTGTTGACTTAATTTTTTGACATCGTTGTCTATTAGGATGAATTATTAATTCAATGATTTTGGTTACACCGTTAAGACTCTATTTTTAGATTAAATCTCTATTCACGCATAAGTCAATGATGTATCCTCGTGATCATTAAGACAAAAATAAAATATAAGAGATACCAAGTAGGAATAAGGGAGTCTAGGTTCGTAATTAACACTCATGAGATATGATTGTGTTGCTAACTTATAATAACAATGATCTCATTACACGCTTAGCATGGAATTGGGTGAAAATCGAGGACGACGAAATTATTTCTAATGAAGCATTCACGTGTTCTTGTTCTATGATCTCAAAAGTCACTTTATCGTGATGAAAACAATACATTATGTCTAAAACACGTGTAGTAGTTTATTTAAGTTTATGTTTTCAATAAATGTCATCATAAAATGAATTTTGGAAGTGTTATGATACTTAATTATAGCATTGTGTAGGGACACGTCAATGGTTTAGTATGGGGGAGTGATGAGACTGTAATTATACATAGTCTCATCGTCCAAATTGGGCTTAAAACGCTTAAAATATCATCAAAATACCCAAATATATGCTTGTGTTTGTTCATTGTGTATTTTAGGTACGGATATCGTGAAATCAACAAAATATCAAAGGAATCAAGCAAAAACAAACACGGAAAACGAAGCCGCACAAAGAACCGGACCCGAATCATGATTTTCCATTGAAGTCCTTGAAGTTTGAAGATTTGGCAAGAATGGTCCCTCAATTTTGAAGACTTGTCACAAATGACCCCTCAAGAATCATTTGTACAATATTGGTCCTTACAAATTGAAGAAATGTCAATATAGGCCCTTGAAGAATGAAGAAAGTACACTTTAAGTCCTTATTTATTTATTTATAAAAGAAAGGGACTGAAGTTGTATTTAGATCAAAGTTGTTTTGTGAAGAAAAACCCTAAAATCTGATTATACTTGGAATGAAGACACTTGCATAATTCAGGGGGCAAAGTTGTTAAAAATAAACCCAAACCCGGTCAAAACCCACCATAAGCCCAGTCAAACCACCTTTTGAGGCCAAACCAACACCCAAACCCGGCCCAAAACTTCATACAACCAGTTTATTTATTAAACTGGTCAAATGGTCAAACCCCATATTTTTCCTACTAAACACTCTTTTTAAAATCCTTAACCCTTAAACCGAATCAAACACATCCTAATCTCATGTCTTCATAAACATAAACCCTAATTCACCACTCATTCAAAACAAAGGGGATTTGGCTAATCTTTTGCAGATTGTTGATTAACCCCACCATAACCAAAACCCACAACCCAGAAACATTGTCCCGTGACCCAAGATGCCCCACCAAGATTCCCCTGCTGCACCAAGAATGGCAATTTCAGCATCTTGTAGAGATCAAACGTTCCAAAACATTTTTCTTGGTCCCCAAGATCAGATTAATATCCCAGATCAATCAGTCAAGGCTGTCAATCACATGGAACCAAAATTGACCAAGTTTGAATAACTTTTTCAAGGGCAAATTCGGATTTTCAGTAGCTAGGGTTTCTCATTTGTATTTTTTATTCAGAATTCTAGAATCATCTTAGGACTAGTATAAAAAGAGCCTTCAACCTGTGAATGGCCTTTTGTTCCAATTTCTTTGTAATTTTTTTGAAATGAATAGTTAAAGTGTTTATCAAATTTGCAAAGAATTGAGTTCCAGTTATTATCCTGTTTTTCTTAGTGTAACTTCTACATTTTGATGCAAGTTAAAATCAGTTTCTTTCTCATCAAGAGTTTTCAGTTTTTCAAAAAGTTTTTCAAAGTGCCAATCTTCTTGTTTATCTGGAATCCCATTCACATTGAAGTGAAAGTGGATGTGTGATGAGATTTCAGAGTTTCTATGTGAATTTGTTACCATTTTTCAAGTGATTTCAAGATAGGACGTTTTTCAAAAAGTGTGGAATTTTTCAAAGGATTTTTATAAAATCTTATTTCCATTTATTATCTAACATTTACTGTAGCATAAGCTCATCACAAGCCTGACAAGCTTGTGATAAGCCTATCTACTTGTTTCTCTTTTCTTTGTTGGCTGTTATGTGTAGGAAGCAAGGCAACAAGACCATATCTCCATTGCATTTCATCATTGTTTTCTTTGAAGATATTTGTGCCTTGGGTCCCACTTGGATTCCAACAGCAGGCAGTCCTCTACATCTCATAAGCTCCTATAAGCCCTCAACAAGCCCTTTTGGAAGGCAGTCAGCCAGGTATGGGCTTGAACCCCATTTGACTTGTTTTTGAGTATCATTAGGAGAATTATGTGATTTTGCGCATCACCTGTTAATTTGATTTTTGCTGGTTTGATTAGGCTTGTTTAAGCTTTATATGCATGTTAGAAATAGTAGAAATCAGTTTGGTTTGTTTTTGATTAGATTTTGTTTTAAAAAATTCATTTTCTGAAAATATAGGGGTGTTTGGGAATAAGGTTTAAGCCAAGTAGTTGACAGCTTGTGGTTTATAATTCACCTAGACACACTTGTATTAGATAGTAGTAATTTATTTATGTCATTGGTTTCAGTTTGATAGGCTTTAAAGAAGTTTGCTTGATAAACATTGGGTAAAAATAGCTACAAAAACAGTAAGTCACCTTAACTGCTTGTTTTAGTGCTAATTGACCCCTCATTCTTGTAATCTGTTAGGATTTGGGTTAATCTAGGGATTTTTATCAGTTTAGTGCACTTTGGTTGTGTTTTCATTTAGTTGTGCTAGTATTAAAATTCGTCCAAAGGCCTAGTATATCAGCAACTAGACCATAGACCCACTTTCTGTTAAATAGTCACTGGTCTTGACCCATTGTTGTGATTTTTGTGTGATTTTGTGTTGTAACCTGCTTACTTTATTTCTTGCTTGACTCCCCACAACCCAACTGTTGTGGGGGTGCCCAATTGTCCAAAAGAAATCCGGTAACAAGCAACATACAAGTCAAAAGGGTCCCAGGCCCGTTTTTATAACTAGCAGTGGGAACCAAGTTCCCACTGGTAGTGTAAATTTTGGTACTGCCTTGCTAACAGACAAAAAGGTCCCAAGTGTCACTATCAGTTTTCTATTCTTTTTGTCTTTAGTGGTCTAATTTAGGAATTTTAACTTGATTTCAGTTTTATAAATTTTCTTATTTTAATTTTGATTTTTCGATTTAGTTTATTTTTATTTTACTGTTCATTTCCTATTTTTTAGATTAAATTGCATTTTAAATTACTTTTTAATTACTGTTTTTTGTCTTTTAGTGTAAGAAGTTAATATTTTTCAGTTCTAAAATTTTTTTTAGATTTAAAAAAGTATTTTAAGATTTTTAGTTTAAAAATATTTTACTGTTCACATTTTTTAGTAATTTTTAGATTTTATTTAAGTTTAATTAGGGTTTTATTATAATCTGTTTTGTCTTTTAGTGAAAATTTTTACTTTTTTCAAACTTTTTCATTTTTCTACTGTTCACTAGTATAATTTAGCATTTTTAAAACTGTCAACTTATTTTTAGTATTATTTTAATATTTTTAATCATTATTTTAGTTTAAAAATAGTTTTTAGTGTTTTAAAAATAGAAAAATAGTTTTAAAAATTTAGGAAAAATACTTTTTAGTCTTTAAATAATATAAGTGAGTTTTTTGTTCAATAAAATAATATTTTGGGCTTTTGTTAATTATATTTAATTTTAGGGCTTTAATTAGCATTTAAAATTGAATATTTAATTAATAAAAGGTTTTAAAATATATTTATTGGATTTTTATTCTTATTTATATTATTTTAGACTTAGTTTAAACTTTTAATTAACTTTTAGGTTTAATTTTTAATTTTGTCACGTTTTACGTATTTACGTTCGCGTTTTACGTCAATTCGTCGTAGTTTAATCATAGTCGTAGCTCGTCTTTAATTTTTCTCTTCTAAACCAAAAACGTCACTAATCCAAACTTTGATTTTATATAATTGGCACACTTAATCCACACACCTCCTTCGAGAACGAACCCGCATTTATTCGGTTTTACATTTTTCCTAAAGCGTAAGACTTAATACTTGCCGCTTATATGCGTTTTTCCTAAAACGTGTACGATTTACTACTATCATTCTTGAATACTACTTTTTAAGCAATTATCAGTTTGGTTCGTTTCATAGTGTTGGTTGAGCTTTGCAAATTGTTACTAAGGAATATGTTTTAGTTCCTGATGGTGATCGCAGGAACCTATATGTAAGTTATTTTAATTGTGTATTATTTTAGGTCATTTCTTAAACGTGTTTAACTCATTAGAGATAAAAATAAATATATAGATTCTTAGGTCATGAGTTGAAATAGGGTTGGGTTCGAAAAATGTTCGGATTTAGCTCAACTAGAAGGGATGATTGCATATAGTTGCATACTTACACATCTAATAATAACTAGATAAATTTGAGTATTAGGTTTCCTATTTTTTTAACTCTTATTAGTAAAATAAGTGCCTACCTATGGCTATGATATGCCATGATTCTTTAGTGACTTGGTCGTGGTTCTCTAAAGTGTGCATGTAAACACGTCTACGCACAAATACATAAAATTTTGAAATCTAAAAAAAAAAATGGTTATGCAATTTATTTGAGTTGAGAGTATTGGGAGAACCTTTGACATTGCCTTCTCGGTTGTAAAGGTTTGTCGTGCGACTGATCTGGAAGCTCAACTTACCCAAACAGCAAATAGAACCAAAGGAGCAGAAACAATCTCCCTGTACGTAACTAAGTCATATTCTGATATTTACATTAACTAATATATACTACTATATACAAAGTCTAACATGGGTCATTCTTGCTGGATCAATAAAATGTCTATTAAGATGTTTAAAAATGATGAACAAAGAATGTAATGCACCTTAGAGCGATACCAATTTCAGACATTCATACTTATAATCTATACCAAAGTAGCATTAGTTTGTTAATGTTGTCTAGCATTATTTTAGTGTCTAACTAGAAAGATTGTAATGTACTATGAATGTGGGTGCAGCTCCGTCTCAACGCGCTGGTTTCTTTCCACCTCGTTAGAAACTACATAACAACTTGAAGCTGAATGTCTAGTGTGGTCCACAGGTATTGCGACTCGTCATGTTGTGGTGCATTTTATGAAGCAAAAGAACAGCGAACGCTCCAGAGGCTAAAAATCAGCGAACATAGCTAGTTTGATTTACGATTAGGGTTTAGTTTAGGTGTTAGAAGTTAGAACTATTGGGTTGAATTGTAGTATGTCGATAAAATTTAAGGATACGAATTTATGTCAAACGTGTATTGTATTTGTATATTTTGGTAATTTATTAATGGCTTTTATTGTTTCAATTACCAGTTTTTCATATTTATAGATTCTGGAATTCGGAAAATGTCGACTTATATTGTGGGAAATCTACGAGAATATGTTCGTGGAAAATATGTGGGAATATGCCCATGAGAAATCTGTGGGAAATATTTGTGGGAACACATGGAAAATGGATACTAAAGGCTGTGGGAGATCCGTGGGAATATGTCCGCGGGAAATCAGTGGGAATATGTTCGTGGGAAATCCGTGAGAAACACCTCGATAAATGGCTATTAGAGCTTGTGGGAAATCCGTGGGAAAATATTCGTGAGAAAATATTTGTGGGAAATACGTGGCAAAAAAACCCACTCTTTTTAGGTGAAAAATAGTTTATATAAACCGTGGGAAATCCGTGGGAAAATAGTCAACGCTCTGTGCGAAAATCCGTGGGAAAAATATTTACCCACGAGGTTTTTAGCAACGGAATAATTTCGTGGGAAATCCGTAGGAAAGGGCCCTTTCACACGGAATTTCCCACGAATCTTGTTGTGGGAAAACGTTGTCTGTGTAGTAGTGAAACTGGATGGCTAGCATGGCGTTGATATTCTCTTCGTGAGATGATTCGAACTACGGTCAAGAGACTTGGTGCCTCAGTGGCACACAAGATATTCCGCTGCACCAAACTGCCATTAAAAAATGTATTACTGTAATTATTTTAATATGAATATTAAATTATATATTTATTAGTTTTAATATTAGTATTGATTAGTTTTAATAATGAGTATTATATAATATTTATTATTTCTATTTTAATTTTAAAAATATGTTAACTTGTACATGAAACATAAACAAAATAAATTGATTTTTTTAATATTTTTACATATAAAATGATTTTCTTAAATATATAGTAGAGATAACCACTCTAGAGTAACTTAGTAAGTAGTTCAATACACCATATTTTTTTTATTGCGGATGGTATAATTCCAAACCCAATAAAAGTTATTAAGTTAATAGACAAAAGATCTTTAAAGAACATGCATTCAAAAAAGAAAAAATGAAGCAATATCCATCATTCATTTAAATCACATATAATGGTGTATATATATTTTTTAATTTAATAAAAAAACACACTTTCATCCTATTTCTTAAAAATTAAATATCTCTCAAACCGTTAATCGTTATGAAAAAATAATTATACCGTCACGACGAGAATTAAATTATCTTTCTATAGATATGCACTTATATATACTTTCGACGAACTATTTTTAAAAAATTTCATAAAAAAAATCACATGTGATTCTCGAAAAATTACATGTGATTCTCGAAAACTCATGTTTGATTTATTATTTTAAAAATTACATTTGAATTTGTAATGTCACATGCGATTTGTGAAAATCACGTGTATTTTTTTACGAGAATTTCAACATTGTAAAATCGTTAAAAGTATATGAAAATAACCGTCTATTAAATGACAAAAATATTTTCATTATTACTTTAAAATCACATGTGATTTATGTGAATTACATTAGAAATGTTTGAATCACATGTAACTTTGTCAATATATTAAAATTTTGTTGCCATTAATATAAAATATGTTCATTTTACCGGGGTGGAGTCCCATTTACCCCAAAAAAATATATGTAAAACAAATTGGTTTCTGAATTACATGTGATTCGGTGATAATTACATGTGATTTTGCTTGCATTACATGTGATTTAAGCATTCCGAAACCGTAACTTTTTCTAACAAACCCACATTAGATGAATCACATGTGATTTTTTTAATCATGTATTATCTGTTTTCATTTATGTAAAATATATAAAACAAATTGCCTTCTAAATTACATGTGATTTTGTTTGAATCACATGTAATTCTGCTTGAATTGCATGTGATTCTGTGATAGTTACATATGATTTTGCTTGCATTAAATGTGATTCAAGCATTCTGAAACCTTAACTTCTTCTAACAAACCCACTATAGATGAATCACATGTGATTTTTTTAATCACATGTAATCTTGATAATATATTAAATTGTCCGCTTGAATTACATGTAATTCGATGATAATTACATGTGATTTTGCTTGCATTGAATCACATGTAAGTCGATGATAATTACATGTGATTTTGCTTGCATTACATGTGATTCAAATATTTCGAAACCTTAACTTCTTCTAACAAACTCACTTTAGATGAATCACATGTGATTTTGTTTGAATCACATGTAATTCTGTCAATATATAAAAATGTTTTGTTGTCATTCATATAAAATATAGAAAGTAAACTGGCTTCTGAATTACATGTAATTTTGTTTTGATCACATGTAATTTACTTGAATTATATGTGATTCTCTATGTGCTTTTACATGTGATTCATGTAAAATATATAAAGCAAATTTGCTTTTGAATTAGTTATGAGTTTATTTTAATCATATGTAATTCTGCTTAAATTACATGTGATTTAATGATAATTACATGTGATTGATCCGAATAACAAGTTACTTATACTAAATCAAAAATCATAATTTTCACCAAACCGTAAGTAATTTTTTCAAACACTTGTGATTTGTGTCAAATAACATTATTTTTACCAAATCACATGTGATTTGTGATAAATTTTCTTTTTAATGATACGTACTTCTATATACTTTCGACGATTTCTTTTAATTTCCGCACTCATGGATCACATGTGATTTATTACATTATAAAGCACACGTGAATTTGTAAAATCATTTATAATTTAAGGATTTCTAAAATCACACGTGATTTGTTACTTTAATATCACATGTAAATTTATGAAATGACATGCGATATATGGAACCACACATGCATTTTAGAAATACAAATCATAATTGATTTTACAAATTACTAGTGATTTTACAAATTATGTGTAATTTTTTTGACGAAGATTTCAACAAAAAATCATTGAAACTATATGAAAAAGCTAATGGCGTAACTTATTACGTGTTTACATTCGAATATGTAAATAATTACATTAATATATAATAATAAAAGTTATTTATTTATTCTGTAAAAAATTTAATTTTTTTTCCTAAAAAAATCACAAGTAATTTTTTCGAATCACATGTGATTTTTATAGTCAAAAATCGCAATAATAAAAAGTCGTCAAAAATATATCAAAGTGCCTATCTACTGAAAGATAAGAAATTTTTCGTCGCAATGGTGTATTTTTTGTAATCTGACGATTTATCGTTTGAAAGATATGGTGTTTTTATGAAAAAGGTGAATGATGAGTTTTTATTTTTTTATGGAAAAATAAATGATTGAGATTGATTTCTTTTTCTTTTATTGTTTCATGTCCTACGTAGAACTCACCTCTAAGCTAATTTTGGTAACCAAATAACTGATTGTCTTATATTCTTAGCTTAAAGAGCACTTCAACTAAATTGGCTTAGTTTTTACAATTTTGTAAACCAAGCAAAAATCTTTTATATAATAAAAGAATTAGATTTTTAGAGAGTATAAGTGAAAAGTGGAGGTTGATAGAAAAAAATTAAACCAATCAGATTGCTTGATTGTGCCACATAGGCAATAAGATGCAACATGATTGGTTAATAAAAAGTCAAAATTGAAGTATATTTGGTCAAAATTAGAATGAAAACGTGTATATTAATAGATTTCGTTGAAAAGTATATGTGGCACAACTTGGGGAAAAAAACTTTCAAAAAACAAACAAAATTGCTTAAACTTTAAGGCAATGTTTTAAAAACCGGTTTTTTAATCGACTCGGTTGAATTACCGGTTCACCGGGTCACCGGTTTAACCGGTTCAACCGCCGGTTCGAACCGGTTCTATGAAAAAGAAGAAAAAATAGTTATATTGCTATTACACAAGTCTGTAACATTAAAATCCTAGACACGATCAAGTCGAATTGATCTACACATCAACACGATATTACAACACATGCGATCCAACAAAAAAATACTCCAGACTTTAAAACGACATTACACATGAAAGCTCATTTAGTTTAAACATTCAAAAGAAATAAGTCCACAGGTCATTGCGAGATCCAGATTTATATCATAATCTGAGCATAAGACATAAGTCATTAGGTAACATCAACAATTCCGTTTCCTACAATACAAAGAAAGCGGGAATACATCACTCTCCATCCAACAAATACCTTGGATGTATGTTGCAATTTGCGACTAAAAAACATTCATCAAAATGATCATATCCAATAAATAAAAAATGAAACACTTACCTCATATAGATCTGATTTGTGGGTGAAGAAATGGTAGAGTTGTTAATAAAAATGGATTGAGAGAGAATGGTATAGGGACAATGAAAGAGGGTAGTTGGAGAATGGGAAAATCAATGGTTTCTGACCTTGGTTTATTGGGAAAAGAAATGCTTTTCATTATTGTGATTATAAAACGAAAATAAGATATGATCTTTGACCCAGCCGGGTTTATAAAACCGGTTTAAACCGGGTCACAAAAAACCGCCGGTTTAATCCGGTTCAGAAACAAACAAAAACCCGTTATCATCCGGACCGCTCTTTCAACCGGTTCCCGGTTCAACCGGTTCAACCGGCCGGGTTGAACCGGGTTTTAAAACATTGCTTTAAGGGACCAAAAGATGTGTAACATAGTTTTTAATATTTAATCAAAAAGCCACACTTACCAAATTGGGTGTACCCGATTCATTCTCCACAACCACTTCCATTATCGGACCACCAGTATATGCTTTTTAAGAGATACATTCAATCTTTGTGTTCTACCATTATCCGACCACCACCAATCGTATGCAAATGACAATCACAATGGAATCTAAAATCATGATTCCTCAAAGCTTACATAATCAAAGCTATGTCTTTTTAAATTACTTCAGCAATGATAATTTAGGGGTTTTTTGTATTTTTAAGTAATTGAGTAGATTTTATTGTTAATTCTATAAATAGGTCGCTTATAATGTTGTTAATTTCTTTAATTAGGGGTTTTAGTTTCTTCTTTGTTCGGTGAATGTTGATACAATTATACAGAGAAATTAGAAGATTGGTTTGTTAGTATAAATTTATTATATGATTACATGAAGTAGTGAGGGGAAATGACAAGATATTGTGTGCACTTATGAAATACGTGAGTGATTTATGCAGAAAAACTAGGTTACTTAAATCTGAAATTGATTTTTAGTTGTGCAAATGTTGTGGTAATTTCAGATATGTTGATTTCAACTCTGTAAGGATGTAAATGCTGAAAGTAACATAAGTAAGCATGTTGATAACGTTTAAGACATGGATTAAGCAACAAGTGAATAATCTTTTATAAAATAAAGAGTGATGATGACTACATGACTATTTGCTGATGAAAAGTGACTTTTAGTTACTGGATATCAGATAGAAATATAGTGAAAGTTGGATAACCAAAACTGAATATGACCGGATGACTATTTGCTGATGAAAAGGGACTTTTTAGTAACTGAAGTTCCTTCATCTTCATTGTCTACGTCCGATGCACGTCCTGCATAAACAAAATGCACTCTAACCATTTTGTCATAGTCAAAGTTGCAAGATTCTCCAAATTGTTTATCAATGATACTGACAGTCTGACATGGTTTATAGATGCAAAACCACGGTTACCAGTCCAAATAAAAAAAGAAAAAAACACTTTGCAAATTAATTCCTAAACTACATCCGCCCCTGGATGGTTGCTCCAAAGGTCATCAGTTGTTGGCAACTCCTGAAATAGCAATCATAAATGACTGCTTGCGGTTAACCATCATCAGTCCACCGACCAACAGAAAAATCAGACAGTGGTGGTGGTGTTGCTGCTACACCGCCAACTCTGTCACCAAATGCATGATCAAATGAAAGAACAAGAGCATCAAACATATAGAAATGTGACACATCAAAGCTCCCACCAGATAACGATTCCAAATCCCGAGATGAATTAACGCCACCTGATGAATAAATTACCTCCCGACTCATTAGACTATGATGGTCTTAATAGAAGAGAATGTTGCAGATCAATGAGGCCAGTAGGTTATACTTCCTTATTGGTTTATTAAATTTAAATTTTATTTCATGTTCACATGATTATGGAATGTTATTTACGTTGTTATTTGTTATATCATGTGATTTTACGTTTGTAATATTTCACCAACTGTCAATTTTGTTGTTGACATTTATTTTATCCGTGCAGGATGAATTTAAATGTGCAGCAACATGGTCGCAAAAGGCGTCAAGAAGACGGAAATGCATGGAGTACATGGTGCGTAACCAAGTTATTTGAAAGGCACGCAACACCATTAATGAACTTGGTCGGGATAAATGGCATCAATGTTGTCCTGACAAAGGTACATAAAAAAGTAAATTTAATGATATGTTAATCGAGATTGCACCTAATTTTACAAACAAGATAAAGAAACATGATAGTGCTGTCTATATTTTCTTAGCATTTTTTAACTCATGGGATAACTACAAGATGTAGTAGTTAGTTGTTTCAATTATACTCTTTAGTTCTGCAACTTTTAGACGTAAATTTAATATAAGAGAACTATGAACACTTATTATTATGATAGCTTTAAGCAATGTTAGACTTATTTATATGAAATTTCCGATGAGAAGTTTAAAGCTCCATGTCAATATATAAAGCTTTCTGTATGATATCCTATACATTTAATTAAAGTTTTATGTATAAGCCCCGTGCGTGCACGTCGTTGGTCAAATGCCATCGGTCTTCTAAGACAGAAAAGATCGTCAACATTTACTCCTTCAAAGGGCTCAGCAGCAACGTTAATAAGTCCTCCTGGTTGATCAAGTACACCATCAAGGGCTTCTCTCCATCTCACCTCCATAACATGATTTTCATGGTATTCATCGTCTTCCTATTTATCAACCATGTCATAATTATATTCATCTCCTAATCCAGTATCATCGTGATCCTCCACATCAGTGTAAAGCTGTACCATCCTCGGCTATATCCTCATCCTCATCATCATCTCCCATGTTATCATCTTCATCACCAGCGTTATCCCCTCCTCTACTCTCGACGTGAAAGGTCATCTCAATTTGATCTGAATCTCCTAAAACACCACCATCTTACATCTCTTCATGCATGAAGCAATCTAACAGACTTTTTCTAGCTATACATTTATTCCTGCTTAAAAATTGTAAATCGTTCTTCGTTTTGGTTCTACTAATCATAGAATGTCTATATTTTAGACTAGATAAAGTTTAACTGATATATTTTATAAGAGATTAAAAAAAGTGGTTTCACAATAAATCGTTCTTCGTTTTGGTTCTACTAATCATAGAATGTCTATATTTTAGACTAGATAAAGATATATGCACTTATATCTCTTTTTAAATTACTCCAGCAATAATAATTTAGGAGTTTTTGTATTTTTAAGTAATTGAGTAGATTTTATTGTTAATTTTATAAATAGGTCGCATTATAATGTTGTTAATTTCTTTAATTAGGGGTTTTAGTTTCTTCTTTGTTCGGTGAATGTTGATACAATTATACAGAGAAATTAGAAGATTGGTTTGTTAGTATACATTTATTATATGATTACATGAAGTAGTGAGGGGAAATGAAAAGATATTGTGTGCACTTATGAAATACGTGAGTGATTTATGCAGAAAAACTAGGTTACTTAAATCTGAAATTGATTTTTAGTTGTGCAAATGTTGTGGTAATTTCAGATATGCTGATTTCAACTCTGTAAGGATGTAAATGCTGAAAGTAACATAAGTAAGCATGTTGATAACGTTTAAGACATGGATTAAGCAACAAGTGAATAATCTTTTATATAATAAAAAGTGATGATGACTACATGACTATTTGCTAATGAAAAGTGACTTTTAGTTACTGAATATCAGATAGAAATATAGTGAAAGTTGGATAACCAACAACTGAATATGACCGAATGACTATTTGCTGATGAAAAGGGACTTTTTAGTAACTCAAGTTGTCAATGGTAAATTAGGACCACTTTTTGAAATTTGCAATTCGCAAAAAGGCAAGATAAGTGTTATTTTGTATAGGTTGGGCGAGTCTTGGTTTACTTGAAAAACTAGATAATGACATAGAAAAATACATTATGATAATGATTTCAACCAGATACTAGATAATGACGTATCTGAGATAATGATGTATTATATATTGTGTTTATCACATCATTTTTAATAAACATATCTAATAGAATAACTATAAACATCTATATATACTAAAACATAACATCAGTTTCTTCCATACAATCAAAGTTTTCACTATTTGATTTTACAGGTTTAATCATAATGGTTATAACCTTCCTTCAAGATATCAATTCTGATAAAGATAAATGGACAATTAAAGTGAAGATTGTTTCTCTCTGGAAACAGTATTATGCCAACACCAATCCACCAACGTTAGCAAGCATAGACATGATCTTTAAGGACGAACAGGTATTTATAAACCTACATCTTTTTTAACTTATTCAAATATCTTTTACATAACAAACTATAATTAAATATAATTGATATTTGTGCTTATGTTATTATTAAAAATCTGTAGGGTACTACCGTTCAAGCTACAATGCGTGTTGGATTCATCTCTGATTTTTATAATCTTTTGGAAGAAAACTCTGATTTCTTGATTTCAAACTTTAATGTTAAAATAAATATTGATGGTACAAAATTAACACCCCATCAATATAAGATATACTTTTTGAAAAAAAAACCAATGTTAGACACTGCAACAAGTTCACATGTGATAATGATGATGATCTGCAACTTCTGTCTTTCCAAGACTTCAACAATACCAACTTCGGCACTACATATGCTTTTGGTACGCTGCCCTTTATATAGCTGTTTAAACTTATTAAATTATGGATGTTCATGTTAATATTGTTTAATATTTTTTTATAGATATAATTGGTCATTTAAAAAGTAACAAAGACATAATAGTTCTCACTAGAAAGAATGGAAGTAAAAACAGTAGCCTAGAATTTGTACTACAGGATTTTAAGTAAGTTTATGTAAAATTAAATCCAACTTATATATGTTTAATACTAACACTAATAGGCTATTATCTTCCTTAAAGGGGCGACAAAATTGAATGCATCTTATGGAATGATCTTGCTGAGAAGCTCCATAAATATATCAATGACAATGGAAAATCAGAAGAACCAATTATAATGTTCATCAGTATGGCAAAGTACAGTATGTGGAATAGTAAGTATATGGTATTTTGTTTCAATAATTATTTATCTATAATATACAGTAATTAATTTAGTGTATAAAATATGTGCAGATGTTAAAAAAGTTTCTAATTGTTTTTATGGAACAAAGATACTTATCAATGAAAACAATCCACACATCATTGATTTTAAAACCAGGTAAAAATTATAAATACTTTCATTTAATATTATATGACATTTATGAAAAAATGAATACTAATTTATTTTCACTATAGCTATTTAAGTTCTGAACTTGGTGCATCCGAAGATACAAAAATCAAATTGTCAACAAATACTCTCTACAGAAGTCCAGCAGACTCCTATACAAGATTTCCAGTTAAGAACATCGAGGATTTATATGAATTCCAAGAGATAAGTTTTTAATCAAAATGTCCATATGAAAATACAATGAATTAAATATATAACATAGAAATTTTTTAATAACAGGCCACCGGCTGTGTTATAATTGCAAAAGTTTTAAGGATAGTCACTGACCAAGGATGGTATTACATGATTTGCAACAAATGCAAAAAAAGGCTAACAAATCTGAGGATACAAACTGTTACAACTGTGAAAAATGTGAAGAAGAAGTTACTGATGTTTATCCCAGGTATATATATTACATTAGCGTTCATTAAACATGATACAAACGTAATTAATATTATATTTTTCAATTGATAGAATCAAAATACAAATTCGAATGCAAGATGAAACAGGATCCACTTCTTTTTGGTTATTCCAACAAGAGGTATGCAAATTGATTGACAAGTCACCTGGGTACTTAACTTCAAAAGCAAAGAAGGTAAGAATCTCTAAACTTGTCATGTTAAACAAAATTGACAAATTTTATAATATGACATTTGACAAACTTTTTTGCAATGAGTAGGATTTAGATAATTGTTCATATCCTGAAGATCTGAATGATATCTTGAAAAAGCAGTTTGTTGTGAAAGTTCAAGTTTCCCAATTCAATTAACTATCACATATTCACAGCTAACATGATAACTAATGACGAAGATGTATTCAAGTCCGTCATTGCAAAACGCACAATTGATAAGGTACATATATAATATATATAAGAAAACAACTTTCCATTGATTACATTATTCCAACAATAATAATCCCAGTATCTTATTGCCAGCAGGTTATCTTTGAATATCAAGACAAGGAACTTATTGCTAACAATGAAAAACGTTCCTCAGAAGTTGGGAAAAAAGGAAAACAACCTATTGAAGACACAAAAGAAACAAAGATCCTCAAGGCTAATGAAGATTGAAGACACAAAGATCCTCAAGGCTAATGAAGATTGAACTAGGAAGCTTCTTTTATTTAAGTTTACTTCAAGTACAACAATTTTATTAATACTATAGGTTACTTTTTTTTATTTTATTTGAATATAGGATTAAAAAAATTTTGAGTTATGGTTTTTAATAAGTTCAATTGAATATTTGTTCTAGATAGTATAAGTGGAAGAATTGAGGAAATTTATTAGGACTTTTGAGATGATGCTCTACTGCTGGCCCAATATCAGTAATCACGGGATACCTATTTGAATCTAACCCTGGTGGCAGTGTCACCAGAACATCAACAGCAAACAGAATTTCAGAGCTTTCAAACTATCACTCAGTATTTTTTGTTGTTAAGGGACAATATGAGATGACAGGCAAATTTTCATTTCCGTCACCTATTTCCATGCTATATGGTGCATTACTTCCAACATCAGGGGTGGGTCAATGACTCCATGTGATTGTCCTCTGGAGTGTTTAACTTTTTAAATACCATGATTAAGTTCTTGCTGGATGAAATTTGGATCCCTTGGCTGTGTCGGTATCTGCACCCTCTACTACTTGCTGATTATCATTGTCTAAAGATTCTGAATTCAAAGAATTCCTCTCTACAGAACTTGATGAAGAAGGAAAATGTAATTGAGACATGAAATGCTCTTCGAAAGCCTGTGTAATAACAGCAGCCTGACCACCTGCTTGCGGTTAACCATCATCAGTCCACCGACCAACAGAAAAATCAGACAGTGGTGGTGTTGTTGCTGCTGCACCGCCAACTCTGTCACCAAATGCATGATCAAATGGAAGAACATGAGCATCAAACATATACAAATGTGACACATCAAAGCTCCCACCAGATAACGATTCCAAATCCCGAGATGAATTAACGCCACCTGATAAATAAATTACATCCCGACTCATTAGATTGTGATGGTTTTAATAGAAGAGAATGATGTAGATTGTTATTCCCTTCTGTATTAGATCTTTCAAGTTGGTCAAATGTCGGCGGTCTTCTGAGACATAAAAGATCATCAACATTTACTCCTTCAAAGGGCTCGACAGCAAAGTTAATAACTCCTCCTGGTTGATCGAGTACACCATCAAGGGCTTCTCTCCATCTCACCTCAATAACACGATTTTCATGGTATTCATCGTCTTCCTATTTATCAACCATGTCCTAATTATATTCATCTCCTAATCCAGTATCATCATGATCCTCCACATCAATGTAAAGTTGTACCATCCTCAGCTATATCCTCATCCTCATCATCATCTCCCATGTTATCATCTTCATCACCAGCGTTATCCCATCCTCTACTCTCAACGTGAAAAGTCATCTCAATTTGATCTGAATCCCCTAAAACACCACCATCTTGCATCTCTTCATGCATGAAGCAATCTAACAGACTTTTTATAGCTATACATTTATTCCTACTTAAAAATTGTAAATCGTTCTTCGTTTTGGTTCTAATAATCATAGAATGTCTATATATTAGACTAGATAAAGTTTAACTGATATATTTTATAAGAGATTAAAATAAGTGGTTTCACAATGTGTTTCGAATAATTTTACCAAACAATAAATTACAAATTATGAATGCCTGACTACAAAATGTATGCACTCTACATATGCAAATTCAAGATCATGAAACTTAAATTAAAGTTAAATTACCAGCATAATATTATTCCTTTATTTTCTGTCTGAACACTGTATATTTGTTCATCCGTTACCCATGTAACATGTTTCATTGCAAATACTTAATACAGTCATACTTCAATATTCAATTTGTATATATGGATAAGGATACAAAACTACAAAACAAAAGATTCCTAATTATACTTACTTTGTAATTGTAATCCTTATCTAATAAACTAAAACTATTAAACAATCTTATTAACACCAAACATAAGCATCACATCAACTAACTAATATTAACCATTATGGAAAACCAAAAGGGACACCTGAATCAACAAGCAGAAAATACAACAAAAAGATCAAGCAAACAAGCAAAGGACAACAATGAAAACAAAGAAAATGGAAAGCAACGTATGAAGTGGACAACAGGTTTGCATCGTATGTTTATCAATGTCATTGTGCATCTTGGAGGCTCAAAAGGTAAACTGTACATATATCAAAATAATCATTCATGAATTCATTTGTAGATACTATATATCTCTACTTTGATTTTTAATTACTCAACTGTTAGCGTAAAATAGGTAGAATAGTATAACGCTCACTCAAGTGTCAATTAGTTAAATATATTCTTTAATATATCCGTTATTTCACTAACTCTAATCATTTGTAGCCGCAACTGCTAGCAAGATATCTGCACTTATGAAAATTCTAACTCTTACCAATGCTCAGATATTAACACACCTTAAGTTTTTAACAAAGTTATTCGTTTAATAAAACAAATACTTTAAATTTATAAGTAAAATTAATATAACTAATATACAATAAATATTCTTTGAAATAACTCAGGAATTTAGAATTAGAACCAGTATAGTTGACACTTTTATTCAAGATAACAAACAACCGTCTTTTACTGATACCGCTAAATGGAGTCAAGATATGATTTATTATTTCAAAGAAAGATGGGAGAAAAAGGAAAATTTAGTGAAAACACCTCTATATGAAGTGATCACTCAAGAATCAAGAACCATTCCACAAACAAAAACAACAAGAAAGAAGAGAAAAAGAAGCCAGGGTGATCATTTTACAGGAAGACAAGGTAACCTCAACTGATTTATCAATATTTATATTCAAGCCAAACTTAGACCAAAGTTAATAGATAAACATTTACATATTCTTTGTGATATATAGAAAAAATTCTAAATGAAGAACTCCTTCACGAAATCGAAGTCATCTCAAGTCCTGAGTACAAGAAAGCCTACGAGACAGGTAAAAACACAAACAAACAAATTAATAATACAATTTTTATATAATAATAATAACAAATATGATAAATATACATAACAAATTTCGAAGGTAGATAATCAAATTGCCAAGGTATCTCAAAAGATATGAAATTCTACTTAAATTCAAATAAAAATGGTATCTAATTTATATAAAATTTCACAAATATGTTTACCTTTTAACAGAATACATAGATATAGGAGATCCAGTATAAACTTGTGTTGATGCAAAAGTTGGGTGATCCTTGCTAGACCCGAATTAGGCTTAATTCGGGTTGGCTGGGCTCCGACTCCTGCACCAAGTGAATCGTTTGGTTGGGATCCTGCACACTAAACAGCACGCGTTAGGCTTATCGTGGGAATGTTTCCCACGATTAGACTCCGGCGTGAGAGTAAGTAATCGGTTAGGGTTTATGTGAGTTGAGAGTATAGAACGTAATACCTTTGTGGAACCCTTGGGGGTTCCTTTTATAGGCAGTGGAACCCTAGTGGGCTACCACTTGATACTTCGGCCCCAAGGAAAGGATAACTATCAGAATTAGAATGATTGTTATCTTCTAATTTTGGTAGTGAATATCCTCCTCCATTGGGATAAAGATATTCCAAGACAGAATATGATTCTGTCTAACCCTATGTCAGCCGCACCGGGCCGTGGGCCGCACACATGTGTGCGGTCACTGTTCATCCAAGCACATAAGCCTGAATGACATTATTCCACCCATCTGTGATGGGCCGGATACGGGTAGTACCCATGGGTCGGGTTCATGACCCGGCTGGGGACTATACGTCATCATGTCCCCCAGTCTAGTTGTTACAACCATAGGCGTAACCTCTAGACTACCAAGATGCTCCCTGGACGTACCAAGGAAAAAAATAGGGAATGATAAGTTGTCCAAGAATTTGTATTGGCCGTACGTGGCAACCTGACTTAGGAAGTTATTCCATCAGTATCTCAGCCGCATATGGCGACCGAAACAAATTAAATATAGCATTAAATGTCAAGTCTTACGTAAGAGCCGCATATCCCGACATTAATAACTGTTCACCTGACATGTTGACTGACAAAAGTGCAGATAGTCAGAACCTTGAGCAGTGCAAACGTTTGAGTCAGAAGTGACCCGTAGGTCCCGCCTGACGTTTCACTTGCCACTTGCCCCCTAACCACACGATCAAGAATAGTGGCAGACACGTGTCACACATCCAACAGGTCTTGACCCACGAGGCAACCCTATAAATAAGCCACCCTAACGACTGTGTGAAACACACAGTTATAACCTCCATTTCTGCCTATAAAGCTTTCCTCTTAGCTCGAACCAATTACGCACGGATCCCTTCACACGCAGGTTAGAACACCACGTCCTTACACTTTTATTTAGTAATGGCTCACAGAAACAACCCTACCATTGGATCCGTGCTGAATGTAATGACCCAAGACCAATTAAACCACTTTTGTACAAACTATTTCATCCCTACTGTTGGAAATACGTTTTACGTATTTATGAAGGATCGGTCGCTCCAACGATAATTATGTAATGGGCTCGTGATCCACTTAGTAAATGTATAGTCCATATAGCCCACATGTAGGGTGGGCTATATATATCCCCTCCTAGCATGTTAGGAGGGGTTGGTCATTTTCATTATTTAATTCAATCTTTACTTTCTCTCTCTACTTTCCTTTTCTCCCCTTTCTCTCTCTATACCCCATCTTCATCTTCCCCATCTCCTTCATTATATCAATAGATCCAATCCATATATTGCACAATCCTAAGATTTCGTAGACCTTCAATTGGTATCAGAGCCAAGGTTAGATTGGTTTATTCTTGCTTTTATTTTTTATTGATTTTGGTGGGTTTTTGATTTAATCAAGCTTTTATCTTAAAAAGTTTGTATTTTATGCTTTAAATCTTGTCAAATCTTTAGATTTACTTACTTTTTAGATAAAAATCACAAATTTTTATACAAAAATCAAAAACTTTTATTATCAAATCTTAAAAAGTTTGTGTTTTTATAAAAAGTTTGTGTTTTTCTCTTTTTAATTTTGTATTTTTATTGATAAATCCCTTTCTATTTTGATTGCATTTTTGTTTGAATTCTTTAAATTGAACTTTTAATTTTATCCTTTTTTATTTTTTTTTATTTTTTCAATCAGTTTCCACTTTAATTTTTTTTTATTATTAGTTTTTTCTTTTATCAGTTTTTTATAATCAGTTTTTTATATAAATTTTTTAATCAGTTTTTCGTTTATCAGTTATCAGTTTATCATATCTGGCTTGATTTTCGTTTATTAGTTTTATCATATATGGGTTTTCTTTTTTGGTCAACTGTCAAACTGTCAAAAGTATCTTGGTTATCATCGTTCTGTCCAAAACTGTCCCATCATAACTGTTCTTCCATTCTTAAAGTTCCGGATCAACAAAGTTCAGAATCAAGAATTCTTCCGAACGAACTTCCGAACGAACTTCCGAACGAACTTCCGAACGAACTTCCGAACGAACTTCCGAACGAACTTCCGAACGAACTTTCGAACGAAGTAAGTTCCGAACGAAGTAAGTTCCGAATGAACACAATTCAAACATAACGGGAACCTTTTTGACTCGACACCAATTTTCGACTCCACACCTCTCGACTCACTAACACACACAACAACACTGAATTCGACCCTCACCCACACCCTCGTTCAATTTTCACATTGACTCCCTCGACAACAGTCTTCACACGTCTCTCGACACAAACTCTCCTCTCTCGACAGACCCTTCCCCTCGAACTCCCTCTATCACCCAAACAAACTCACTCACCCTCACTCAAACCTCTTGAACTTCCTCACATCTCTCGACCTCACCTCTCTCGGTCAAACCAACCAACCCTAGCTGACCTTATCCTCCCCCTCACAACATTCAGACACCCATTCTCGAACATCCTTGAAACCCAAACTCGAATCCACTCGGACTCAACTCAACTCTCGACCAACCCTAGACCTCAACATCTCGTACAAACAAACCCACTTAATCAAAACCTCTCGTATTACCCAACCCAAGACCCAAACCCACAACTCTCGACCCATCAACAGACTCCAACACTCATTTAATCAAAAACCAAAACCCTGACCCTCACACAGACTCGACATTAATATCCCCGAAACCCACTCGACATCAACACTCGACAGAAAGACTCTACAGATGAGAGGAAGACTCGATAGATATCACTTAAACCAACAAGCAATTAAAAAGAACCTACCAGAGACCTAATTAAAGATCTTGAAGATTTTTTTCTTGATCATTCCTGAGCAAATCAAAGAGACGGAAAGATCTGTGTTTTGTGAGACAGCCGATTGTGTTTGACATTCATTTTGTGTTTGAGATTGAGAGAGAAAGGGACGGAGGTGTTTAGCATAGTTAAGTTTTATTTACATTTGAGAGATACTAGGAGAGAGAGAGATATAGATTGACAGGTTTGAGAGAAACTAGGAGAGAGGGGCGGTATAAACTAAGTAAACAGGGGGACGGAGAAAACAAGAAGTGGAGGTATCCACGTTTTATTTCAAGTGGGTTACACGTGTGGTGTCAAGTTGTGTGAAGAACGTTTTTTTTTATTACGTGTCTTAATGTGTTCAACACAATTTTAGTCTAATTTTATCAATTGCAACACTTCTTTTCCAATATTTTAAACCGGATTTTTTTTTAATTTATTTAGTTAATTTTTTTAGTTAATTTTGATTGGTACAAAATCTGATAAGTTAATTTTATTAGTTAATTGTGTATAATTAATGTTTGGTACATCGTATTGAGGCGGGTTTTTTAGAAAGAACCACAGTGGTAAAATATTTGACGGGCCAATCATTAAATTTATCGTAGCTTGAATTTATTCGTTGACGGACTTTGTTTTTAGAGTGAGCTTTATTTGTATTGATCTTTGGTTTGTTTTATCAACGTTTTAGCCGACAAAAATTATTGAGCCGATAAAAGATTTATATCATCCATCGAGGATTTTTAAGTGTTATTTACGGATCTTTCGTTTTTTCACGAAGTGTTAAATTCCGAAAACAACCTCATCCACAATCATCTTTTTTATCGACATTCAAATGGCTTCGTTGAGTTCGACATTTCAAGAGAGAGTATCGCATTCAATGCAAAACAAAGTTAGAAAAAGTGGCATCACTTCATTTCAAATGCTTCAGTCTCATCTTGTCACTCTTTCGGGGATTCAAGGAGGGAGCGAATTTGTGACAATCTTTGGACAAGATCGTCATATATTCATCGACTTAATATTCACCACTTTGACCCAACTCGCCGAGCAACTCAACAATGAAAACTTCAATCACTCTGCATCGGCACTTGCATATAAGACTCTTGTGACACAACTCACGCCTTTCCTCCAATACAATATCATCAAGTCTGAAAGTTCAGTGATTTGCCAATCTTTTCTTCGAGATACACATACCGAGCTTCGAGTTTTCCGTGATACAATATTGAAACTCATGACATCGGTCTCGTCTTCGATTTATCAAAGATCACAACTTCAGCAAGTGTATGATAATGGAGTGCAAGAATCAATGACGCAGATGCAAGAAGAGAATGGTCATACGGTTGACAACTTGGAGCCTAACGATGGCAAGAGCACGGAATCAGGAGGACAACATGATACCAGTGGCACGTCAGGGAATGTTCACGAGATCTCTCTTGATGACACCTTACCCGTTTATGACGAAGAGCCGGCAAACATGGTACAATGTAATGTTGTTTATGATGTATATGCTAATGACATGCTGCATATTGAGCATTCTGAACCTAATTATGACAAACATGGGATGGAAAAGAGTGATAGAAATACCACTTCTGATTCATCCGATGAGAGTCATAATGGGGGAGAAAGTGTTCAAAATGCTAAACATCATGATAGTTTTCCTATAACTGCTTCATTGACTGCTTTTGATTCTAAGATTAGAGAGATCGAAACGATTGTAGCTCAACAATCTAAAGATCTTGAGGATGCCAAAATTGAATTTTCAAAGAAAACGAACAAATTTGAAACATATTTTGAAAAACTTGAAAAATCAAATGTTGTTCTTGAAAGAAAATTGGATCAAAAAGTGTTAGATTCTAAAGCTGAAAAGGATAATCTTTTGAAACCAATTCAACTGCTTGAATCTAAGTTGGCATCCCAAGATAACTTGCTCAAAGAGAATGAGACTTTAAAGGCCCAAGTACAGGAAAAGGTTTTTGCTATAGCTGCGTTGAAAAACGAGTTAAGGAAAACTAGAGGATCTAGTGTGGACACTAAGCTTGAAAAACCATCAATCTTGGGGAAACCGCCTACAAATCAGTTCGTCAGACAACCGACTGTCAGACAACCTACTGCATTTAGATCCGAGCGACCACAATCCTCGAGACCGCGGTTTGCCTCCCAAGTTGATTTGGTTCACTTTCCTAGACCAGTCACTCCACCATCTAGGCCCAATGCGATCAAAACAGCTTTGGCAAGACCTAATCACATGATTGCCTCTAGTTTCCCTAAAAATACCAAGACCACGTCTAGAACTAGTTCAAATGACGTTTGCCATAAATCTGGTCTAAGGGAAGTTATGCAAAAGACACATGTAAGAGATAGCAGTGTCAATCCTAGTCACATGCCTTCTAGATTACCCAACACTGCTAACCGTAGCATGTCATCTCCTAGGAGCATCGATCAATCATCTAGGAATTACTCGGACATTAAATATGCTACTTGTAAAACATGTAGAAAATGTGTCTTTAGAGCCAATCATGATTCCTGTATCAAAAAATTGCTTAATGAGGTGAACTCCCGTGCTAGACTTAAATCCCAGTGGGTAGCTAAAATCAAACCCGTTGGCAAAATGTGGCGCCCCACTGGTAGAACTTTTACTCTTGTAGGAAACGAGTGCCCTTTAACTAGGATAGTCTCTGATTCTACGAAGACTACTAGGGAGGAAATTGCAAAGGATGATACATCACTTAAGCCTGAACTTAAGGTTTTCTATAAAAGGAAACGTTTGCCAACTAAGACAAGTGAATCATCCCCTCAGGCCACCTCTGACACAAGAAAAGAAAACCGTGAACCCCCACGTGCTTCTAAAATAGATATCTCTTACCCATGCAAAAGTATACAAACTTCTAATGAGAACGCAGGTACCAAAGTTGATGTTCCAAAAGAACGAAGCGGTCCAATCGTTGTATACCGTTCAACTAACGACACTCTTAGAGTTTGGTTGCTGAAGAAGCAGATATCGGAGAAACAAGTGTCTCAGGGGATTCATGGCTAAGCTTACAAGGACATATAGTCACATCACAGACTATAACTCGCTCTTCAAAGAAAGGAAAGTTTATCGCCGATGGTAAACTTATCCTAACAACGAGAAATTAATTTTTCTCGGGCATGAGCTTATATCAAAAACATTCCAAGTTTTTAAGCTCATGCACAATGGCTTCTCGTTAAATGACAGACGATGACCCGGACTTCAGAGACAGGGAAGTTTATCCACGCAACGATAACTTACCCTCAAAACGAGAAATTAAGTTTTCTCGGACACAAGCTTATCTTAAAATCATTCTAAGGTTTTAAGCTCGTGTATAAGGCTCATCATTAAATAACAGATGATGACCCGTTCTTCAAATAAAGGAAAGTTTATCGCCGATGATAAACTTATCCTTACAACGAGAAATTAGTTTTTCTCGGGCATGAGCTAATAATAAACACATTCGAAGTTTTTAAGCTCATGCACAATGACTTACAGTTAAATGTCAGACTGTAACTCAAACTTAAAATAAAGGAAAGATTATCTTTTATGATAACTTATCCTCTTAACGAGAAATTCACCTTTCTCGGTCATGAGCTTGTATTAAAACATTCGAAGTTTTAAGCTCAGAAAGGAAAGTGTATCTTTTAAATAAGAGAACTTTTCCTCATAACGAGAAATTAACCTTTCTCGGTCATGAGCTTTCCGTTAAAACAGTCAAAGTTTTCAAGCTCATGAAAAATGACTTCTAAGTAAATGTCAGCTTAGGACTCGTTCTCCAGATTAAAGGAAAGGTTATCACCGATGGTAACTTATCCTTACAACGAGAAGTTTACAACTTCTCGGACTTGAGCTTTCCTAAGATATTCCAAATCTTAAGCTCAAGTAATTGGTTTTCAAAACTTTGAACATAATTTTTCAAGAATTTCTCAAAAGGTTTTTCTAAATCTTTCAAAATTGTGTGTTCAAAAAAGTTTTGATAAAAAGAGCATGTCTTCTGGAATCGATAATATTTACGAACCTAGAAATGTCATTCAATAATGACACGGGGTTGTAAATAAAGTTCGAGCAGAAGTTTAAAAGATTTAAAACATGCTCCATATGGTTTGCTATTATTTCCGATAGTAACCCGCTTTTCACTTTGAAGTCAAGCATTTCACCGGAAAGCTTTGACTTCAGAATCCGAAGTTATCATCTCCACCAACCGTAGCAACTTACAATTGATATCTACATACTCGACGATGCGACTACTCAAACGGTGACTACAGCTCTTTCAATAGAACACGGGTCAACAATTGAGGGGGAGCAATTGTCCAGCATTCAGAATCCTTGATGCCGAGAGTGCCAAGTTCACATATTGGTGTTAAGACTACGATACCAATCATACACATGGAGTCAAGAGATAACTTCAGAAGTTACGAGGAAGACCAACATTCGTGAACAAGAACCATGTGCTTCTTTCATATGATGTTCTCCATCATTCAGGTCTAACCTCGTAAATTGCTAATATTGTGAATTCATTATCATATATGATCTTTGCACGTGATAAATACCTTACACTTGTGTTTAAAAGGTATTTAATTTACGTTTCAAGTACACCCTCATTAATTTGAGGGGGAGCTTGTGTAATTCATGAAGATAATTGGATTTGCATTTTTCTTCCCAAATTTTCTTAAAACGCTATTAAATCAATTGATATTAAAAACATCGATTGGGTTAATATTTTTAATATGGGGGAGAAAATGTGATTTAATATGGGATATGATCAATCATAAATGGTTTGACTTAACGTGATAGCTCATCCCGACATGTGCGAAATGTTTTCGGATATCGTGGCATATGTTAAGGGGGAGCAAAATGGATTTGCACTTCAAAATGGATGTCATGGTGACATACACTTACCCAAAACATCTCTATTCACGATGGTGAAGATTGTGGTGACATAAGTATGGTAGGATAGGTTAAAGTCCAATGATTTCTCTAGAACCGGAGGAATCTTCCCAAGGACATTCCATAGCTAGAAATAGTAGTCCTTAGGAAAGATGGAGAAAGATTGTGAACGTAGTTGAATGCCGACCAAGTACTTAAGTTAGCACTGGAACAATCACAACAAGGTGCTAGTTATGACGTATTGGTAAGCATTTAAGGGGTTGAAGAATGAAAAAGAATTGTAAAGATAAAGGGTGTAAAGAAAGAAGCCCTCCTTACAACCTTAGGCAGAAACCGGGTCAATTCATATGCTATTGAGATCATTTTTAATGATTCTTGATATTGAAGAAAGACATCATGGACCCAGTGATGCAATGCACAACCCTTTCCAGCTAACTCAAATATCTCTCAAAAGGTATTTGTTTTAATCACACGGAGACAACACATTATCTATTGATTTATTCACTCCGAATAAATTGGTATTGAAATGGTGGCACTCCTCTCCAGCCTCCGATCACTAAAAATCCAAAATGCACGATCGAGTCTAGAGCCATTTGAGATCATCAAATATCTCATTAGGACACACTTTCATATTTCCTTGCTTCTTCACACACTGTGAAAAGTAAGAAAGATCTTAAGAGTCCTACGCAAAATCTTCATGATCTTGCCTGAACATCCGAGTAATACGAAAGTATTTACAATGAAGATGGAAATCCTTCTTGAGCGAATATCAAAAAGCTCATGGTAGGTGACTTGTGCGATTCTTTATGAATCAAATTTGTGATAACTGGAAAGAAACAGTGGTTTAATTCTTAAATGAATTTAAACACGTTCCAGGCCTCTACGCAATATCTTAGTGATCTTGCCAGAACATTCAGAGTAATACTATTAAGTATTTACAGGGACGAATGGAAATCCTTCTAGTGTTAACATCAAACAGCACTTGGTAGGTAACTTGCAAGATTCTATATGAATCAAGCTAGTGACAACTGGAAAGCAACGATGGTGCGGTTCTTAATTGAACTTCACTTGTTCCAGGAACATGAATTGACGGCTTCAAATCATGCGGATAATATTATCCAAATGATTCACTCTTTACGTTCGCAGTCAGCTTTGGACGGTCGAGTAAAGAGAACGGGTTTACCCGCGAAATCTTGTCAAGGAGGTTCTTTATTGAAACTACCTGCCACAAGTATGATATCTAATATCGTCCAACGGTCTTCACCGACCGGAGGTAAAATGCTACCGAATTAGAATGAAATGTTCAAGGCCATTTCATCCGTGTATATTGTTTGTTGCTAACTGTCTTATGCAGCGTAACAAGAAGGTGGCATTGCGGTGTACAATCCAGAAGAAGTCGTCACCACATGCTTATACTACATACAATTAGTACTTCAACAAATTCAAGAAAGCCTGAAGGTCAAGTCTTCCGCTGTATCAAACTCTGAAGCTTTCAAGAATTTAAAAGTATAAGTATGTGGAACATGAAGTCACGAAGAGGCAAATATCACAAGTGAAGAATGCACAAGGTCAAGGCAAGGAAACATGCTCAAGACTAAAGTCAAAGATCACATCAAGCATATTCACAAGAACAAGATCGAAGACTCAAGCATAGATGCTAGGTTTAAGATTTTGTAAAAAGATGTGACCTCCCTTAGGGGGAGATTGTTGGAAATACGTTTTTCCCAATAAAGTCTCGGTCACATCTTAGTTAGCATAGATCACGAGATATAGACTATTTAGAACTTTGTCTCTTGGAGCGACCTCCCTAAGGGGGAGATTGTTGGAAATACGTTTTACGTATTTATGAAGGATCGGTCGCTCTAACAATAATTATGTAATGGGCTCGTGATCCACTTAGTAAATGTATAGTCCATATAGCCCACATGTAGGGTGGGCTATATATATCCCCTCCTAGCATGTTAGGAGGGGTTGGTCATTTTCATTATTCAATTCAATGTTTACTTTCTCTCTCTACTTTCCTTTTCTCTCCTTTCTCTCTCTATACCCCATCTTCATCTTCCCCATCTCCTTCATCATATCAATAGATCCAATCCATATATTGCACAATCCTAAGATTTCGTAGACCTTCACCTACCAACCTACACCCCTCACTTCCTGGCGCCGGAGACCTCATAACTGAGGCTCCAGCGGGTAAGATTGGCCTGTACACTCGCCTCTTTGATGCGGCTAGTTACCGCATTCCCTTCACCCATTTCCTTGTAGATCTGTTAGGATACTATGATGTACATATCAGTCAGCTCCACTGTATAGGTGCCTGTAAGATTAGTCAATTCGAGATCCTCTGCCGTGCTAGGAGAATCCCCCCAACCGTAGAATATTCCGACTCTTTTATGTTCCTAACATAGTAAATGGTTGGGTATCTTTTAAGAAACGATCCCCTAACAGTCCCCAATCGCACAATAAGCCAATGGATTCGTTGAAAAACTGGTATGACCACTACTTTTTCATTGACGCAGTAGTATGGCCGGCTGATTACACCTTTAGAAATAGGATACCCCACGACCCCAAGCCGCACACAAGTACATACAACCCCCGACATTCCCAAGAATTAGATCTGAATAGGACCGGGTTCCATAGAAGTCTTCCCGAGTCATTCCTATGTTTGCTAGGGATTAGCCGCAATTACTTTGGCCCGTCCAGTAGGTATCCTGTGTTTTGGAGAAGGCAGGGTGAAGGTAGGCTAACATCCGTACGCAAAAATTTATTCAATCATTTGATAAATGGATAACATATTTTGTTTTGTGTTGGGCAGAAATGAACTTCTTTGGACTTTTACGCCAGGGCGACCCGAAGCTCGTACCGGAGGGTTCCCGTCCCCTCCGTAAGAATGAACTACCCCTTCTGGAGCATACCCGAAACGTGACGGTTGCTCTTGAAGCCGTGCCAGATCCACACTCGGACGAGGGAGAGCAAGGAAACAATGAGGGTGGTGATAACAGGATGAGGGAAGGAGGAGCCGGGCCCTCCTCACCACATAGGGAAGAGCAGGGAGATAATATTGACTTAACCACCTCCAGCCTTCGCCGGATGATGGGCGATGATGATGAAGAAGTACAACAAGTCAATCTGGACTCAGAGGAAGAGGAAGAAGTGGAAAACGAAGCCGAGGATGAGACTGAAGAAGCAACAGCCCAGCCTGTCGCCAGGCGTACCCGTAAAAGAAACAAACGAGTGAGGAAAGCTGCTCCAGCCGAGATTGGCGAACACAACGCCCCTCCCAAGAAACTTCGAGAAGACCACCCCTTGTACCACTCTGTTGGGAGTACTACCTAGGGTTCCGAGACTATCCGGGCCGCACATGTCGATCCCGTCACTCAGATTGCCCCAACCGCATCAGAATTAGCAAGAATGACATGTAAGACTCCATCCTTAACACGTAAGAATGACAAATTCTCTTTAAGCAACACTTAACATGAATCCAAATGCTTGTTTTTTCAGGGATGACCAGACTGGTGCCGCGCCTCCTCCTGACACCCAAATGGATAAGGGAAAAGGAAAAGAAGTGGAAAGAGACCCCATGCTTCACACGGCCACCACAAAGTCCGGCCCCGTATTTGAAGAAGGTTCACCCACAGCCTCCCAAGACCTCCCAGCGTCCGGCCCCCCTCAATCGTTCAATCCTGTATGGAATATCACAACTGCATCACGAATGAGGGACGCCGATGAATGCCGGGAGTACCTCAACAACTGCATTCCACCAGGCTTGGTGCGAGAGGTGAACGCACTCAGCCATGCAGATTTGGCGGATGAGTATAATGGTGCCTTGGTACACCAAATGGCGATGGGCACCTCGATGAGGGTAAGGTTTGAAGCCGCACTTGGGCATGTTGAATCTCTTAAGAGGAAGGTTGGACGGAGGGAGAAGATGATCGTGGATAATGAAGCTCAAATTGCAGACCTCCAATCCCAACTGGCTAGCGCCGAGGCGACCATAAAAAAGCAATCGGCCCGCGCGAATGAATACGACCAACAAGTGGCCAACCTTGAGTCAAAACTAGATGTCGCGACCACCAAGGTACATATCCGTGCCGCACCACCCATTTTCTAAAGAAATATATTCTAACGTTTTATCTCTAATAGGTAGCCACAGCGGAAGCGTCTGCCCAGTCGTACTCCAGCCAGGTACACGTGCTTAACAAGAAACTAGAAGACGCGCACCTGGCCGTCCAAAGCATGGAGAAGGTACAAGGGGAGCTTGCTGATGAGAGGGTTGTCACCCAAGAGCTGAAAGAGGCGTTTGCCCAAAAAGATTTGATGATTGATGCCCTCACCGCCGAGCGTGACGACGTGCTATGCCCCCAACTGCTAGCGGCTATTGCCGGCCGTAGGTGGATGGTAGGGCATGGAGCACGCTTGGCCGTCATGAAGGTACTAGAGGCCCCCGAATTTGTGCAACAGTTTGCAAGCCTTGTGTCTGATGGCATTGACCACGGACGTCATGAGGGGATGGTTGAGGCCGTTGAGCTGATCAAGAAAGGGGAGAACTTCACCAAACATGCCTTTTTCAATCCTGAAGCTGCTAACAAGATGACTGCTTCCATGGCCACGATGCGGGATCTGCATTATCCATTCCTGGATGAGCTGGAGGCCACCAAAGATGCATCAAATATGGAAATCATGGAAAGGCTAAGTCTTAGTGCGTTCTCCCAAGGTGAGAGTCACTCCCGTGCTTCCTTCACTCCATCACCCAACCACCTGACGCTCCCCATATATGAGGACGTAACCAGGATCGTGCTTGATGAAGAACCCTTAAGTGTGGTGCTGGAAAGGAATGCGGCTCAAGCCCAGAAGCGGAAAGAAAGTAGTGAGTGGTTGTCATGCCTGGTCGAGGAACAAGTGGAAATAGGTAAGTTTTCCCCCCTATGTAGGATGATCCTACTTTATGATCCATTTCAGACACTCTGGTTTGTAACCGCTGAATATTTGTTGTTTCTATTCATCCGTGCATGTACACGGCTAACAACATTTGTATTTTGTATGTAAGTCCGTGATTGACCACGACAATTTTGTTATCTATTTGGAAACTTGTGTATTTTGACTGTGTTAAATATTGTACATCAATACTGCATGATATGTCACGTCTTACACACAAAGAAAGAAAATACATACAAGTCTATAATTTACTAGACATGCGACGTGCGTCTTTACTATGCGGAGCACTGTGTGACTACGACATATGAAACTTACCACAACGTCTTGTGAGTAAGGTGTCTAGTAAGGATACATGATCCGTGCGGCTGGGGTTGCATCCCTCTTACGCGGCAAGTTGAATTATAGGTTCACTCAATCCTCTTACCCCGCTTGGAGGCGTATAGTACATGTACAGTAGTTTGAAAGAATGCATATGAATGAAACATGGCATATTATAATATAAGTAAAATTCATACGACTAAAAAACCTAAAAAATGATTTGCACGAAACAAGCCGTGGGGCTAGCTAGGCACCACGGCATTTTATTAAAACGTTTACATTTTTGTTTGAACACTAATGACAAGTCCTAAAAAACAAGAAAGGAAACTAAACAAACATAAGAAAAACAAAAAACAGATAGACCGCATGGTTCTTTATTAAGGCCACATATAGCGAAGTACCCATGCGGAAGCCGTAGCTTTCAAAGATAGCACCTTTTGAGATTGGAGATGTTCCATGTGCGCTCTAGGTCGCGGCCATCCATGTCACGTAACTTGTACGCGCCTCGTCCCAAGGCTTCAGTGACTTCATACGGTCCTTCCCACTTAGGGCCCAGCTTTCTGTATTCTCCGCTCGACTTGCTTCGTTAGCACGATAGACGTAGTCTCCCGGTCGAAAAGAAACACCCTTGACCTTGGCGTCATAATAAGCCTTCATCTTGGCCTTGGACATAGCCTCATTGATGGCTGCTATTTCCCTTTTTTCTTCCAACAGATCCAGGTTGATTCGCAGTTGTTCATCGTTCGTGACGACATTAACCTCCGCCGTGCGGATGGTAGGCATCCCTATTTCTGCTGGTATAACGGCTTCAGTGCCGTAAGCCAATGCAAATGGAGTATCTCCGTTGGCTGTTTTGATCATAGTTCTATGCGCCCATAGCACATGTGATAACTCATCGACCCATTTGCCACTTCGTTCATCCAAACGCGCCTTGATGCCATTCCCCAAGCTTCTATTTGCCCGTTCGACAAGGCCATTTGTCTGCGGATGCTTAACGGATGCGAAGCGCCGCTTGATGTTTAATGAAGCACACCAGTCTTTGAATGGATTGTCCGTGAACTGCTTACCGTTGTCTGAGATTATTTCCCCCGGTAGACCAAAACGGCACACAATATGTTCCCAAACAAACTTTTTAACTTGTTTGCCTGTGATAGACTTGACTGCCTTGGCCTCTATCCATCGTGTAAAGTAGTCCATCGCAACAATCAAGAATTTAACTCCCCCCGCAGCTACAGGAAACGGTCCTGCAATGTCGATTCCCCACTTATAGAATGGCCATGGGGACGTGATAGGTGTAAGCTCCTGCTGCGGGTGCCGCGGTACTGGCCTATGCACTTGGCAATCACTACACTTGCGAATCATGTTGCGCACGTCTCTGTGCATGGTAGGCCAATATTATCCTGTTCGTAAGGCTCTAGCTACCACAGATCATGGACCCGCATGCATGCCGCACAACCCTTCGTGTATGTCACTGATTACGTAAGCGGCCTGACGTGGTCCAACACACCGCAGCCACGGCTGCAAGAAAGAGCGCTTATAAAGGATGCCCTCTCGAATTTCGAAATGCTGCGACTTCCTTCTGATGCGCCGTGCTGCTTTTTCCTCGTCTGGAAGGGTCTCACTAGTCAAATAGTTGATAATCGGGGTCATCCATGTAGGTCCATCCTCATCAACTATAGCAGCAACCTCCCCCTCTGTTATAGATTTCTCCTTGAGTATTTCCACCAAGACTTGTTTAGACAAGTGAGCGAAGCTTGTGGATGTGATCTTGCTAAGAGCGTCCGCCTTCTTGTTCTCGCCCCTTGGCACCTGCTTGATGGAAAACTTACTGAAAGTCGCGATTAGCGACTTGACTTTTTCCAAGTACCTGGCCATGTTGTCCTCCTTAGCCACATATCCACCTAGAATATGGTTCGCGACAAGCCGTGAGTCCACGTAGGCCTCAAGGTTGCGGACTCCCATTCTAGCGGCGATTTTTAAACCCGTAATTAATGCTTCATATTCCGCTTCGTTGTTAGTGGTCGTGAACTCAAAACGGAGGGCGTACGTAAATTCCATTCCTTCTGGATTTGTGAGGATAAGACCAGCTCCGGACCCGTCCGTACACGAAGATCCGTCCGTGAATAACACCCATGGTTCTGTTGGGATCTCGTCTTGTTTAACGATTGGCCCTTCCTCATCCGGCTTCTCGATCAGGAAATCTGCCAAGATCTGGCCTTTCACAGCCGTCCTTGGCCTATAAGATATATTGTGCTCCCCCAATAGGATGCTCCATTTTTGTAGCCTCCCTGCTACGTCCGGTCTAGAAATAACCTGCTTGATTGGCTGATCCGTAATGACCACAATTGGGTGCGCCTGAAAGTACCAGCGCAGCCGCTTTGTAGCAAACACTAGTGCTAACACCAGTTTTTCCATAGAGGAGTAATTCAGCTCCGGCCCTTGTAGTGTTCTACTTATAAAGTAGACCGGAGTTTGCACTGTATCTCTATCTGTCATAAGTACCGCGCTTATTGCGCCATGAGTGGCTGAGAGATACATAATGAGTTCTTCCTTTGGCCGGGGAGCTACTAGCATAGGGAGGGATGCAAGATGCTGCTTGAGTTGGCCGAAAGCTTCCTCGGCTTCCTTCGTCCACCGGAAGTCTCCCTTCCTAATGCACTTCTTGAGTGTCTTAAATAGGGGTAATGACTTCTCTGCGGATTTAGATAGGAACCTATTCAGCCCGGCTAGCTTCCCATTTAAGGATTGCGCCTCCTTCCGTGTCTGAGGGGATGGCAGTTGTATCACTGCGTCCGTCTTCTCTGGGCAAGGTTTGATGCCTTTTGGATCAATCAAATATCCAAGGAACATTCCCTCCGTTGCCCCAAACGTACATTTCTTTGGATTTAACTTCATGTTAATCCTTCTCAGCGTATCGAATGTCTCTTGGACATCCCGGAGAAGTGCCTCCTCCGTGTGACTTTTTATAACCAAGTCATCAACATAGACTTCCAAGTTGTGGCCTATCTGTGATTCAAAAGCTTTGTCCACCAGCCGTTGATATGTAGCACCGGCGTTCTTCAGTCCAAACGGCATTTTCGTATAGCAATATACGCCCTGGCTCGTATGGAACGCCGTTTTTTCTGCATCCTCCTCCGCCATCTGGATCTGGTGATACCCTGTATATGCGTCCAAGAAGCATTTAAAGGGATACTCACATAGGGATTACACCTTCCAGTCGATTTCCGGTAACGGGTAACAGTCCTGTGGGCAGGCCTTGTTTAGATCCGTAAAATCCACACACATGCGCCAACTTCCGTCATGTTTCTTGACCATGACCGGATTGGATAACCACTTGTGGTAGTATACCTCGCGCATGATGCCTGCATCCACTAGTTTCCGTACTTCCTCCAATATCACTTGGCTACGCTCAGGCGCCTGGCCGCGCTTCTTTTGCTTGACGGGTTGGTACCCTTGGCGGATCTGGAGCTTATGCTCTGCTATCGCACGTGGCACGCCTGTCATATGCTTTGGCTCCCATGCGAATATATCTAGGTTTGCACTTAAAAGAGAGCACATGGCCCTTTTGCCGCTATCCGAGAGCGCCCCTCCTATGGATACCTCCTGTTCCGGATAGTCAGGGTGAATGGCTACCTTCCAATTGGGAGGTGGTGATCCATCCTTGGGTGGAACAGGTGGAGCCGGTGTTGTCACGAAGTGACACTCGGATGCCGGTACGATTGTGTTGTAAATGGTAACAATTCCCCCCTCAACGGGGAATTTGATCATTCCGTGCGCCGTGGAGGGTACCGCCCGTATAGCAAAAATGCCTGGTCTGCCTATGATCCCATTGTACGGAGAATGTGAGCGTATCACCATGAAGTTCATCCACGCCGTAGTGGAATGTTCCTCATTCCCAATGGTTACAAGCAAACGTAGTTGCCCTATCGGCCAGATAGTGTCTACACTAAAGCCAGTAAGCGGCGACGTGGCCGGTACTAATTGGCTTCTTATTTCTGGGCATAACTGCACGAAACAGTGTTCATACAGTACCTCTGCTGACGACCCTCCATCCACATACATGCGACGAACATTGTGTGTTCCAATGCTTATCTCAATAGTGAGAGGCGCATCAATCACATCGCTTGCTGTGATGGGAGGGAATGAGATTTCCCTGCCACGTGAAAAATTTTGGCCAACTTTCTGCCTCGTGCGGCGCTGTCTGGATTGGATCATGTATATGGTCGAAGGTTTGTCCTTTTGGGGATCCTTCTTATCATACTTCTTGTTGTCTTTTCTATCCTTCCAATCCTTAACTAAGTGCTTGAGTTTACCTGATTTGATCAGTGACTCAATGTGCTTCTTAAGCTGGATACACTCCTCCGTACCATGGCCCTTGTCATTATGGAACTCGCAGAAGCGATTTCCTTACCGACGTTCCGGCGGAGTTGTCATTGGGGGAGGCCTTGGAAAGTTTGCCCCTTCCGTCAGCAAGATCTCCCGGTGGGACATCTTAAGGGGGGTAAACTTATCATCCGGCCGTCCTCCTTTGTTCTGGCTCTTATAGTCCGAGCCCTTGCTACTGTTCTGATTGCCTTGGCCGCCCGAATGTCTCCGAGACTGGTCGTTTAACCGGTACCCATTTCCTCTGGATGGGTAAGCCGCGGCAACCGCCGTTTCTCCTTCTATGAAATTTCTGACCCTTTCCATGAGGTCATCATATCTCTCTGGACGCTTGTCATTGAGGCGCCTGATCAATTCCCTGTCTGTTATGGTGTGCATGTAGTCAGAGATTTTCAGGAGCTCCGACATTGTTTTAGTGCGCGTGCACTCATCATTGAAGCGTTCAATGAAGGCTTCTGTGGATTCCCCCGGCCGTTGTTTGACAGTTGCCAACGAGACCGGATCCCTATTATACTTTTTCCTCTGAGTATAATTGTTCTCAAACGCAGTGCGTAGATCCGTGAAACTATCAATGCTCCGTGGAGGGAGTGCCTCAAACCAGTCACGGGCATTTTCGATCAAGGTTGAATTGAACATTTGGCACCATATAGGCATGGGCCATCGCTCAATTTTAGCCTGCGTATCAAATATTTTAAGGTGATCAACCGGATCACCGATTCCATCATAAGTCTTGACACACGCCGGCATGCGACGTTTGGTGTCCTCAGAATAGTTCCGTATGCGGAGGGTGAACGGGTCTTCCCTGGGATCCGCCCATGGCCGGGTGAGCCTAGGGTCATCCCATGGTTCGCACCATGGTCGCGAAAGATCCTCTGCTTCTGCATCTCGATAATAAGGGCCACCATAATACTCATCATTGTTTGGTGGTGGTGGAGGGGTGCGCCTAGGTCGTCGACGCTTAGGCGGATGGTCATCTGAATCCTCCCCTGATGGGTCCGGGGACAAAGGTGGTGCCCCACCTTTTGGTTGGGGACCACTTTTTTGGGACGAACCAGGAGCCTTTTTCCCAGTGTTCATCATGTCCCACACGCTCGGGCGGCGAGCGGTTCTGGCCAACTCTCGATCTGGCCGCTCAGGTGACCCATCAGACTTATCTCCTCCTTCTCGAGACTACATTAGTTCCTGTATGAGGCGATCTCCTATGCGCTCAAACACATTCCTGGGTTGAGGGGTTTCCTCAAAGATGCTCTGCTCCTGAGGCTGAGCTCTCCTTTTCCTCTGATTTTGGGAAGAGGTGATTGGTCCGGTGTCGCCAAAGTTGAGTCTGGATTGGAGGTTCCTCCCCAGATTCAACCTTGACGCGATCCCCGAGACGATCCTATCGAAGTTCTGCGTGAGAACTCGAGTAAGATCCTCCTCGCTGAGTGGTAGGACCTCTACCTCTTCCTCTACCGACGGTCTGCGCGTCTCCTTGTTAGGAGGGTTGGGCGCACTCCCTGGGTCCGGATTGTCCAGGGTTGAAGTAGGTGGGGGTGTCATGGAGATCGTGCTCGTCACCCCCAAGGACTGAAAGTCGCCACGGTTACCAGGTCCGCCTGCAAGGCGGCTAGGTGATTGATTGGGGATGAGTATCCCTTCCTCTTGGGACTTCCGATTTCCAGGATTCGTATTCCTGGGGTTGGCTTGCTGATGCCCCTTCGTCATTGGAAATTCAGAATGAGGTTTTGTTCTAGCTTAGTGTAATGGGTCCCACGGATGGCGCCAACTTGTTGATGCAAAAGTTGGGTGATCCTTGCTAGACCCGAATTAGGCTTAATTCGGGTTGGCTGGGCTCCGGCTCCTGCACCAAGTGAATCGTTTGGTTGGGATCCTGCACACTAAACAGCACGCGTTAGGCTTATCGTGGGAATGTTTCCCACGATTAGACTCCGGCGTGAGAGTAAGTAATCGGTTAGGGTTTATGTGAGTTGAGAGTATAGAACGTAATACCTTTGTGGAACCCTTGGGGGTTCCTTTTATAGGCAGTGGAACCCTAGTGGGCTACCACTTGATACTTCGGCCCCAAGGAAAGGATAACTATCAGAATTAGAATGATTGTTATCTTCTAATTTTGGTAGTGAATATCCTCCTCCATTGGGATAAAGATATTCCTAGACAGAATATGATTCTGTCTAACCCTATGTCGGCCGCACCGGGCCGTGGGCCGCACACATGTGTGCGGTCACTGTTCATCCAAGCCCATAAGCCTGAATGACATTATTCCACCCATCTGTGATGGGCCGGATACGGGTAGTACCCATGGGCCGGGTTCATGACCCGGCTGGGGACTATACGTCATCAACTTGCAAAATATGCAAAGCTAAACTATGGACAACAGAAGCCAAAAAAGGGGAAAGGAAGGTGACAAAAGAAGATTCATTCACTATGTGTTGTAGGAATGGAAATGTTAGAATTATCAAACATGAAAAAACCACCAGATATCTGATGATGATGATGCTCAAGACGCGTAATTTACGTCAACAAAAAGAAGACAAAACACATACAAGCCGGACCAAGACATAACAACTATGTAATTCACAAACATGGATCTCATCATTCAACATTCAATATTTAATATTACAGACGACCTATATTATGATTGTTACTTAATTGCATTTGCAAAAACACAATTATCATTCTCCATAATTAAAACAAAAACAACACTTCCAAAATTATACCTAAATGTAACCTTTTTATAAAAGCTCCGTGCATGCACGGGCATTGAAACTAGTTAAGCTATATAAGAAGATATTTTGTATGTAAAAATTAGATTTGCAAAACTCATAAACTTTTTTTTTTCAAAATTATTGTTTTTCGACAAAAACAAACCGTTAAAAAATAGTGTATTTACTACATCTTTTTTTCTCAAATTTTTTAGCATAATGATAATTTTATCTTTAGATAAATACTAATTATTTTTTTTAAAAAAATTATAATAATAATTTCAAGCAAAAGTAATATATGATAAACTTGATTAAAATTTTATTTTTATTTTTATTAATGAACAATTGAATTACAACATTTTATAAAGAAAATGTGAACTATAAATTTGGGAAAAAAACAATAAACAAAAGGATTGTAATCCACAAAATTAAATAAGAGTCATATACATGAAGAAAAAAAAATTGAACTCGTTTTTGCAAACAAACGTTAAAAAGGCACCATTTATTAAAAAAAAAACTCATGTCATATATATGTAAAAAAACTCACGAGTCTAATCGACTTTTAATGCTTGAAGCGACTTTATCTACATTTACAGTATTCCTTGAAATCATTCCTGAATCGTATAAAATAAAAAAGTTTAGAAATTTTTTAGAAAAGATAGTAGAAATCTAAATAAAATTCAAGATTAATATAGAATTACACAAAATCTACGTAACCGGGTTCGCACACAATTCTAATACTAACTAAAAAGACAAAACAGCCCATATATGTAGTATATTAAAGCTCATTAAGTCCAAGGACAAAACCGGTAAATAATTAATAAGTCTCGAACAAAATCTTTATATTTGCATATTTTTTTAAAAATATATCTTAATACTATTGTACATTATACATAAAAACATGTATTATGAAGATATCGTTTAAAAAATTATTGTGACAAATATTCTACACTATATATAATAACATCAACATAATTATATATCTTCGAAAACCTTTTGCAACTCAATCATTCACTCAAGAAATCGTTGCAAAAACAGTTAAGTTTCTTTATAACTGTGTTTCTTTTGTTCATCTTCTTGTTAGTTAATTAATATTATCTTTTGTCTTGATTCTGTGTTATGAGTACTAGTATGATCTTTTTGTACATGCATGCATGGCATGCTTTTTTTTTACTGTGTATTATGAAAATAATTGATTTTTGTGGTTTTTTTTCTTTGTTTGATGCATGGTTTTCTTCCGAAACTTCGTTATGTAAATATTTAACTTCTTTGTTTGTGATGTTCAATTCGTTGAATAGTATACTTTACTTTTGGCTAAAGTTTAGAACTAATCTTGTTGATTTTAGTCAAAAATCTTGTTAACATACCTTAGATCCGCCAAGTATGAGATTGGTTGATGGTTTATAAAGTTTAAGTGTCTCATTCTCAAACAAGCTAACTTTTTCAGTGAGTTATACACTTTTTTACGTCCTCATGCCTCTTGTGTGATGACATGGGGCGAAAAAGGAAAGAGAGGGATGGGATTTCTCTGCTTTTGGCATAGTGGCCGCGGTGAGGGCCCGCACGATGGGCTATTAGGTTTACTGGGTAGAGCAAACTTATGAACTGATATAAGCTTACTTGGGATAAGTTCGTATCAATTGGTAGCAGAGCTAGCCCTACCTTTGACGTCCGACTCAAAGTGGTGATGTATGGAGTGGTGGCGTGGACCTGAAAAAAAAGGGTGCCAACGTTGACCAACATAGCCATGACCAACGAGCTTGGAGTGGTGGCCTATATATGGAGTGGGCTTGGACCCAAAGAGGGGTGCTAAATGTGACCAACGAGGACGTTGGCTCTTCGAAGCGTGGGGTATTGTTTTGATCCCACATTCATCAAGTATGGAATTGGTTGATGGTTTATAAAGCCTAGGTGTCCCATCCATAAATAAGTTAGCTTTTTGAGTGAGTTATACACTGTATTTATGGATAGGTTCGTATCAGATCTTGTATAGTTGTATGCATACAGTTTATATAATGATCTGGATACTTGTAGATATTGATGTTATTTACTTCAGGAAGTTAGTTCATGATATATTAGTAGTCTTGATTCTCTGAGTTCTTTTTGTCATCCTTATTGTCTTCATTACTTTTGGTATGATCATACAGAAAAACGCATATAATCAAGAATTGCAGTTGAACTGTAGTTGGTTGGAGTTAAATGTCAATATAGGAATTAGATTTATGGAATTTGATTTTTAGAAGCTTAAAAAAATTGCCAAAATAACTAATCCATGCTTATGGTCATGGATTAATTTAGTTTGTTATAAGCTAATTCCATAGAATGTATGATAATGATATCTCAAACGTGTTATTTGCTTGTTTGTTATATAACTCACACACATATGCTATTTTTTGAACAGATTCAATGACAATGGCTTCATCAAGTTTAGCTCCTGCTAAAGTAAACGTCTCAAACCGTAGGCCAATGGCTAGACATGGGTTGGGTACTAAAGGCCATCGGATCCCGCTATTGACCAACCATTTTAAAGTAGAACTAAGCAGCACCAGTGACCACTTCTATCAGTATAGTGTATGTCTTTAACTCTTCTGTGCTCTTTAAATTATGTCAAATAAGTTACTGTGCAACTTCAAAACTGATCACACATATGCCATTGTGTAGAAAGTTTCGTAACATTACACATCTATGCTAATGGAATGTATTTATAACGTTGTTATGTAGCGGAAAAAATAGTAAAATATATGAGAAGTTTAAGTGTTATTTAGTTGTGGAAATTTTTTCATGTTTATCTGTTTCTAAATTCCTAGAAAGGGAAGGATTTAGTTGTATGAGTTGAAAATTTTGAAAACTTGTTTAAATGAATTTGAATTTTTTTTTTTTGAAAGAGAGAAAAGTAGAAAAGGTTCAGTTTTATATTTAGAAGTGGAGAATGAAATTTTTTTTATATAAATATTGGAAAAAAGTTGCAATTAAATGCTTTTCTTTTTTCATATGAAAATTTTTCAGAAAAAGTGAAATAATTTTCCCCACTTAAACATTGGCTTTGACTTTGACTTTTGAGAGTCAATGGTTCTAATTGGATGTGAAGATTGATTCACCAAATTCTATGAATATGGCATTATTTTGGATGTTGAAAAACATAAGATATCATTATCAATAGTTTAGAGGTAACTGAGTTTGAATATTGGAATTCAAATGTGGTCCTGTTTTATTCTGTTTTCAGGTGGATTTTTTCTATGAAGATGGGAATCCTGTTGAGCCAAAAGGTGTTGGTAGAAAAGTACTTGATATGGCTTATAAAACATATGAGTCTGAGATGGGTGGTAAAGGATTTGCATATGATGGCGAAAAGACTTTGTTTACAGTCGGCCCATTGCCCATGAAAAAGCCGGAGTTCACTGTTATCTTAGAGAATCTATCATCAAATAGGTATACGATGTTAAATAGTTGTCGCTATTTGATCCATTTTAGAATCCTGTCAATACTTAAACATGTGTTATTTTTATAGAACTGTACGGGGCAGCGTGGATGGAGGGGATACAAAGAGATCACGGCGTCCACCTCAAAGCAAACAATATACTGTGAAGATAAACTATGCTACCAAGATCCCGATACAATCCATTTTCAATGCACTTCAAGGAAAAGATTCAGCGCAGTTTAACGAAGCGATAAGGGTTTTGGACGTTCTTCTAAGACAACATGCTGCGAAACAGTATGTCTTGCGTTTAAAAAGATACCATGAATCTAGTAATCCTTAAGTTTTTTGTATCTGATAACCTTAAATCATGTTTTCTTTGGTATATATACAGAGGTTGCCTGCTTGTTCGACAATGTTTCTTTCATAATGACCCAAGAAACTTTGTAAGCATTGGAGGCGGGGTTGTGGGCTGTAGAGGTTTTCATTCTAGTTTCCGGGTCACTCAAAGTGGTTTGACCTTAAACATGGGTAAGACCCAAGTCTCTTTTTGACTGTTGACGTTTTTAACTGAACTCCTTTTGGTGTGTGTTGATCTTAGTTTATGTCTCTTTTGTAGACGTGTCAACTACAATGATAGTCCGGCCAGGGAAAGTTGTGGATTTTCTTCTCGAAAATCAAAATGTTCAAACCGTAAGGGATATTGACTGGATTAAGGTAATGGCTAACGAGTCAGTTATGTTTTAGATTTGTACTGGCTTGAACTGGTTCATAAGGTTCTATAATCTAATTTTCTTTTTCTGGTGAATAGGCTAAAAGAGTGTTGAAGAGCCTCCGTGTCAAAACATTTCCCTCTAATCTTGAATACAAGATTATTGGGTTGAGCGAAAAAGTGTGTGGAGAACAGAAGTAGGTTCTATCCCTTTCACGTTAAAGACAGAAAAGAAAATCAAATGGTCTAAACAATTTTATCTGTTTTGTAGATTTGAAATGAAAAGAAAGAATGGCAATAGCCCAAACGAGACCATCGAGATGACAGTCTATGATTACTATGCCAGCCATCATCATATAAATGTTAACAACTCACGTGATTATCCATGCCTAAATGTCGGGAAACCAAAACGAGCAGTTTACATCCCACTTGAGGTAATCTATCAGATTATTTTAACACTGATAATACAAATGCATTCCAGCTCCATTTTACATTCTTTTTATGTCTGTTATAGTTGTGTGAGTTGTTACCCCTACAAAGATACACCAAGGCGCTCTCAAGTTTACAAAGAGCTGCACTTGTCGAGAAATCCAGACAGAAACCACGAGAACGGATGAACGCATTGATGGGTGTAAGCTTCCATTATAACATTTTTAATTTGTAATTTAAATCAATATTGGTTAATGGTAAACAAAATTGTAAAATAACGTTTTGCATTATTTTTTAGGCACAGAGACAAAGTAACTACGCTGCTGATCCTCTTATTAACTCAACTGGCATTAAAATTACCAATAACTTCATTAAAGTCGAGGGTCGTGTTTTGGAACCACCAAAGTTAAAGTTTGGGAATGGAGGAGACTTGCAGCCTCGTAATGGTCGTTGGAATTTCAACAACAAGGTCACAACTTTTTCATTTTTTTTTAATTGACATTTTACATTAAGGTAATTAAATCGTTCTAACTTTATTGGTTTTTGGTTGTAGACGCTTGTTAATCCAACACAGATCCAACATTGGGCCATTGTAAACTTTTCTGCAAGATGCAACATTAATTTCCTATGCAATGATTTACTCAAGTGTTGTCACGCGAAAGGAATGGTGAGCCAACTTGCATATAATATTGCATCTATTTGTAGCTTATATACCTACAATGGATAAGAAGCTAAATTCAATATCGTTTTGGTTGTTATTTGCAGCAACTTGAAGAACCATGGAGCATAATAGAGGAGAAGCCCCAGTTTAGGCGCAGCACTCCTCTCGTTCGTGTAGACAAAATGTTTGAAGCTATAAAAGTTGCACTTCCTGGACCACCTCAGTTCATTCTATGCATACTTCCAGAAAGAAAAAATTCAGATATCTATGGTTTGTAAAATCTGCCCTGATCTTTCACTACATTGAATTTTTTTTGCTGTCACCAATGAAAGTGAATGTTTTTCGCTTTGAATTTTATTAAAGGTCCATGGAAGCGAAAATGTTTAGTAGAGCTTGGGATTGTCACGCAGTGTGTTGCACCCCTGAAGATCAATGATCAGTATCTTACAAACTTGCTTTTAAAGATCAATGCAAAGGTCTTGTTCCGATCTAAAACTGTTTCAGCTTCTTGTTCTTTTTGTCTTAGTTTTCTGTTTTAATCAAAGTACTATCTGTACATCTTTGTCACTTAAAGATGGGTCTGTTTGTAGTTTGGGTCATTCTGTATTCCTTACATGTTTTATAAAAAGGTATCAAATAATAAAAAACATAACATTCTTAGGTAATGCTGTCTTCCTTGTAAGCCAGTTTGTAACGGCTGTTTGGCTACAAATTGACCAAAATGGATCATTAAACTATCTTTTGGTGAAATAGATGAACGAATTAAGTACCATGAGTAAAATGGGACAAATGAGAAAGTATGTTAGCATTTTATGCAAAAAGCTTATTTCTTTCTGGAAGTTGGATCTGATTTATATTTGTTGGATTTCAGATGGGTGGTATAAACTCTGTGCTATCTATGGAGCATTTAAAGTCTATACCATTGGTGTCAGAGATACCGACTATAATATTTGGAATGGATGTGTGCCATGGTGCTGCTGGCTCTGATGGTCCATCTATTGCTGCGGTATGTTTTTGTTCTAGATTCTGAGTTAAGTGACAACACTCTTAATCAGATAAGTTAATAATTGTTATTGTAAATTTATAGGTTGTAAGCTCAAGAAAATGGCCATTGGTTTCTCGCTATAGAGCATCAGTTCGTACACAATCATCAAAAGTCGAAATGATAGACGGTTTATTTAACCCTGTCGCACAGGATGAGGGAATTATCAAGGATGAGGGAATGATCAGGTTCAACTTATATACTCTACTCCTGTAACAATTTTATTAAAGATAATTGACTGTTACTAAACTGTGTGACGTTTTTTCTTATTTCAGGGAACTATTGCTAGACTTCTACTATAGTACTTCTAAGCGAAAACCGCAGAATATAATTATCTTTAGGTAAGAAACTTAGTGACCCCATGAAACCTTTTTAGTTCTAGTTTTATATATCATTGGGTGTTTCTTATTGTAGGGATGGAGTTAGCGAGTCACAGTTTAACCAAGTGCTCAATATCGAGCTTGAGCAGATCATGGAAGCGTGCAAGTTGTTAGACCGTGAATGGGATCCAAAGTTTATGGTGATTGTGGCACAAAAGATTCACCACACCAAGTTTTTTCAACCGAATTCTGAGTACAACGTTCCACCAGGTTTCTAATTGTTCTTTAAATTTTACTATTTGAAGGACCAAAGCGAACAAAAACTGAAAATTTTTTGTGTGTGTTTTAGGAACAATTATTGATAATCAAGTGTGTCATCCGAAGAACAATGACTTCTACTTGTGTGCACAAAACGGAGCAATTGTGAGTTTTAATAAAGCACTTTATCATACGTTTGCGACTAAAAGTATGGTGACTGACTTGTATGTTTAATTGTTTTTAGGGAACAACACGACCTACCCATTATCACGTGCTTCTCGATCAGATTGGTTTCTCTACTGATGAGTTGCAAGAGTTTGTTCATTCATTATCCTACGTGTAAGTCAATTAACTAATTAATGAACTCATGAACTTGCATTTTATGATCTGTATATATATAGTTAATTTGTGATTAATTCTGGGATACATGGATTATGCAGGTACCAAAGGAGCACAAGTGCGGTATCTGTAGGTAATGTGTTGCACTTGCTAAATAACATAATTTCAATACAATCTAAGTAAATATAAAAAATCTAACTAATCATGTGTCGTTATATATTTGCAGTTGCTCCGGTTTGCTACGCCCACTTGGCAGCAGGGCAGATGGCACAGTTCATCAAGTTTGATGACATGTCGGATGTTACATCTAGTCATAGTGGCAGTGCTGGTTCTGTTGGTTTCACCCAAATGCCCAAACTTCATGAGAAAACATGCAGTTCAATGTTCTTCTGCTGAACAGTTGCTCTATTTTTTTTTAGAACAGCAACTCGACACTAGACAGTAGTGATTCATTATTTTTTTAGTTGTCAAACATAGGTACTTTGGATGATTCTTTTTTACTAGTATCTCAAATTCATTATTTTTTGGAAGATTATGTGAAGTTGTGATGAAGATTCAAATGTACATTTAAAGCGCAATTTGTGATTTTGCTTTTTTGTTCCCCTTAAACAACTAGAACTACTGTCAACCTATAGTCCCATGCTTGTTTTTCGACTTGATAATCTACTTGAAGGATTAGTCACTCTTGGAAAGACACTCATCCTCCACGTAAAGACACTCTTGGGATGAAATAAGCGGTAGAATGTCTTCTTCGAACCCTCGCCTAATTATGTTAGACTCCTTATCCGCTTCGCCTGAAAGGGCACTTGGCAGGTCTTGAACCCAAGACCTCTAGGACTTCCCCAAGGAAACCACTTAGTGGAACCTTAGTGGCCAACTGAGCTAAGCCATTTGGTTAACTGATCAAAGTTAATTATTGTTTTTATCTAACAATTTTTTTAAATTAAATATTTCACAAACTCTTAATTTTTACGCAAAACGAAACATACCATCGCGATGAGAATTAAATCATCTATCTATCTATCGAGGTGCACATGTATATACTTTCGACGAACTTTTTTTTAATTAGTTTTCAATCACTTATGAGAAAATTATATATAATTCGTATATGAATCATATAGTATATGATTTTCACAAATCATATATAATTTTCAGAAATCATATATGATTCGTATCACGAATATATTTATATGATTCGTATCACGAATCATATATAATTAGATAATTTCGAAAAATCATATATGATTCGTGATACCAATTGTATATGATTTCAGAAAATTATATTGTGATACCATGGATGATACCGATCATGAAATCATATTTAATTCTCGTTGCAATAGTGTATTTTTGTCGTTTGATGATTTACTGTTTTGAGATATTTAATTTCTATAAAAGTGATAAAAAGTGGGCTTTTAAAAACAAGAGTAAATTACATTGTTCGTCCTTGTGGTTTACGTTGACCGACAAGGTTCGTCCCTTGACCAACAAAAATGCGCCACTCGTCCTTAAGTGAGAAACGTCATGTAGCGTTAGTCCTTCTCTTTTAATGACCCCACTAACTAATGTTATGCTGGTATCTATTGAGGGTATTTCGGTCTTTTCCTAACTTTCATTCTTTTTATTCTTTGTTGAACATCATATTTAACTTCACCTTCATGTTTTTTCAATTCATTTTTCTCTCTACTAAAATACTTGCATCAAAACCACCGTTAAAACCTCACATCAACAAATTTTTAAGAACAAACCGACGGCAACAATATCATCATAAACAACTTCTATTCACATAAACTCGAAATTAAAACAATAAACCAAGTTCTAAAGAAATATAAAATACCAAAACACAAAACTAATTTACAGTACATCATATAAACAATCCTTGGATTTTCATTGAAAAGATATACAATTACTGAGAAAATAATAAAATGAATATTGATTGCTATATGTACTTTTGTATATAGTGAAAGAAATCAATATTTACTAGTAATAGATCCACGAAAAAAGAATCAAGGTTCCGTAAGCTTCTTATAGATCTGCTGTCATCATCATGTAGATCTGACGCTCCCACTTGAAAGCTTGCAACAAGCGACTCATCACCACCATGTAGATCTGTCGATGGTGGTTGTATCTGGTTTGGCCGAGGGCGGAGACACCGTTTTGGCTTATTCTCGTTCTTGAAAAACACAGATCTACTAACTGAGATGCATGAGTTGAGCACACGCGATGTTGGCCAGCTCGAAAAGGCACGTGATTGTGGTGATTGGTGCCCACAAGAAACCGGTATTTGTCGACAAGAATGGGTTTAATTTGAAGTGGTGATGCGCGTATAGTTTAATTGAATAGAATATGTGATTTTTTATGCGTATATAAGTTGGATTTGTAAAACGCAATTTGGTGATGGTGGCCTGATTTAGTTGGTGGTGTGAGGCTTAGGTGAGAGAATAGTAGACTATGAGAGAAAGGAATAGTGGTATTGATGAAAATGAACAAACAATAAAAAGATGGGAGCTGGGAAAAAAGACTGAAATACCCTCAATGGATACCAGCATAACATTAGTTAGTTGGGTCATTAAAAGAGAGGGACTAACGCTACATAACGTTTCTCACTTAAGGACGAGTGGTGCATTTTTTTGGTCAAGGGACGAACCTTGTCAGTCAACGTAAACCACAAGGACGAACAGTGTAATTTACTCTAAAAACAATATGTGGTTGTCATTAGTTTATTTCTTCAATTCGGAATATCTGGCAATTTGGCTTATTCGGAAAAAACCTCCTATTCGGAATGATGGGCAATTCGGAAAGATATTCGGAATATTTCTCCTATTCGGAAAAATTTTGGCTATTCGGAAAGATTCTGGCTATTCGGAAAAATATAGGCTATTCGGAAAGTTTTTGGCTATTCGGAAAGATTTCTGCTATTCTGAATATTTCTCCTATTCGGAATCCCTATTCGGAATAAACCTTCTATACTGAAAAATCTCCCTATTCGGAATCCCTATTCGGAAAGTTCTGGAAAAAATGTTTCCGAGACTTAAAAAACAGCTTTTAACTCCGATTTTTGATCCAAAACCACAAAAAGTTTTATGATTTTTACCAAAATAAGCTAAACCCAATCCTTATCAATCAATCCCAATAACAAAAACACCAAAAACAACAAGATTCAAGATTGATTTTTTCTAAAGATCACTAATTGATTCAAAAACTAAAAAAGCAACACAATCCTTACCTTAAATCACCCCATAGCTCTTGATACCAAATGTAGAATATTGATAACCTATGAATCTATGAAGTGGGTTGATGTTTTCTAGTGAGAGAAACTAGAGAGAGAAAGTGAGAGAAAATGTGTATGATTTTATTAAAATGAAAGTGCAAATGAAACAACAACCAACCCCTTTCCATGGTGGAAAGGGGTATTTATACTCCAAGCCTAACATTGGGCTTGGGCCGGTCCATGACAAGCCCATGGACCGGTTCTTACTTAACTTAATAAGTAACTAATAACTATTTGCTAACTACGAGCTATTACAACATAAATCATATTGTGGAGTGACCGATACTTCTAATATACGTTAAAACGTATTTCTAACATGCAGTTTTGTTTTGTTTTGCATATCACAGGATCACGAGACATGATGATCCACAATTTATAATGGTAAACCAGTTTGGACCAATTTATCTTCTAATACAAATTCCAAAACAATATTATTTACTCTCATGTTCTCAAAACAACGAGATCTGAACACTCCCATAGTGTCTCGAAAATGAAAAAAAATGAGTCTGGACCCAAAACAGAAGATAATATGAGGTCTATTATACTCTAGATACAGTATATTTCTGTATACATTCAAATTTTAACAAAATGAACAACTTTATAATTGATTGGACTAAAATACTCTTTTCTTCTTCGATCTTCATCTTTCTCAACTTTATGCCCAGATTCCGCTTCTCCCAGCTACTTTTCTAATTAAAATTTGACCTTTGTTCCTGCTATCAACATGTCCTAATAAAATGAGATTGAACAATGTACACATGGGGTATTTTGCACCCCATAAACGTCTTCCATTCAGAATTTACAATTGAACGTGAATGAGACAAAATCAACAAGTCCCATAATACAATCGAAATGCAATGAACAATGATGGGTTATGGCGTTGCTATAAATAGTGTGGTTAGGCAGCAAAGCTATAGAAGTAAAACATAGAATTAGGTGTGATGAGTTTGGAGGCTTCATTGTTGAGTGTATCTACTCATCAAATGCATGTTGTGCATGTATATATACAACGAACAGAATTAGGGTTTCATACTTGGTCTTGGTCTTCATGCTTGGGTCAAGTGACTTCCAAGGTGGTTTTGGTTCGCTGCGGAAAAAAACAATGGCAAGTGGTTTGCACTCGTGCCCTCCGAAGTAATTAAACATATTCGTGCAACAAAGGTTTTCAATAGGTCTTTGTTTCATCTCAGCGGGGATTAAACACTTGATCATAGGTGTAGTGGAAACCGCGCCAAGAGACGATATCACAGTTGAGCTTGTCAGTGGCGATTTGATGTCGGTAAAACAAGAGGATGTTTCGCTGACGACATCAGTGTTGTTGTTGGTGTGTTGGGTTGTCACATGTTCTATCTTTGGAACAGGTGACGAGGCCACGAAAAGGGTATCCATGGTGTTGTCGGGTTTACTGATATCGATAATGGGAGGGGAAGGTTTGGAAATGATAAAGGTTGGTTCGGTGAAGTTAGTTTTCATGTCGAAGGTGTGATGTAAGTCATCTCTACGGTAGATTCGGGATTAACCCATTAAGCTCTAAAACTACAATAGGCGATATTTTTCATGTCGAAGGTGTGATGTCGGTTGTGCGTTGGGAGTGTCATGATTGGTTGTGTGCTTGCTGGTGGCATGATGTTGCTGTTAGTATCCTGTTGGTTATTATGAGCGAATGGTTGCAAGGATGGCTAAAGTATTTTTTTGTTTTTCGATGAGACTCGTGAATTTGGAAGTGGATGCAGTTTGAGATGCAACAAATTTAGATAATAAATCGGCTATGGATGCCAGATACTCTTCGATTGATGGTATGTGACATTTTGAAGGCGTTGAGTAAGTCGATGAAAGCACCATTAATATGATAGGGACTACTTGAGGCAGTTAATTTCCAAGAAATAGATTAAAAAACGGAAGGATAAGGCCCTTGAGCGGGCAAGACTCCAAGAAATACTAGAGAGAAACTAGAATTTTAACTTTTCATTTCATTCATATCTTAACTTTACTCATAGGTTATATATAAATAGCAATGAACATAACTGTCCTATCCTAATAACTACCCACTAATACTATGAAAAGGAAACTGTAACTTAAAGAAGAACGTGAGCATGGTTTAGACTTGGTCTTGGTCTTCATGCTTGGACCATATCAGTTTCTCTTAAAATAATTATGGGCCAATGTCAGTCTAGCTATTGGGCTGATGGAATCAAGTTTTTTGATATCTATCAGTTATAAAAACAAGTTATATATCTCCGAGAAATCCAAAACTTAAAAAGAAGCTGTATTCATGACTAAGACGAAATTATTGATATAACCAAGTTAGTAAGCGACCAGATCGAAGAGTTATTTGCCAATGGAATTAAGATAACACAAATTTTTGTGCATATAATTTCTTGTTAACTGTGTAATTTTATGAACCTAAATTCAAGCAATTTATACCCGAGCAAAAAGATATTACAAAATATCAGTAAAAAATTTGGTATGACATAAATGGTTCAAAAGTACGTGATTCAAAAGTCATTCGGATAGTTGTAACTTTTAACTTAGACCAAGTCTTAGCTTGTTACTTGGTTGGATTAAGGAGTTTTATTTTTTCCTATAATGCAATCGGTTATTATTTAATATTTATTCAAGCAAAAAACTATGCTAAGCTGAAAGTAGACCCAAACTAATTTGGGTGAAAGCACCTACATATGTTTATTTTAAATGTGAGATTTTTTGATATTATAGAGAGTGGGTCTTACCATAGAGGAGTCCCATCAAAGTTTATGATTCTTACAATGCTATATAATCTGAGTCACAGATTAGATGATTCATTCAAATGAGTTTGACTTGATCAGTCGAGTCGCTCAATTAAATAATAAATACAGACCAATGCCAATCAAAAATAAAAAATATATATACAAACAATTAGAATTAAAAATTAAGCTAGTTATCCAAACTAAAGGGAGTTACTTACACACATGTGAACTTTCAAAGTCATAACTCAAAATACAAATGAAAAGATCAAATTTGCCATCCAGTTTTAAAAGAGATCATATTTGCCACTAGATTTGAGAAGTTGTAGCAAATTCGCCACTCCTCTCAATTATGTTATCGATTGGGAATACTGCATGTTTAAACCATTCAAAGTTATGCTCTATTTAACAAGTTTATTATTGACATGAATGCAAGTCAAGATAGTAAAAAAGACAACACATATACACTTCATAAGAACAAATAGGCATGTATATGTCAATAAAAACATATCGTCAGACTAAAGACACACCGTAGATTCGCAGGGTTCCTAATAATATCAACTGTATTAAACAATTGAATGTCATACAATGGTCTATTATTTTCGCTAAAGTGAATGTCAGAAGTTTGAACTACGATTAACAATAGCCCATCGGGTAGGAAAAAAAAGCTTCCCTTCCTAGCACTAGATCCGAGTTACTAGTTTTTAGACGATTAAGTGTCTGAATTATGACATGCGAAAACTATAACCTCTTGATAGATTGTATTATAGTAAGTTTATTTACAAATAAAAAGCAAAGTATATATAAAACGTTTTCGCATGACTCATGTGATCAATAAAAAGCCAACGTTAAATATGTCAAGAATCTACATCTAAAGTACATAACGAAGACAGAATATAAAGTTAAATCTAATTCAATGAAATATAAATTAAATAACTGTGTTCCAAACCTCGGAAACATGATTGATTCATGACTTAAACATTAATTAGGCATCAAGACAGATGAAAAAACTTATATTTCCCAGTGTATAGCATTGGTGTAACGTAAAATATACAACTAAATATAGAATATTGAGCTATATAACATGTCCACTAAACAGACTATCCGCTTGCATGTAAGTATGTGCAAAATTTAAAGTCGTATTAAGGGCGTTATAACCAGGAAATTTTCTGCCAATTAATATACGTGTATTACTGACCTCCTAAACATGGTAAGCAAATAAGAACGACAACTCCACCTAAATTGAATCCATGAGAACTAATAGGCATGTATATTGTCAAGAATAAACTTATTACGAAACCTCCAAAAATAATTGTTAGGGAAACGATAATTCGCTCATTAATTTTATTTCACGAACTATTGTATAACTTAAATGTATTGCATGGTGTAAATCACGCGAAACACAATTATGCTTTAATGATCTTATAACGAATATGATTATGATGGAAACAAAAAGGTACCACATTCTAAATTGTTACTAAAAAAGCAATAGTAAATCACCATGAAACGCGAAAAGAAAGAAAAGGATATCAAAGATAGATTGATCGTGCTTTACAAGGCGGTGATGATGTGTGCGACAAGCGCGGTGGCACATGGCCACACTTTTAGAGGGCCTCACAGTCGATGTGGTGACTTTCTAAGCGATCTACCTTGGTTTGAAGTTGGAAATCATCTCGCTAAAAACATGCATCATGTTTAAAAAAAAATAAACTTATTGTAGAAGAAGCAAGGAGGAAGAAAAATATATTAATAAACAATGTCAATTGGGTAATACTTTAGTCTACATGTTTTATCCTCTTTCCTATATTGTGTAATATTTATTTACGTACACTTTTTCTCTTTCTTTTATTAATTTAGTTGTTTATGATATGCTTAGTACTATATAGAGTGATGATTTGCACATTTTCTTAAATTTATTGGGACCCTTCAAAGTATATGTGTCATGACTATTATACCTTTAATATATTTACATACACGACTAAATGGTGTACGGCTATAAATGTTAAGACACACATAATTTAAGTGTCCAAGTAAATAATTGGAGTGTGCAAATCACCACTCTACTATATAGGACATACAAGTTATTTATATCTATTACTATATATTAAAAAAAGCACATTTGTGTTGAAAATTCAACTTACATTATTATACGCATATTATACAAGTACATAAATATAATTAGAAACTAACTCATACATAATTTAATATTTATTATTAAAATTAAATTATATAAAATATTAAAACTAATTAATACATAATTTAATACTTATCTAAAACTAATTAATACATAGTAATTAATACATGTTTAAAAAATAATACACTCCATGACTTAGAAATACAATTATATATTCACATTATAAAAAAAATTAAAAGTGTACATTATATATATATATATATATATATATATATATATATATATATATATATATATATATATATATATATATATATATATATATATATATATATATATATATATATATATATATATATATCAACAAAACAGTACATATTGTCTACCTAAAATGATGAGGTTCAGCTGGGAACCGGAATCACACTCATTTCAACTAGCCAATAAAAATCGTCAAAAGACGAACAGGAGATTACCCACCGCAACTGATATAAACGACAACGTAAATTTAATTTGTACTACTTTTCTAAACAACACATAAATTTGTACTACTTATAAAAGAGATTACTTTCTCTCTCCCGAAAATTTTAAGTAGTACAACGTTACAAGGTTTTGATACAAACCTATACAATAGAAAATTTCCATAAATTTATTTTCTTTACTAATTAGTGGGCAATACATATTAAATGACAAAATTAATACAAATTAATATGCAACATCTATAAATGATTATTGTTATAAAGTCTAATTTTTTAGATAGAGTTATTCAAATTGTTCACTAATGTAAGTTTAATATCAAATTTCTGTGTTTAATTTTGAACCATTCAAATATTTTTTATAAATTTGCATTTTCGAAGACATATATCGTCTATGTATGTATTTTAATACACATTTAGTGAAATACTGATCATTTTGTTAATTAATTCGATTAAGTCGTACACATCAAAGTACAAAGATTTTAAGTTCATCATGATGTATAAAAACATGTAAACATATAAATTAAGAAAATTTCTATTGATGTTACACAGATTTGAAAATACCTTTTATCATCGATGATCACAATCTCGTAATATTATTTTTATATGAAATAGTTTATTATTTCTCAAAGTTATTCCAACTTAAAGTTATCGTCATTATTTATAAATATAACTATAAAACATTGCGCTTGCAAAATTTTTGTTTCAGGGTATCTCCAGCCGCAACGCGCGGTAAAACATCTAGTAATTTTGACTAATGTAATATCTATGTTTATAAATAAATAGGTTATTTTACTAAGAATTTTTTTGCATTTTATTATGGTATGTGACTGAATTGTTGAATATATGGATTCTCACTATCTCAATTATCACTTCCACATATGCCTATATGTTGTATACACTATATATATATATATATATATATATATATATATATATATATATATATATATATATATATATATATATATATATATATATATATATATATATATATATATATATATATATCGAGTCTGAGTTCCAAAAGTAATTATATATATAAACAATAAATAAGAACAAATCAAATATAACAAGGATACCCTAAATAGCCATAGAAACCCTAGAAATCCTTTGTAAACTAATTTTTTAAGCCATATAACTACATAATATCTATGTACTATTATCAAATACATTACACTAATTATGATCTACCATATAAAGGAAAGGTAAATAATCACAAAACACTAATATTCACTAATCTCAAGCTAATTACAAGAAAATGACCTAAAACTAAGATTAGCATATAAAATCTATTCTATAATGAATTAAAGTCTAATCTTTTGCAACTAATAATAAAACTCAACTAAGTATCATAATAAGTTAATATATTTATCTTAAACCAGGTTACAAATTATTAAAGTATAAAGTACAAGTTTTCAAAGCATAGGACCTTAAGCTTATTTAATTAACCGTAGAATATGATCAACCTATATAAACCCTTAAAATAAGAATGTAGAACTCATAGAAGTCATAAAAATATCATATAAGACTTAGAATAAGTATTAATGATGATATTAACACTAATTATCCAAAATAGAAAGTCATTAGGCTTAATGATATAGAAACCCTTATACTAAGAAATCTACATGGAATCATTACTAGTCATTTAGGACAATTCAACAATCACTGATAGGACTTCATTAAGGTTACAAGATTATGTTAAGACAATGTACACGTATCTTAATGCACAAGGTACAAGATTTCAATGCATGACTTGTAAATTAGGTCAAAATAGGTATTTTCACTCTTTAGACATGTTTACCTAAACTAAACCATCAAACCAAGTGTAAGAACTCTTTGGACCACTTAAAACACACTTTATAGGACCTAAATTAAGTTTACATCAGTATTTAAGAGGAGGATAATCACTTTTACTAAGATTTAAACCTAGATCATTAGAAAACCCTAATCTGCATAAGTATACTTCACATTTTCACCTTAAACCTTTGCTAAACTTAAAACCAAGGACCCAAATCTCTTAAATATAATTTCTAAACCTTAATTAAGCCTTAATCATTCACTGGTCACTTTCTTAAGTCCCTAAACACCAAAATCACAAACCATAAGTTACAAACCCTATAAATTAGACCCAGTTTAGTATTTTCCCTCCAAAACCTATTTTAAACACTTTCCCTCCTATTCTATGTTTAAAAACTAGATATTTACATGTTGTAAGATATTTTATAAGTGGTTACAAGTAGGTTCATCACATACTAGGGTGCTACACATCACCATTCTTATCAACATGTTGTCATGACCTCTTATGAACCACATGTGAAGATTGGGATGAAGCTATGGTCTATAAACTTGTGTAGAGCTTCACTAGCTATCCTTAGTCATTTCCCTATCTATCTTACACGTATAAGAGCTTAGATTGGAGCCTAAGTGTTGCAATTAGTATAAATAAATCCGAATACACAACATGAAGACTTACACCTCATTTTCCTTAAACCTCCTACCCATTCTTCATATTCACTTCTATAAACATCTTAGGACATACCCCAAGACCAGAAACCAGGTATAGAAGGAAGCCATTGAAGCTTTTGAAGCTTTGATAGCAAGTAGTGTTCATAGGAAGCCATAAGGAGCCATTTTGGAGCTACCTAAGTAATTTCTATGTTAATCAAGCTTTGATCTTGTTATAATGAATACTAAGACTTTTTATAATGCCAAAATTATGTCAGAAAGATAATCCAAAAAGAAATAATTCATTTCATCAATTTAAATAAAAGTTATAACCTAAAGGTGTCTTAAAACCGTAGTTTTGTATTTTACATGAAACAATGACTTAAAACCCAGTTCAAGAGCTAGAATTCAAATGTCGTAATTATGATTATAAATGTATTTTGAAACTTTGTTTTAAAATCCTAGATCATTTGGTACATTTTTGAAGAAGTTATATGATTTTACAAGTATAAGGACCAATAGTGTCATTTTTGAAACTATTTATCATTTTGGTCCAAAAGTGTCATTTTGTGAAAGTTAAAGCTATAAGAATAAGTGTTGGAAAGTTTGAGACCCTTAGGTTAAATATTAAAGGATTAAATTGCAATTAATGAAACTATATACTTAAAGGGTTAAAAGTGTAATTATGCCAAACCATAACTAAAATGAATATTTTTTCCAATATTGAAACTAAAGACATAAAATGTAATAATATACTATGTATCATGTTAGTATGGAACTTTGTACAAAGATGCACCATCTCGATATTACGCCATCTCGATATTACGTTCTGACTGAGTGATTAGGTTTACGATTTAAAGTGCCCTCACTCCTCAAACGTTTATAGAATGGCTTCTGAGTGTAATGGCCCGAACAATGATACTATAATAACGAAGTATATGAATCAAAGAATAAATATATAAAATAAGAAAAGATTGAACTCAGAGATTATGACTTGATATATATACATATTGTGTGTCAACTCAAATATTATGAGGAGGTTGTGATTGATTATAGCTGAATAATTCAAGACTATTTAGGCTAAGGTGAGTTCATAGCCTCACTTTAATTGCTTTATAAATGATTTGAAAACCCTTGAGGGGATATATGCTAAAACTGGATAAGTGTTTTTGTATGCTGCCTATATGATTATTAACACTACGTTTACTTGTTGCCGTTAAAGTCCCTTTTTAATTATGGACCGCTAATCATGTAATGAACGCTAATATTATGAATAGTACTATTGGAGACTGACATCTCCGATCTGAGAAAGTCGCACTTGCTAGCAGCTAATGGTTCCTACCTAGGCTAAACAGATATGTTTTATTTTGCGAATTTAGGATAGTCCGGCAAACTTCCTACTTAAGGGCAATTTGTTGGGTTTTTCTTGATAATGTCTAGTTGCGGGGTAATGACCTAGTGCAATAAGAATCGATGAATTTAAAAAGTTGGGTGTATAATATTGTAGTCATAGAGTCGTACTTGTATTCAAATATTGTTTAAAACCTATGAATTCACTCAACCATTATGTTGACTTTAAGGCATATATTTCAGGTGAATGAGGAATGACGGGCTACGGATGGTGGTGTCTTGAATAAAGTTATCATTCTAGAGAATAAAACTATATCTTTAGGAAAACCTATGATGTACATTTATGTACAGTTGTTTTTTTATTAAACAATGAATAATAAATGAATGATAACGTATAAATTTACAAAATGTTTTTTGAGCATTTTCTATTATTGTGACTATGGTACTTTGATAGTAATACCCCAAATTAGCTTCCGCTGCTATATCCAGAGCCTACAGTTATAGAGAATAAGGATTTTCTTAAACTATAACTAAGATGTTTTTAAATTTCAAGACCATCAGCCATCATCAGCGTTAGTGTAAGATTTTTATCCCTTTAGTAGAATATCTTATGATATTATATTATATAAATTACAAGGATGTCTACTTCCACCTATATTCTCATTTCCGATGATGATGAAAGAGAAGTTCCAATGTTCACCCCATCTCCCACAGATGTGCGTGTTCCAACTTTTTCTTTTTACGATACTCCTGAAGTATAACAATATTTCTCACATCAAACTAAAGTGATGAAAAGTGTACCTTCACCTACGTCTCGTTTTCTATTACCTGAGGATCTTTATTCGTTTCCCAATCGAAGTTGTGAAGAGCCTTATGAAACCAAGGAAGACTCTAGAGCACGGATTGTGGAAAAGCACGACAAGCAATTGTCCGTAATTGCTAGTCATCTTGATGAATTTTCCATGAAGCTTTAGAATAGTGGAGAAGAATATTAGAAATTTGATAAGAGGAAGAAAGGAGATTGAAGAGCATATTAGTCAGTTGGAATATAAAGTGGACGTTACTCGACGCCATAATATTAGACTGAGTAGAAGGATGCATGCTTATGAAATAAATATGGAAAGATTAGAGAAAGAGAATTATGAACTGAAAGAAGGACTTACGAGGACTGGGCTTAATTTAGAATTACCGATCGACGATCTTATAACAACTCAATAATCTGACTCCGGATATATTTTGGATATAATTCAGAAGATCAAAATGAAGAATTAAGCTTAGGAATCTTGTTTTAGTTTGTAAGATATGTACATTTTTTCTTTATTTAACAAAGATGCTTATCGTGTAAATATAAATGATACGTTGTTCATAAATAAAGAAGTGTGCGTTTGTTCTCAAAAATTCTTGTCATTTTAAGCCTTTATCGTTATTCATATTATGAATCCTCATATGTGAATTCATTAAAAGAATTAAGAATTTCGTCATTCATATTATGAATCCTCATATATGAAATTGTCGAAAGAATTAGAAACTATCGATATTCTATGATATATTAAATTGATTTATACTCAACGTATGAAAATTCAAAAAAATAATATCATTCTTATCGAGTGTTTGTAAATGTTGGTAGAATGGCTCATACGAGAGCATCAACATATGCAACAGTAAATATGACACCTGAAGAAATAAGGCAATTGGTTGCTGAGAGTGTGACTACAGCTTTGCAAGCACAAGCTGCCAATGTAGCCAGTACAAGTAATGGAAATGTTGCAAGAAGAGAAGTTCCGGTGGAGAAGAGATGTACTTACAAAGATTTCATGAACTGTCAGCCTTTTAACTATAAAGGATCTGAAGGAGTTGTTGGACTTATTCGTTGGTTCGAGAGAATTGAATCAATATTTGTTTGCGGTGACTGTTCTGAAGATTATAAAGTGAATTTTGCTACGGGTACGTTGATAGAAGAAGATTTGTCTTGGTGGAATGCTTATGCACAACCCATTGGGATAGAACAAGCTTATCAGACTCCCTGCAGTAAATTCAAGAATCTGTTAATTAAGAAGTATTGTCCTCGTAGTGAGATTAGGAAAATGGAGGAAGAATTCTATAATTTAGCAATAAAGGAGAGTAATCTTAAAGTTTACATCCAAATATTTCAGGAATTAGCATTATTATGTCCTAATATGGTGCCTAATACTGAAAAATTGATGGAAGCTTTTATTAGAGGATTGCCTAGAAGTATTGAAGGTAATGTTACCGCCTCTAAACCTCAAACTTTAGAGGAAGTTATCACCATTTCTCAAAAATTAATGGATCAAGTGATAAGGTATACTCCTGTACAAGCGGTAGTTAATAGTAAGAGGAAGTTTGATGATAGGAAGAACTTTCCTGTTAATCGTAATTTCCAGAAGAAAAATTTTCGCAACTATAATCAAGGCAATAATCATCAACAACAGAACAAAAGAAATAATGCTTCTAAAGTTTATGCTATAAATTCGAGCAATGGTTATAATGGAAGACAACCACTTTGTCAGGGGTGTTCTCTACATCACACATGATATTGCACTATCAAGTGTCAGAACTGTGAAAAAATAGGACATTAGACAAGATTATGCAGAAGTAAGGGACTAGCTACTGGAAGTAATCAAATTCCTGTAACTAAAGTTTTCCATAACTGCGGAGAAAAAAGGAATCTGGTGAATGAGTTTCGTAAGGAGAGCAATAGCCGAGGAAAAGCCTATTTGCTAAACGATACTCATCAAGATCAGAATACGGTTACGGGTATGTTTCATCTAAATCAACATCTTGTTAAAGTATTTTTGTTTTTTTAGTAACCGTGACTTCCGAATCATTGGCCGACTAAGCCACGGGGTTTGAGTACACCACCACACAGACTCAAACCAGGTAAAGCCCTCCCTTTTCAGGAGGTTGGCGTGGCCACTTCAAGGTTGTTTGCACCTAGTGGGAATTGAACTTGAGACCTCACACACTTTGGAATGATAGCCACAAATCTTTTTGCCACTAGGCCACCCTTGAGTGGTTTGGTTAAATATTTAACTCAGGAGCTGATAGAAGTTTCATATCTGTTAAAATTGCTGCTAAGTTAGATATTCCGATTGTTTCTTTAAATACTAAGGATGATATAGAAATGGTCGACGGAAAAATAACTAGCACTAATACCGTTATTCAAGGATGTATCATTACTTTATTACGTCAATCCTTTGAAACCGATCTTATACACATTAAGCTCGATAGTGTTGACGTAGTCATTGGAATGGACTGGTTATCTAAATACCATGCTAAATTTCTATGAGACGAGAAAGCCGTTCATATTCCTATTAACGGTGAAGTTTTGATTGTCTATGGTGAGCGAAGTAAGACTAGACTAAATTTCATATCATGCTTAAACATAAATAAGTAAGTATCCCGAGGTGGACAGTTTTCTTAGTTCAAGTAGTGGAAAAGGAGAAAGAAGAGAAGCGAATAGAAGATATTCCGATAGTTAGAGAATTTCCCGAGGAATTACCAAGTTTGCCGCCTAAGCGTCAAGTTGAATTCCAAATTGATTTGATACCAAGACCAACACCGATTGCTAAAGCGCCTTATCGATTAGCACCTTCGAAAATGCAAGAATTGTTAAGTCAAATCCAAGAACTAACTGATCCAGGATTTATTAGACCAAGTATATCGCCGTGGGGAGCCCTAGTATTATTTGTGAAAAAGAAATATGGATCTTTTAGGATGTGTATCGATTATTGTGAGTTAAACAAACTTACTATAAAGAACCGTTACCCATTACCCAGAATTGATGATTTATTTGATCAACTTCAAGGATCGAGCGTATATTCGAAGATTGATTTACGATCAAGTTATCATCAACTGAGAGTTAAGGAAGGCAATATTCCTAAAACTACTTTCAGGACACGATACAGACATTATGAATTTTAAGTGATGCCTTTTGGTTTAACCAATGCACCAGCTGTTTTCATGGACCTCATGAACTGAGTGTGTAAGTCTTACTTGGATAAATTTGTAATCGTGTTTATCGATGATATTCTTATCTACTCTCGTAATAAAGAAGAACATGCCAAGCATCTTGGTATAATTCTCGAATTACTTAAGAAGGAGGAGTTGTATACTAAGTTCTCGAAGTGCGAATTTTGGATCAATGTTGTTCAATTCCTAGGACATGGGAAGGTATTCATATGGATCCTGCAAAGATTGAAGCAGTAAAGAATTAGAGTAAGCCTAGTACGCCTACGGAAATAAGACAATTTTTAGGACTTGTTGGGTATTACCAAAGATTTATCGAAGTTGTTTCAAAAATTGCTAAAGCTTTGACTGAATTGACTCAGAAGAACAAACCAATTTGTCTTGGGAGATAGTCAAGAGATAGCTTTTCAATTATTGAAGCAAAAGTTGTGTGAAGCACCTTCCCTAGCATTACCAGAAGGTAACGATGACTTTATCGTTTACTATGATGCATCTATTCAAGGAATGGGAGCAGTGCTTATGCAAAGGAATAAAGTTATTGCTTATGCATCAAGGAAACTTAAACCTAATAAGAAGAATTATACTACCCATGATCTAGAATTAGGAGCGGTGATATTTGCTCTTTAAATCTAGAGACATTACCTCTATGGTACGAAGTGTGTAGTATTTACTGATCATAAAAGTCTTCAATATATTCTTCATCAGAAAGAATTGAATATGAGACAGCGATGTTGGTTAGAGTTAATTGCTGATTACGATTGTGAAATTCGTTATCACCCAGGTAAAGCCAATGTAGTAGCTGATGCTTTAAGTCAAAAGGAGCGTGTTAAGCTGTTACAAGTTAGATCATTAATGATAACTCTTTTACCGAAGTTACCTACCTAAATTCTCGAAGCGCAAGAAGAAGCACTTAAGGCAGAGAATGTAGGAGCTGAGAAGTTGAGAGGAATAGATAAAGAATTTGAAGTTCGTCAAGATGGAATTCATTGTATTAAAAATCGTAGTTGGTTACCTTCCTATTGTAATTTACGAGATTTTATTATGCACGAGTCTCATAAATCGAAGTATTCTGTAGATCCTGGTTCCGACAAGATGTATCAAGATCTGAAGAAACTCTATTGGTAGCCTAACATGAAGGCAATCATAGCAGAATACGTTAGTAAGTGTTTAATGTGTGCAAGAGTTAAAACAGAGTATCAGAAGCCATCCGGTCTGTTGATACAAACAAAGATTCCAATATGGAAGTGGGAAGAATTATGATGGATTTTGTGACTATATTACCTAAGACATCAAATGGACATGACACCATCTGGGTTATTGTCAATCGTCTTACAAAATCTGCGTGATTTCTTCCTATTAAAAAGACCGATAGTATGGAAACTCTTACGAGATTGTACATTAAGGAAATAATCTCTCAACACGGAGTGCTTGTATCTATTATCTCAGATCGTGATAGTCGTTTTACATCTGTATTTTGGAAATCGATGTAAAGTGACCTAGGTACTCAATTGGATATGAGTACGACATATCATCCACAAACAGATGGATAAAGTGAAAGGACTATTCAAACTCTCGAGGATATGCTTAGAGCTTGTGTGATAGATTTTGGAAAAGGATGGGAGAAACATCTACCTTTAGTAGAATTCTCTTATAACGATAGTTATCATGCCAGTATTAAAGCAGCGACTTTCGAAGTACTTTATGGAAGAAAGTGTCGATCGCCTGTTTGTTGGGTTGAAGTTGGAGATGTTCAACTGACAGGACCATAAATAATACATGAGACTACTGAAAAGATTATTCAAAATCCGACAGCGATTACAAGCTGCACAAGATAGACAAAGGAGTTACGCTAATACTAGACGTAAACCTTTGGAATTTGAAGTTGGAGATCGTGTTATGTTAAAAGTTTCGCCTCGTCAAGGAGTTATTCGATTCGGAAAGAAGAAGAAACTGAATCCAAGGTATATAGGACCATTCAAAATAACCAAAAGAATTGGCCATGTGTCATATAAACTAGAGCTACCCGAAGAGCTTAGTAATGTTCGGACTACTTTTCATGTTTCGAATCTGAAGAAATGCGTATCTGATGAATCTCTCATCATACCGATGAAAGAACTTCAACTCGATGATAAGTTAAATTTTGTAGAAGAGCCGCTGGAAATTATGGATAGAGAAGTGAAACGATTAAAGCGGAGCCGTATCCAATAGTCAAGGTACGATGGAACTCGAAGAGAGGATCTGAGTATACTTGGGAACGTGAAGATCAAATTCGAGCTATATATCCGCATATATTTTCTTCTGTTAACCCTAGTTCTAGCTAAATCTGGGATGAGATTTAAAATAAGGGGAAAATACTATAACATCTAGTAATTTTGACTAATGTAATATCGATGTTTATAAATAAAGAGGTGATTTTACTAAGAAATTTTTTGCATTTTATTATGGTATGTGACTGAATTGTTGAATATATGGATTCTCACTATCTCAATTATCACTTCCACATATGCCTATATGTTGTATACACTATATATATCAAGTCTAAGTTCTAAAAGTAATTATATGTATAAACAATGAATAAGAACAAATTAAATACAACAAGGATACCCTAAATAGCCATAGAAACTCAAGAAATCCATTGTTAACTAATGTTTCAAGCCATATAACTACATAATATCTATGTACTCTTATCAATTACATAACACTAATTATGATCTACAATGTAAAGGAAAGGTAAATAATCACAAAACACTAATATTCACTAATCTCAAGCTAATTACAAGAAAATGACCTAAAACCAAGATTAGCATATAAAATCCATTCTATAATGAATTTAAAGTATAATCCTTTGAAACTGATAATAAAACTCAACTAAATATCATAATAAGTTAATACATTTATCTTAAACCAAGTTACAAATTGTTAAAGCATAAAGTACAAGTTTTCAAAGCAGCGGACCTTAAGCTTATTTAATTAACCCTAGAATATGATCAACCTATATAAACCCTTAAATAAGAATGTATAACTCATAGAAGTCATAAACATATCTTATAAGACTTAGAATTAGTACTCATGATGATATAAACACTAATTACCAAAAATAGAAAGTCATTAGGCTTAATGATATAGAAACCCTTATATTAAGAAATCTACATGGAATCATTACTAGTCTTTTAGGACAAGTCTATAATCACTTATTGGACCTCATTAAGGTTACAAGATTGTGTTAAGACAATGTACAAGTATCTTAATGCACAATATACAAAATTTCAATGTATGACTTATAAATTAGGTCAAAATAGGCATTTTCACTCTTTAGACATGTTTACCTAAACTGAACCATCAAACCAAGTGTAAGAACTCTTTGTACGCTTAAAACATAATTTCTAGGACCTAAATTAAGTTTACATCAGTATTTAAGAGGAGGATAATCAGTTTTACTAATATTTAAACCTATAACCTTTGTTAAACTTCAAACCAAGGACCCAAATCTTTTAAATAGAATTTCTAAACCCTAATTAATCCTTAATCATTCACTAATCACTTTCCTAAGTCCCTAAACACCAAAATCACAAACCATAAGTTACAAGCCCTAGAAATTAGACCCGATATAGTATTTTCCCTCCAAAACCCATTTTAAACACTTTCCCTCCTATTCCAAGTTCAAAAACTATATATTTACATGTTTTAGGATATTTTAGAAGTGGTTACAAGTAGGTGCATCACCTACTAGGTTCTACACATCACCATTCTTATTAACATGTTGTCGTGACCTCTTATGAACCACAAGTGAAGATTGGATTAAAGATATGGTCTATAAACTTGTTTAGAGCTTCACTATGTATTCTTAGTCATTTCCCTATCTATCTTATACGTTTAAGATCTTAGCTTGGAGCCTAAGTGTTGCAAGTTGTATAAATAGAGCCGAATACACAACATGAAGACTTGCACCCCGTTTTCCTTAAACCTCCTACCCATTCTTCATATTAACTTCTATAAACATCTTAGGACATCCCCCACGACCAGAAACCAGGTTTAGAAGGAAGCCATTGAATCTTTTGATGCTTTGATAGCAAGTAGTGTTCATAGGAAGCCATAAGGAGCCATTTTAGAGCTACCTAGGTAATTTCTATGTTAAGCAAGCTTTGATCTTGTTATAATTTATACTAATACTTTTTATAATTCCAAAATTATGCTAGAAAGATAATCCAAAAAGAACTAATTCATTTCATCAATTTAAATGAAAGTTATATGCTAAAGATGTATTAAAACCCTAGTTTTGTATTTTACATGCAATAATGACTTAAGACCCATTTCACGAGCTATAGTTCTGGTGAAATGTCTTTATTATGATTATAAATGTGTTTTGAAACTTTGTTTTATAATCCTATATCATTTGGTATATTTTTGAAGAAGTTATATGATTTTTACAAGTATAAGAACCAAAACTATCATTTTTGAAACTATTTAATATTTTGGGCCAAATGTGTCATTTTTTGAAAGTAAAATCTATAAGAATAAATATTGGAAAGTTTGAGACCCTAAGGTTAAATATTGAGGGATTAAATTGCAACTAATAAAATTATATACTTAAAGGGTTAAAAGTGTAATTATACCAAAATATAACAAAAAGGACTATTTTTGCCAATATTGAAACTAAAGACATAAAATGTAATAATATACTATATTAGGGAACTTTGTACAAAGATGTTGCATCTCGATATTACGCTCTCACTGAGTGGTTGGATTTACGATTTCAAGTGCCCTCGCTCCTCAAACGTTTATAGAATGGCTTCTGAGTATAATGGCCCGAACAATGATATTATAATAACAAAATATATGAATCAAAGAATAAATATATGAAATAAGAAAAGATTGAACTCAGATATTATAACTTGATATATATACATATTGTGTGTCAACTCAGATATTGTGAGGAGGTTGTGATTGATTAAAACCAGTGGCAGATCTAGGATTTCGAGGTATGTGTGGTACGATTTTTGGTTTAATTTGCTTCGTAGGTGATACTCATTTTCTCAAGTAAATTTGCTGCCACTAATTCGCTTAAAACAATTGTTGTTTGTTTGTCTATCTACTCAATCACAAATAAAACTTGCAATCTATATCACATCTAGATCTATGTAAAATACTCCAATAAAGTTAACAACTATATGACATGTAAGTATCTTTACAAGTTATAACAGGACAAGTTAAAAACTAAATTTTGATGTCTTTTTTTCAAGCAATTGCGAGTGCTACCCAGTACCACTTGTTTGATGAAGTACAAAAGAATAACAAAAAAAAATAGCACTACACTAAAAGTAAAAAAAAAAAGTACTACTATTTTAATACTATTACTGTTTATCTTCTTTCTCTCTATTTCTGGAACAATTTCTTCTAAGTTTTTTTTTTTTGCTCCTCTTCATAAACTTAAGATCAAAACCGAAAGATAAGACCTTTTTCATCGTATATTCGTTCATATTTGGGCTCAATTATCGAAACACAGTAACTTAACACTCTCAGACTAACAATTTATACATAAAATCTACATTTCATCTGCTTGATCTATGTGTGGCACGTGCCACACGTAGCCCCCACATAGATCCGCCCCTTATTATAACTAAATAATTCAAGACTCTTTAGGCTAAGGTGAGTTCCTAGCCTCACTTTTAAATGCTTTCTAAATGATTTGAAAACACGTGAGGGGGTATATGCTAAAACTGGAATACAAGTGTTTTCGTATGCTCCTATATGATTATTGACACTACGTTTACTTGTTGCCGTTAAAGTCCCTTTTTTAATATGGACCGCTAATCATGTAATGAACGCTAATATTATGAATAGTACTATTGGAGATTGACATCTCCTATCTGGACAAGTCACGCTTGCTAGCAGCTAATGGTTCCTACCTAGGCTAAACATATATGCTTTATTTTGCTAATTTAGGATTGTCCGGGAAACTTCCTACTTAAGGGAAATTTGTTGGGTTTTTCTTGATAATGTCTAGTCGCGGGGTTATGAGTTAGTGCAATAAGAATCGATGAATTTAAAAATTTGGGTGTATAATATTGTAGCCCGAGAGTCGTACTTGTATTCAAATATTGTTTAAAACCTATGAATTCACTCAACCATTGTGTTGACTTTAAGGCATATATTTCAGGTGAATGAGGACTGGCGGGCTGCGGATGGTGGTGTCTTGAATAAAGTTATCATTCTAGAGAACAAAACTAGATCTTTAGGAAAACCTGTGATGTACATTTATGTACAGTTGTTTTTTTATTAAACTTTGATTAATAAATTAATGATAACGTAAATATTTATAAAATGTTTTTTGAGCATTTTCTATTGTTGTTTGATAGTAATACCCCAAATTAGCTTCCGCTATTATAAGGTAAAATGGGGGTGTTACACACGGGTACCGTGCTAGTTTAGTAATAAAGTAAGTATATCAATAACATGCTTTTTATAATCTTAGATACAGATTTTTTGTTAGCGATGAATTACGGAATAGAGTTTTTTGCACCCTATATATAAAAATATGTTAAAGTATGATTAAACCAAGATTGTACCACGTGATATTTGTATTAATCTATATAATGCTTTACTAATGAACTACTTACCTATAATAAGGTTTTTTTGTCTTTCGTTAGGACTTTTTATAATTACGGCACAAGGCCACCGATTTATAGATACATTATGGCTGATTTCTTAGTTCACAGTTCTCTTTAATTGATATAAACTTAGTCTCTATGTTATCTTTCAAATTTTGATTAAAAAAAGCCATTAACCAAATCATTGATAAAACTCTCAAAGTCTGTTGATCCTTTTGAATAGATCGAGATCCTATTAAGGATTGTACTAATAGATTGTAAAAAAACTAGAGCACAAGAGAGATTCTTACTCAACCTAGATAAGTTATGCGGAATCTAACTTATCAAATCTTAAGAAGAACGTAGATATACTAACTATTTGATTCTTTATTAATCGTAAAACTTGTGTTGAGATGAAATAAACTCAACGACCCTATGTTCCTTTTATAGTACAAGGAACTCTAGAATATTATATTAGGATACGTATATCACACACGATATACTCTTATAATAAATAAAACATATCTTTAGTAAAGATATATTTGTCCTTATCTATACTAGCAGTACCTACAAATAAGTCTGACAGTACTTACATGTATTGTGCCAATACTAACATTACTTGCTAGCACTAACGGTACTTGAAATACATACTAACTATTAATATACAAAAACTCTCATATGCTACAAGATCTGGAGTATAAGCATGGTAGTTATAGGATCCAAAACTAAAAACAAATATGAGATTTATTATACAATGAGATCTATTTGCCTTTTTATACACCGAGTAACAGTTGTATACATTTAAATTTTAAACAAAATGAACTTGTTAATTGCATCACTAAAATAATTTGTTGTTCTTGAATCATCATCTTTCTAATCTTTATACGCCTAGATTCTAGCGACCTTTTCCGACTATGAACCACTATCGCGGCTATTTTTTCTAATTTAAATGTGGCCTATTTTCCATTAAGAATGTGCAATTGACCACTACTTTATTTAGATGCCACTAAATGCGATAAAATCAACAAGTTCATTTCACATCATAACTATAATCAGCAGATCCCGACAAAGATTTTAAATCAAAATGCTAACTGCTTGTCACTTGTGGCTCCAAAACGCTCTAAAAAGGTGTTGCAAAACAATGCTATAAAAATAGTTGAAGTTATATATCTCTGAGAAAAAAGTGTATGGTAAACATAGCAGTAGCAGTAATTATAAACTATAAAATACGTAAAAAGACATAAACACATTATATTAAAAAACTAATTAAGGAAATAACAAAGTAATTAAGAAACTAAAAAAGGATCTATTTGTAATTTTAAAGCAAAATGTTTGAAGCATTTTTTGAAATGCTTATGTATTAAGCATTTCAAATATGAGCAGTTGTGTGATTTCAAACTCTAGTTGCTCTTTAAACAAACAAGCTTTTAAATCCTAATGTTAACCGTTTGTCACTTGTCGCTCCAAAATACTCTAAAAATGTGTTGCAAAACACAGCAATAAAAATAGTTGAAGTTATATATCTCTGAGAAATTCTGGCCGGTGTGGTTTTGGCTATATAAATAGTTGAAGTTATATATCTATGGTCATGGTTTCAAGCTTTTAGTTGTCCTTACCTAGTGATAAACTCAACACATTTTCTAGTTTTTTTCTCGTTCTTTCGAATTTTGGTAATGTAGATATAATTTTATAATAGTATCGTGAAGGATAGATCTAAAAGATTTAAGCACTTCAATCCTACCATCTATTCATAGCAAAGTAAATAATAATGGACGAAACAAGTTATTTGAGGAGGGAATCCCTTTTCAATACCGTATTTTTTTTCATAATTCAGTATACGTAAGAATTTATATCTGGACTAAGCTATAAATCAAAATGTAAACATAAGATGATAATACAAAAATAGATCCCAATGTAATTAAAATTTGATGTCCAAATTTTGTAAAGAAGCCGTATTCATGACTAAGACGAATTATATGGTAAAAAAACTATAATTATTGATATGCCTTAATCATACTCATATATATATATATATATATATATATATATATATATATATATATATATATATATATATATATATATATATATATATATCTTTACATTATATATAAGAGGATGGCCATGGGTATGCCACATCATATCCACGTCATCACTTGCCATGGATCCTACGGGCTTACGTTTTGGGCTTAAAACATGTTTCGTTAAAAATTTCTATCAAGTTATTACAAATAAAACCTAACTATCATTCACGTACCTAAAATTCGATATCCATTCGTCATCCAAGCTGTCATTCACCCTTCCCAAAAAACTCATCCCTATGATTTTTAGGGTTCTATAGGTTAGACTACAAGTAAAAAGGGAGTGTATGTGATTACTTTTCTTTCTGATTTGTTGCACATCAGTATATAAGAATTTAAAGGTCCACTAAACATAATGAACTAATTCCATTCGTCCTAATCTTGATCTACACATCAGCGTACAAATAATAAGGGGGTGTTTGGGATGAATTATTTTTGTAGTTGCTGGAATAAATTCTGAAACAAAAGGTTCATTCATGACCCAATTAAGTAACGAATCGATACACAGATTTAGTGAAAAGGTTAGTTACACACCTATCTGTTTTGTTCTACAAAGAATTGATATCGTGTATCCCTTAACAATGGTGTTCTTCTTACCATCCAAGTTTAGTCGCGTTCTTTAGTTTTCAACAACGTAAATAATTTGTCTATCATGAATGCAATCTCATAATTATCAACTTTAGCCGATTAAATGAGTGTATTTTTCAAGTAACTCGATGTCATCGTTTTTTACTGCTTACGAGTCACGGTATATGAGGAGTGCACAAATAGATATGATCTCTAGATAGAAAAGTTAAATAAAGAATGATCACATTGGGCTTGGTAGCTGTTTATGAGGATATGTAATGTGTTATATGTTTGATGTAGATCAAGTATGTGATGTTGTGTATTAGATTTAGTTTGTTAGCTGATAGTTTAGCTACTATTATGACAATAAACAATATATGAATAGGAATTTCAAAAAAGTGTGTGCTGATGTTTTAGGGTGTTTGGCATAAGCAGTCGAATAGTAGTTTGTAGTGGTAAGGGTAGTGACTTTGGATGTGAAGCAGGTGGTCATAGGTAGGGTCATGGTTAGGGTCGTTTGTTTTTAGGGTCATTTGGATAAATCATTCAGTTTAGTCTCCTCCATTTTACGCTTTAGGTTTATTAAATTTGGATTCCCCTGCACACGTTGATTCATGTCATAGTTTGTAGTTATAACAAATAAATATAATAGATGTTGAAGTAAAAAATGTTGAAATTTTGACCATGTAAGCTAGAGATACATCTTGAAGGCTGCACTAATCTTGCAATGACTCTCAAAGAAAGTTTATTGTAGGTCTCAGTCTCTCCCTTTTTATGTATGTGTATGAGTCACTTATGTAACTAAATGCAAACCGATGCTCTTTTCTGAGGGTATCTAAATGTGTTTTTGGGCTGTTTGGATTTGTGGTTCAAACTTCCAACAGAAACAATGTTATAGTGACGAGACAGAAGAATGGGTGTAAATAGGGGCTGTTTACAAGAATGTTCACACAGTGTCAACTGTTCGCATGGATAGAACTCAACTCTCGCTCATGTGCTATCTTTTAACTCAAATAAACACATGGAATGGCTGCAACTTTACCAAATTTAGACTTTTATAGGTTGCTGCACCAACAAGGTTAGTAAGTTTCATACAATACATATGTTGAAAAAGGTGTTGCATAATCAAACGAATCTGATGTTTTCTTTATGGGTCATATCATGTAGGTGTTGGGAGATTAGTGTCTGCTACTCATGATGAAGTTATGAAGCTGAGCTTCTTGATGATAACTATTAAAGTACATCATATTCTAGAGAGGTCGCTATACAGTTTCTCTAAACTTGTCTCATTATATCATGACCCTTTTAAGTGGTTTGATAGGTTACAACAAGAAAAGTAATTACCAGAGTCCAATGACTTAGATTAATTCTGTGTGTTGTTTGCTTTTACAGAATGGAAAATCATCTCATATAAGGAGCCTTTTCTGACAACTGAGAAAATAATCAATGCTTCTGAAATGAAGGTGAGTAGTACAAAGATGATCATGTATCATATGAACGTCTTTGACATTAAATAATGTTTCTCATTCTTTACAGGATCCAACAGAAAATAAAGGAAGAGTCACCAAAAGCTCCTATAATCAGTACTCCTTCTCCTTTTCTGTCTCTTTGAACCTGATTTTCCATCGTGTGTAGACAACACATTCATCTCTTCTTTATGTAAACTTCAAGGTACCTCTTTCGGTTTTTGTAAATTGCGAACATGTCCTGAAGAACTAAAGCATCTACAATGCCATAATGTAAACATCTTTGATGGATCTTGAGCTGTCTGGAAGTACGCCATTATTTTGGCTTTAATTTTTTGCTGCCATGCTTTAGCACATGAACCATCTTAGAAGATTAATGTCAATAAGTGGGTGTAGTTCTATCACTTAGGCTGAGTCCTATATGGTAATTGGGTCAAACCCGATCCATGGAGAGCTATGCATGCTTCTCTTTCACAGACCCAGCCAAATAGGCAGCAAGTCACCATAAATTAGTTCACATTCAACATTCTTTCAACCTTTACTCAATCACAATCGGTATCAAAAATCAGTGTAGCCTGTCTATGGGTCTCAATTTTCATAACCTTAATTAGACCCAGGATGAACCTGACAAGTAGTACCACATTTCACTATGATTGTGTCAAGGTATGCTTTTTTTCTTTTTCTATTTTTCATAATTATTGATTGATCTTCAAAATACATTGACTTTTTCAGAAAACCATAATCCAAAAACCCCATATACTGCATATATTGGTCATTGTGTGTGTTATAGCATATGTGACATGATCATAGAATCGTATGTATATGAGATTTATGTTATTAGTAATAAATGATGTTCGTGACTTTGCAGGGTAAAAAAGCTATTAAGAATCAACCACAAGGAAAACACAAAACGATATGATAATAAGGTTATAGATGTCATTTGTCAAGTTATTTCCACATTGTAAATGACCCATATTCAATTCCGTTAAGATTCTCCAAAATTAGTGCCAAAGATTTACTTTAGCAGGAAAATACATCGTGGATGCTATTTGTTCCTGTTGAAGTAAAAGCTATAATATTCATGAGTTTTTTCTCTTAAGGAGAAGTTGTTTCGGCTTATTTAGTTGGCTTATGAGGTTATTTACTTTTTTTAAAAAACTTTTAATCCTACTTTTCTGGCTTATAAGCTTATCAAGTTGATGTTATGGCTTATTAAAATTTTGTTCTTTTAGTATAAATCTAGTCTTTTGCATAAACTGATTTAGGAGATTAGCTGTGTAAAAAACCAGTTTGCATGAGCTTTGACTCATTTTATTTATAGCTACTTTATCTGAATTTATGTTTCACATGGCTAAATATAATGTTAAACAACCCATTCACAAGTTACGGGTCGAAATCCTTAGTCTATTATTTAGTCCTGACTTCTGAACCCGCACTTCATGAAATGGGACCCAGTAACATTAGTTCTGGTCTTGTCCCAAACAACCCTACTTCATCATCATTTACACCACCTTCTAGGAATGAATGGGATACGTTGTTTCAACCGTTCTTTGATGAATTCTTTACTCCTCCAAGTATTGTTGCTCCAGAACCTGAAGTAATAGCTCTAGTCAACGAAGTTGTCGCTCCAGTAAACGAAGCACAATTAGATACGTCTACACCCACAATTGGCATCAGAGCTATGGTTCAATCCTTGGATAGTTCATTTTTTTTCTATTGATTTGGTGGTCAAATTTTTTTTTTGTCTCAATCTGTTAAACTTTTTGGTCACGATGGTCTTTATGTCACTTTGGTCATATCTGTTATTATTCTTGTCACACTGTTTCACTTTTATCCGGGTATCCTGTCTCGTCGGTAATGGTTTCACTTTTTCTGGTCAAGAGTTACCTCATGTTTTCAGATCTGGTTTTGACGTCAGGGTTTTATCAGTTTTTATTCTGGGTTTTTTCTGGTATTTTTTATGTAGATGAAGATTAGATCAGATCCAAAATCTCCAAATCCTGAAAATCCGGAAAAAGTACTGTTGTGGATAAGATTTGCACTATTGCGATGGGAACAAAAGATAACATTGCGAGATTGTTCTTGCAAAACATTGCGACATTGTTCTTGCAACACATTGCGACGCTTTGTTTTACATCCACATTGCGACATATTTTTTGTTGCAAACATTGCGACATTGTCTGTTTTACAACATTGAGAAATGTTTCACTTAAAAAACATTGTAACATGTTTTTTCAAAGACATTGCGAGACTATGTGTAAAAATTACCGAGACCAAAACCATTCAACATCAACCTTATCACTTCCATCAACACTGACACTATCTATAACCCATCGTCTCCTATCTCCATTCCACATCTAGACTCGACACCATTAAGGACCTCATATTTTATCTCGTTCATCAGTCCAAGATTCATAAAAGATCTTGACTAATCGAGACATCCTCATCACAGATCAATTACATGCAAAATATTTCATCATAAATCTGTGAAGAAAGTTATTCTCCATTTATATTCGAAATATATGAAAGATTGACAACAAGTTTGTTTCAATCAATTCATATTTCATTTATATGAACACTTTATTCCAATTGATGCACGCAAAACGACACATGCAATTGTTAAAAACCTACCCGAGATCTTAAGCATCAAGATTTTGAAGCCGGTTTATACATATTTGTGGGTTTCGCTTACCCTTTGCAGATGAAACCTCGTTTCATTCGTTTAGATATAAGAAACAACATGTAGATTAGTTAGTTGTTGATGTCGTTGGGATTTATAGACTGGAGATGGGGGTCACGAAATGAAAGAGATAGATTAGATTGATAATCTATGATTGATTATTAAGATGGTATGTAAGATTACTAGAGAAAGATTGGTAGATCGAGATTTGGTGGTTAGGATGATTTAGGAGAAATGGGGGGGGAGGGGGGGGGGAGGTTACTAGAGAAAGATTAGGGTTGGTATACTGAGAATGTTTGAGAGATATTAGGGTTAATGGTTTGTTTATAAATCTGTGTAATTGGACCCGGGTCTGGAATTGGTGTTGGTCCGAGCCTATTCACATCGTTTTGGATCAGTTCTTAACATGGGCCTAGCTGTTTGACATTGGAATTTTGATTCGGTTAATGGGCCTGTTGTTATCTCTCACATTCGTTTGATGCATATTTTTGGGAATTGAATGGTAAATTTACTTCTAGTAATTTTACTAGTAACTAGTATTACTTATCGGTCACGTTATCGTTTTTAAACAGAACAAAGTGACGAGACATAGTGACTAGACTAAGTGAAGTGATGAAAAGACAAGACAAGGTGACAAAATTTATATGAGACGAGACCAAGAAAAATGGCTAGTTTTCAAATTTTTAGTTTTAGTGGCTACGGATTTTATCAGGTATTATTATTTGAAATTGAAGACGGATTTTTCGAAGGCGTGTTCTTATTTTATCTTTAAAATCGGGGTTGGTTGGATGAATGTGTAGAAACTAGAAGGGGGGTTGAATAGTTTCTTATATTTACTTGTTAAAATATGGTTTCCAAAAATCCTTTTTCAAAAACTTAGGCTTGAGAAAATATGTGAAATCTTCTTATGCACAATATGAACAATGATAGTGTGGCTAAACTAATACTAACAAAAATATATCCACAAAGAATAAAGAATGGTAGTGTAACTAATCTAGTACTAACACATGTATATGTATAAAGAATAAAGAATGTAAAGAGTTAAGGGTAAAGAAAGATCAAATCGAACACCAAGGATTTATAGTGGTTCGGGAACGAAGCTCACTCCTCGTTCCTACTCCACTCCTCGAGTACTCCTTACTCGAGAGTTCACTACACAACAAGCTCCTTATGGTAGAGAAAACCGTACACGTCGCTTAACCAATTTCCGACTCTAAGCTAAAAGTCGAGCCCTAATCGTAGCTAGGACCAATCTACACAACTATACTTAGTACATACACAACTTCCAAATAGACACAACTACTTGGATCTTCACAACTATGACACAACTACCAGTGTATAAAATTAGATCTTCAAAGGATCTTTGGTGGTGGACTCAACACTTCACTAGGATAGTGTTCTTCTCTTTGCACTTGGAGAGGAAGGGATGGAAGAACAAGATTCACTTCTTAAACAAGTAATAATCAAACAAATGATCAAAGATTTGAGTAATTAAAGAAGGGGTTTGAATCTAGAAATAAATGTGCAAAAGAGATAAGGTGAAAAGCTGAGAATGGTCCACTATTTAAAGGACAAAGGAGCCAACGGCTATATCCGCCCGCGGTACCTTATCTAAGCCCGCGGTACCTTATCGATAAGGTACCGCCTAGGCGCTAAGGTACCGCCGGACTAGACTCCGCTCCTTTTTGTCCTTTAGTGGTGGAGGTCTTATCTGGGTATAAAAAATATCCTGAAAGGATATTCTTAACAGAATAAGAATATGCCATTTTCAAATTTCAAATAATTAATTTAATAAAACATTTTCTTAAAAATAAAGTTTAATAAAAACTTGTCACATTTAATAAAAAGAGAGTTTTAAGAAAAGATTAAATCACTTGATCACTTGATTAAGGTTAGCACTTGTTTATCCATACCTTAAGTGAAAATGGGTAAAATGAAAAATACTTGAACTCAAGAATTCGTTTTTCGTTGTTTTCGTAAATGCTTGTTTTTTACATATTGTCGTAATCAAAACTAAGCGAGACCGAAAAATGCAAGTAACGTTTTTAGTCATTATTGCATTAACAATCTCCCCCTTTTTGATTCCGACAATACATAAACTCAATCACACAAAAACAAGATTTTCGAAGATGAGTTTATTCATTTCTCCCCCTTTGTCGAAGCAAAAAGGTTGCGTAAGCCGGTGTTGAAGAAACGGACTTTGCAAAGACTCCCCCTTGGTGCTTACTCCCCCTAGCTTGGGGCACCGAGGAATCGAGATATGGTGACAAGCTACATAGAAGGGTTAGTTGAACAAAAGAAACAACCAACAATATATAGCAATAGGTCACAAAAAAAAAATTAAAAGAGATGAAAACATAAAGATAAAGATCCAAGATAGGTTACTAAAAGAACATCATACAAAGAAGTATGGAAAAAGAAACAAGCCAAAAGCATAAATCTAATCCTAGTTATTCTAGAATTCTAAGATTTGCTTGAATTTGGTGTCTTGAGGATAAGCAATCAATGCTTATATGAAAGACAAGGTAATAGCGGAGGGTGGTGGTAACTTGTTAGAGATCTCATAATCAAAGTGAAGAGGAGGCTTGATTAAGAGACTCTTGATGTAGCTCAACTCCTCATAGATGTGTGTCATAGCAAGATGTTGATATTGACAACAATGACAATATGTTCCATGGTGCATGACATTATCATGAGAAGGAGGAAGAACACTAAAGGGTGGTGGTGGAAGAAAAGATGTTCCACAATCAACATTCTTTGTAGGGGAAATGTGATTAAGAGTGTTCTTGGGTGGGTTTGGATTGAAAGCAATTGGAGAAAATGGAGGAGATTCAAGGCTTCCATTGGGAGAATAAGACATTTTGGATGTGAAGTAATGCAAAATGCTTATGGTTTAAATAGGGAAGGCTTAGGGTATTTTTGGGGTGGTCAAAGGGTTTGAAACAAAGATTCTCAAAAAGGTTGGAGCAAATATGGAGTTTCAGACAAAAACCCGAAAAGGAGGGCCACTGTAGGCGGTTCCTTATCTAGGGTGGCGGTACCTTATCAATAAGGTACCGCGGTTCACATATGGAACCGCCTGCAGAAGCAGGGTTTGGTGTTTGGAGGAAGATTTTTCAGCAAATCTTATTTTTCTAGTCTAACTTATCATAGGGATATGCTTAAAAGCAAAGATAGACAAAGAAAACATATGTAAACTTACCAAATAGAGATTTGACCAAAATACATGGATAAAAAAATCAATGTAGGAGGTGTGTAAGACAAGACCTTAAGTCATGACACAATGATCCTCCATGATTCAATCTTGTTCTTGCTATGTTTGAGAGAATCATACATATGAATTATGTAAGCTCTAGATTAATAGAGAGAATCTATGAAAAATCGTTTTTAGATTGAATTAACAATGTCAAACGAATTTCTCAACCATTTTCGAACGAGACTTTGAGAGTTTTGAAAAGGAGAGGAGAAGAATTTTCAAAAGGAGTTTACAAGACTCAAGGACTCAAAGTGGTAAAAGAAAACACACAAGAAGAAAAGAATTTAAGGAAGATGTTCCATTAATCCTAGACCTAGACGCAAGTAATTAAAAGGTTCCCTCTTAAGTGGCTTAGTGAAGATATCGGCTAAGTTGTCCTCGGAGGGCACCTTTTCAATAGTAATGTTCCCCTTTTGAACATTATCCCTAAGGAAATGGTGTCTAATTTCTATGTGTTTGGTTCGCGAATGTTGCACGGGATTCTTGCTTAGGTCTATAGCGCCTTTATTATCGCACATGATGGGAACATCATCAAGAGAAATCCCGTAATCAACAAGCGCTTGCTTCATCCATAGAGCTTGTTGGCATGCTTTTCCGGCACTCACATACTCGGCTTCCGTGGTGGATATCGCAAGAGCGGTTTGTTTCTTGGAGAACCAAGAAGTTAAACAACAACCCATGAAGGTACAAACTCCACTAGTGCTTTTCCGGTCCACATAGTCTCCCGCATGATCCGAGTCCGCGTAGACAATGGTTTCTACGCCGGTCCCTTTAGGATACCATAATCCTAAATGTATAGTGCCTTTAATGTATCGGAAGATAAGCTTAACCGCTTCAAGGTGAGAGGTTTTGGGAGCCTCTTGGAAGCGAGCACAAAGGCAAACACTAAACATGATATCCGGTCGACTTGCCGTTAGGTACAACAAACTACCAATCATACCTCTATATTTGGTGTTGTCTACCGACTCACAATCATCATCTACGGTGAGTTTAGTATCCGAGGCCATAGGGGTCTTCATTGGTCTAGATTCTTCTAATCCAAATTTCTTTAGCATTTCTTTAGCGTACTTAGATTGACTAAAGAAAATACCATCGTCCATTTGTTTAATTTGGAGTCCTAAAAAGAAGTTAAGTTCTCCCATCATACTCATTTCAAACTCATCATGCATGATTTTGGCAAAGTCATCACACAATTCTTGACAAGTTGAGCCAAATATAATGTCATCAACATATATTTGTACGATTATGAGGTGAGGACCTTTCTTCTTTGTAAAGAGTGTATTGTCTACCATTCCCATGGTATACTCATGTTTAACAAGAAACGCTTTAAGTCTATCATACCAAGCTTTGGGTGCTTGTTTGAGTCCATAAAGTGCTTTCTTAAGCTTGTAAACATGGTCTGGTTTCTCAAAATCAATGAAGCCGGGAGGTTGAGTCACATATACCTCCTCATTGATCAAACCGTTAAGAAATGCACTCTTTACATCCATTTGTTGAAGCTTAATATCTAAGGCACAAGCGTAGGCTAAAAGGATTCTAATTGATTCTAATCTAGCTACCGGTGCATATGTCTCGTCATAATCAATCCCTTCTTGTTGGTTATAGCCTTGAGCTACAAGTCTAGCCTTGTTACGAGACACAACACCATTCTCATCTAGCTTATTCCTAAATACCCATTTGGTTCCTATAATGGTAGAACTTCTAGGTGGAGGAACAAGTTCCCAAACATCATTGGCAACGAATTGATTCAATTCTTCTTGCATCGCAATGACCCAACTCTCATCCGTCAAAGCTTCTTTAACATTCTTTGGTTCAATCAAGGAGACAAAACAAAAGAAGTTGCTTTGGTTTTGGACTTGAGATCTTAGGGTCCTTTGATTTAAGTCACCAATGACATTATTGAGAGTATGATCCCTAGACTCCTTAATGTTTACTTCCTTTTCAACACTAAGGTCTTCAACTCCTATTTTTCTAACCTCTTTGGCTTTAACTACTTCTAATTCATCCAAGTCATCATCAACCAATGGTGGTGTCTTGGGTGAAGGAGGGGTTTCATCAAAGGTTACGTTGAGTGATTCTTCAATAACCCCCGAGGTTCTATTTAGGACTATGTAGGCTTTACTAGTTTGGGAATAACCTAAAAGGATACCTTCGTAAGACTTTGGGTCAAACTTGGTAAGGTAGTCTTTGGTGTTGAGGATAAAGAACTTGCTTCCAAACACCCTAAAGTATTCTAATGAGGGTTTCTTACCTTTAAGAATCTCATAGGGGGTCTTTCCTAGGAAAGGTCGAATAAGAATTCGGTTGAGAATATAAGTCGATGTGTCCACGGCATTGCACCAAAACTTTTAAGGCAAAGATTGCTCGTTTAACATCGTCCTACTCATCTCTTGGAGAGTCCTATTCTTCCTTTCAACTACCCCATTTGATTGTGGAGTGCGAGGATCCGAGAAGTTATGGGTAATACCATGAGCTTCACAAAAGGCACCAAATTGCACTTCATTATCAAATTGCCTACCATGATCCGTCCTAATAGAAACAATTGAACATCCTAGTTGATTTTGAATTCTTCGACTAAAGATTTCGAAGTGATCGAAAGCTTCATTCTTAGATGCCAAAAATCTAGTCCAAGTGAATCTAGAATAGTCATCAACTATAACTAGGGTATAAAGGTTACCTCCATAACTCCGTATGGCGGAAGGTCCAAAGAGATCCATATGTAGGAGCTCTAAGCACCGAGAGGTCGAAACCAAATTCTTGGCTTTGTGACTTGAGTGAACTTGCTTTCCAACTTTGCAAGCATCACAAAAGTGACTATCAAACTTAATCTTGGGGAGGTGTCTTACCAACTCCTTAGAGACTAAAGATTGAATTAAACGTATATTAGCGTGACCTAATCTCCTATGCCAAAGAGTAGAACTATCATCTATAGTCGCAAGACATATGTTGTCTTTTGATTTCTTATTAACCTTCATGACATAAAGCCCATGCTTTCTAACACCTTTTCCAATGACTTTTCCATCTTTTACGATTTCACTGTCATGTTTCAAAAAGATGACCTTACACTTATTATCACAAATTTGACCTATACTCAAAAGGTTAAAACCTAAGTTATCTACGTGCTCAACATTTTCAATGGTCATGGAGTCAAGAGAAACCGTACCTTTGCCAATGATATTACTACGTAGACTACTAGCGAATGTGACGTTACCTCCATCATATGCTTTGTAATGCGAGAACAAACTTCGATTACCCGTCATGTGTTTAGAACATCCACTATCCTTAATCCACTCATCGGGCTCCAAATCAATTCCCAAGCATATCTAGGTAACAACACACAAGATCAAACATTTGGTCCCCAATATCTCATGGGTCCAAAATTGTTAGTTCCAAACATCCCTTGCATTTGGTTGGGATGCATGAATAAGGAGGGGATTCCCCATGGAGAACAAAATGGAGGAGGGTAGTAATTCATGTAACCATTTTGTTGTTCATTACTTCTCTTAGGTGTGTTTGATCTAGGTTTAGAGTTATTATTATTTCTTCTAGGTGTTGGAGTTTTACTTCTAGGTCGCGAGTTGTTTTGATTATCTCTTGTAGGCGTTGTCGTTCTACTTCTAGGCTTAGACTCATTCCGTAGTCTAGGTGGAGTAGAGGATAGTCTAGATAAACTTCTATTTCCCATGAGAGGTTTACTTAACGGCTTATAGAACTTACCAATAGCATTGTCGTCAATTATGGGTAATTGTACCTTATTAACAGTAAGATGCTTTAGTTTTTCATTTAACTTAGATTTATCAGAAAGTTCAGAATTTTCACAAAATTCAACTTCTGGCCGCGGTACCTTATCTATGGCCGCGGTTCCATAGTGATAAGGAACCGCGCCATACAGTTTGGAACCGCGTCCAGAGGGCGTTTTTTGTGAAAACCTGACTTGTTTTGGTTCACTAGTTGAGGCTTCATTTGAGTTAAAAACTAGACCAAATCTTTCCTTAGAATGAACTTGTTTGTTTAACATATCATCAAGAGCACTAGTACCTTTCATGAACTTTTACAATTTAATGGAGGTGCTCTTGAGATCTTCATTCTCTAATCTAAGTTTTTCGCAACTTAAGCAACCTAAATCAACCTCTTTGTTTTTCTCAAGTTTAGCCAATTTCTCCCTAAGTTCATTGATCTCATTTTCAAGCTTAGTTTTGGTTGATTTTAAGGTTTTATTCTTTTCTATGAATTTAAGACTAAGTTTGTGTAAGCTATCATATTTGCCTTCAAATTCAATATCATCTAAAGTGGAACTATCATTGCTATAATATTCGGTTTCGGAATGTACCTCTTTAGAAGTGTGAGCCATAAGACATTTCTCCTCTTTGGGGTTGTCATCATCATCATCACCGCTATCGCTCCAAGCGCCACTAACGAAAGCCGTGTGGTTCTTATCACGAGCGGGCTTTGGACAATCACCAATGAAGTGATTTGGATCACCACATCTAAAGCAATTCCTATCACCTTTTTCGTTCTTGACAAACCGATTCTTTGACAATGGTTTCTTGTCATAGTTGGGTTGTCTAACGTGTTGACCTCGTCTCTTGAAGAACTTCTTGAAATCTCTCACCGCCAATGCATACTCCTCGTCATCGCTTTCCGAGGAACTATCATGGTCACTTTGTGCCTTCTTGGCTTTAAGTGCAAGAGATTTCCTTTCACTATTGGTTTTCACTAATTCCGAGTCCTTCAAAATTATCATCTCATGAACCTTCAAGTTTCCTATGAGTTCATCGAGTGATAAAGTTGAGAGATCTTTCGACTCTTCAATCGTCGTGACTTTTGCTCTCCACTTTAGATGTAAGGCCCTTAGAAACTTCCTAACATTGTTCTTGCTAGAAAAACCTTCATCAAGTGCTTTTAGACTAGTAATAATGGTGTTAAACCTAGCAAATGCACTATCAATAGTTTTATCTTCTAAGATGACAAATTGTTCATATTGTTGGACAAGAAGATCGATTTTACTTTCTTTGACTTGGCTATTACCTTGGTGGGTTACTAAAAGAGTGTTCCAAATATCTTTAGCGGTTTCACACATAAAAATTCTTTCATACTCTTTCTTAGGCAAAGCATTATAAATCACCATTTTAGCCTCATTATTTTTTGAAAGTTTCTTTTTAGTATCGTCATTAGCTTTGTCAAAAGTGACCAATTCTTTTGTTTTATAAACTTCATTAAATTGAAAGGATAAAAAATCACCATTGGTAATAACATGCCAAAGATCTAAATCTTTTGATTTCACATAAGTTTCAAATCTATTTTTCCAATAAATAAAACTATCGGTTTCAAAAAGTGGTGGTCTTTGCATAGATTGCCCTTCTAGGTACTTGTTGGAATCAATAGATCGATTCAAGTTTTAAAATACAATATACTTTAAAAATTCTTGAGCAACCCGCTCTGATACCAATTGTAGAAACTAGAAGGGGGGGTTGAATAGTTTCTTATATTTACTTGTTAAAATATGGTTTCCAAAAATCCTTTTTCAAAAACTTAGGCTTGAGAAAACATGTGAAATCTTCTTATGCACAATATGAACAATGATAGTGTGGCTAAAATAATACTAGCAAAAATATATCCACAAAGATAAAGAATGATAGTGTAACTAATCTAGTACTAACACATGTATATGTATAAAGAATAAAGAATGTAAAGAGTTAAAGGGTAAAGAAAGATCAAACCGAACACCAAGGATTTATAGTGGTTCGGCAACGAAGCTCACTCCTCGTTCCTACTCCACTCCTCGAGTACTCCTTACTCGAGAGTTCACCACACAACAAGCTCCTTATGGTGGAGAAAACCGTACATGTCGCTTAACCAATTTCCGACTCTAAGCTAAAAGTCGAGCCCTAATCGTAGCTAGGACCAATCTACACAACTATACTTAGTACATACACAACTTCTAAATAGACACAACTACTTGGATCTTCACAACTATGACACAACTACAAGTGTATAAAATTAGATCTTCAAAGGATCTTTGGTGGTGGACTCAACACTTCACTAGGATAGTGTTCTTCTCTTTGCACTTGGAGAGGAAGGGATGGAAGAACAAGATTCACTTCTTAAACAAGTAATAATCAAACAAATGATCAAAGATTTGAGTAATTAAAGAAGGGGTTTGAATCTGGAAATAAATGTGCAATAGCGGTAAGGTGAAAAGCTGAGAATGGTCCACTATTTAAAGGACAAAGGAGCCAACGGCTATATCTGCCCGCGGTACCTTATCTAAGCCCGCGGTACCTTATCGATAAGCACCCGCCTAGGCGCTAAGGTACCGCTGGACTAGACTCCGATCTTTTTTGTCCTTTAGTGGTGGAGGTCTTATCTGGGTATAAAAAATATCCTGAAAGGATATTCTTAACAGAATAAGAATATGCCATTTTCAAATTTCAAATAATTAATTTAATAAAACATTTTCTTAAAAATAAAGTTTAATAAAAACTTGTCACATTTAATAAAAAGTGAGTTTTAAGAAAAAGTTAAATCACTTGATCACTTGATTAAGGTTAGTACTTGTTTATCCATACCTTAAGTGAAAATGGGTAAAATAAAAATACTTGAACTCAAGAATTCGTTTTTCGTTGTTTTCGTAAATGCTTGTTTTTACATATTGTCGTAATCAAAACTAAGCGAGACCGAAAAATGCAAGTAACGTTTTTAGTCATTATTGCATTAACAGAATGATTTCAATGATAACTTGCTCGTGCTTAATCATTAGGATGAGGACTTGTTTATCTAGTTTCCGAGTTCGGGGTGGTTGGTCGATGACTTGGATAACTATCACTTAAAGGAGCTATATTGTTGTACTCAGTGTCACACGCATAGTCGATGTGGATAATTTCAAGAGGTGTTGTTCTTATATACTTCTTCAGTAATGTATTGTGTTGGAGCATTGTTTGGCTGGGCCGGTTCGACGACTCTCCTGGGCCGTTAATCGTCTTTCCGGGTGCTGAATAATGCTGCAAACAAAGGTAAACCGGTTAGACGTGGACCCGAGGCCGGAGCCCCGGGGTCCACCTCTGACGGTCAAGTTAATATTGGTGCGATATATAGTAAAAGAGGTGTAGTTGAGAGAGAACCTGATTATAATGAAACCCCTACCCCTGTTTATATAGGCTTAGGGTTTCTTGAAGGATAAGTTAGGTGTGTGTGGGCCGCGGGCCTGTTGGGCCGGGCCGAATACCGACTGTACGTTGACATGTCCCCCAGTCTAGTATGATATGGTCCATGATCATGTTATGCTAGACTCATTCGTGTATCATGCTCACTAAACAACCGCGTGCGGCTTGCTGCTAGGACATCCTCGTGGGTCGTCCGTAACATATGGCTCCACTCGTAATGGGCTTCCTTTAGCAAAAAGATGATGGGCTGGGATTGCAAATAGTGAGCATAGCCACTATACGCCATCATGTCCCCCCTAGTCTAGTATGCGAGGTTTTCACCGAGGTTACTAGACTTTACACCATATCCGCTACCTGTAAGCATATCCACGTCGAAAGAAATGGGAAAACATGTATACGTAAGGCCGGTGGTTGTGCTCGAATGCTTAGTTTCCCGTGTTTAGACGGTAAGGACCCCGTAAGAAGAAAACGTGTTTCTATAGCTGGGGTAACACTGGCATTGGCAAGGTATCATTTTTTATTCATCTCTAACGTGAGGATGATAAGAAGGTTTTGTGAAGGTGGAGGTGGAACCCGTACGCTGCATCGTGAGTATATTAAAGGTGTACTTCTTGTACCACTTATGATGCAGCATAGTGCGAATATTACATTCGTCTTAAGGCCAACAGAAGACGTACTTCTGTGGCATATTTATGCGGATATTACATCCGTCTTATGGCCACGACATTTGATAACGACTTCCAAAATTTGTCACGGTTTTTCCTGGATTAAACGTAGTTGATCAGGCTCCGTCTAATTAAGTATAAACGATATAAATTTTGGATATTCACTCTTAGCCGGGCCAAGTAATTCATCGAGGAAGACGTACTTCCGTAACAAAGATATGAACCAACAGAAGACGTACTTCTATGGAAGAATGAGCGAGTGGAAGGCGTACTTCCACGACAAAAGATAACGATGCGTCGTGGAAGAATACTTCCACGGAGAAAATAATGAGCACGTGGAAGAGACACTTCCACGGCGAAGATAAGAAGCACGTGGAAGAGACACTTCCATGGCGAAGATAATAAGCACGTGGAAGAGATACTTCCATGGCGAAGATAATAAGCACGTGGAAGAGATACTTCCACGGAGAAGATAACAAGCACGTGGAAGAGATACTTCCACGGCGAAAATAATGAGCACGTGGAAGAGATACTTCCATGGTGAAGATAACAAGCGCGTGGAAGAGATACTTCCACGGAGAAAATAATGAGCACGTGGAAGAGATACTTCCACGGCGAAGATAACAAGCGCGTGGAAGAGATACTTCCACGGCGAAAATAATGAGCACGTGGAAGAGATACTTCCACGACGAAGATAACAAGAGCGTGGAAGAGATACTTCCACGGCGAAAATAATAAGCACGTGGAAGAGATACTTCCACGGCAAAAATAATGAGCACGTGGAAGAGATACTTCCACGGCGAAAATAATAAGCACGTGGAAGAGATACTTCCACGGTGAAGATAACAAGCGCGTGGAAGAGATACTTCCACGGCGAAAATAATGAGCACGTGGAAGACATACTTCCACGGCGAAGATAACAAGCACGTGGAAGAATACTTCCATGGCGCATGAATAAGCCAACGGAAGAGATACTTTCGTGGCAAAGGCATAAGCCAATGGAAGAGATACTTCCATGGCACAGAAATAAGCGCGCGGAAGGAGTACTTCTGCGGCGAAGGAATAAGCCAATGGAAGAGATACTTCCATGGCGCAGAAACAAGCGCGCGGAAGGAGTACTTCCGCGAAGAAGGAATAAGCCAATGGAAGAGATACTTCCATGGCGCAGAAACAAGCGCGCGGAAGGAGTACTTCCGCGGCGAAGGAATAAGCCAATGGAAGAGATACTTCCATGGCGCAGAAACAAGCGCGCGGAAGGAGTACTTTCCCGACGAAGGAATAAGCCAATGGAAGAGATACTTCCATGGCGCAGAAACAAGCGCGCGGAAGGAGTACTTCCGCGGCGAAGGAATAAGCCAATGGAAGAGATACTTCCATGGCGCAGAAACAAGCGCGCGGAATGAGTACTTCCGTGACGAAGGAATAAGCCAATGGAAGAGATACTTCCATGGCGCAGAAACAAGCGCGCGGAAGGAGTACTTCCGCGGCGAAGGAATAAGCCAATGGAAGAGATACTTCCATGGCGCAGAAACAAGCGCGCGGAAGGAGTACTTCCGCGACGGAAGAATAAGCCAATGGAAGAGATACTTCCATGGCGCAGAAACAAGCGCGCGGAAGGAGTACTTCCACGGCGAAGGAATAAGCCAATGGAAGAGATACTTCCATGGCGCAGAAACAAGCGCGCGGAAGGAGTACTTCCGCGACGAAGGAATAAGCCAATGGAAGAGATACTTCCAAGGCGCAGAAACAAGCGCGCGGAAGGAGTACTTCCGCGACGAAGGAATAAGCCAATGGAAGAGATACTTCCATGGCGCATAAACAAGCGCGCGGAAGGAGTACTTCCGCGGCGAAGGAATAAGCCAATGGAAGAGATACTTCCATGGCGCAGAAACAAGCGCGCGGAAGGAGTACTTTCGCGACGAAAGAATAAGCCAATGGAAGAGATACTTCCATGGCGCAGAAACAAGCGCGCGGAAGGAGTACTTCCGCGGCGAAGGAATAAGCCAATGGAAGAGATACTTCCATGGCGCAGAAACAAGCGCGCGGAAGGAGTACTTCCGCGACGAAGGAATAAGCCAATGGAAGAGATACTTCCAAGGCGCAGAGACAAGCGCGCGGAAGGAGTACTTCCGCGACGAAGGAATAAGCCAATGGAAGAGATACTTCCATGGCGCAGAAACAAGCGCGCGGAAGGAGTACTTCCGCGGCGAAGGAATAAGCCAATGGAAGAGATACTTCCATGGCGCAGAAACAAGCGCGCGGAAGGAGTACTTTCGCGGCGAAGGAATAAGCCAATTGAGGAGATACTTCCATGGCGAAGGAATAAACCGGCAGAAGGCGGACTTCTGCGGCAAAGGAATATATTCAAAGATATTTGCATGTCATGCACGGAAATAGTGGTATCATTATACCCTGGTAGCCCCCCAAGTTTAATGATGCTAAACTCGATTAGGAATATTAAACTTAATCAAGTATTCAAAAAATTACGATCACGTAGACCAGCGCGAATGGACGTACCATAGCCGCGTACAAAAGATAGAGATTAGGTTCGAACGTGCAAACCAACGCGGATGGGTCTTTCCATAACCGCGAATTGTCACATAGTATAAGATGTATCTTAACTAACTTATGGGATAAGCTATGCCGTTATGTGCGGCGTGCCGTTACTACCATAAGGACGGTCAAAGTTTTGACAAAATTTTGTTAGACGTGCACAGTGTGTCTTTTAACAAGTCCGGCTCGGGAGGCACGGTATGTTTTTGAAACTTACTACAACGTCTTGTGAGCAAGGTGTCTAACAATGATACATGATCCGTGGTCGTTGGGGTTGCATCCCTCTTACACGACAAGTTGAATTATTAGGTTCACTCAATCCTCTTATTCCACCTGGGAACGATGTGTACATGTACGCCCGTAGGCAGAAGATATCCGAGTGTACGGACTAACATATATATATATATATATGTATAATAAGTAATCACTAAATAATAGACATGAAAATATCTATCTAGATATGTATTGAAAGATGCAAACATTTATCGTAATAAAAGGAAGTCGCACAAAGCTAAAAGACATAAATAATATTTTGTTAATAAGTGAAGAGATATATGTAATATCTTTTATTAATATAAAAAAAATATTGATAATATATTTTTTGAACTTAAAAGATATAGGTAATATCTTGTTATCTATTTAAAAAATAAGATATTAGAAATATTTTTATATAAATCTAAAAGATCTCGTAATCTTTTATAAATTTAAATATACTGCAATATACTTTTACCCAATTTAAAAGATATAAATAATATCTTGTTACCCATTGAAAAAGATATGCGTAATATACTTAAAAAAAATATTTGAATTGTCGAACTAATGTGACAAACGAAACCATAACCACGACCACTAAGTAAAAAGAAAGAAATTCTTGTGAGCATGAAATATGTGTCATATTAGCGATACTTAGCCGTGTATGGTTATCTCATTGCTTTATGGAATTTAATGTTTTAGTAACTATCAGCAACAATGATCATATAATTATAATGTGCTAACATAAAGTGAGCCAATATTTATAATAGTCAAAATAAGATTGGCAAAACGAAAACCCATGACCACAAATCAAATAGAGTACTTAACTCGTATCTTAGTCCGGTTACAACTAAAAGCAATGATGTTGGTCTCGTTTTGTCATGGTGCATATTGATTTAGCAAATCAAGTTTGTTGTTTTTTACGAAACCTTGGATAGCTACTACTACCGATCCTAAAAAACAAGGAAATTTAATTTTTTAATGCAAAAGACTTTGCCTAAAGTCTTGGCATATTACCCGTATGTGCCTCGTCATGCGGATTTACATACATATATAACAAGATGCGCAATGTAGTAAACGGAAAGCTAAAGTGCGACAGTTTTAGGGTTACCGATTTTAGATACAAGTCATTGCTTTTTAGCAACATGAGAACGCAGAACATGGTTTAGTCATGGTCCCACGGATGGCGCCAACTTGTTGGAGCATAGTTTGGCTGGGCCGGTTTGACGACTCTCCTGGGCCGTTAATCGTCTTTCCGGGTGCTGAATAATGCTGCAAACAAAGGTAAACCGGTTAGACGTGGACCCGAGGCCGGAGCCCCGGGGTCCACCTCCGATGGTCAAGTTAATATTGGTGCGATATATAGTAAAAGAGGTGTAGTTGAGAGAGAACCTGATTATAATGAAACCCCTACCCCTGTTTATATAGGCTTAGGGTTTCTTGAAGGATAAGTTAGGTGTGTGTGGGCCGCGGGCCTGTTGGGCCGGGCCGAATACCGACTGTACGTCGACATATTGAGTACTTAGAAATTTCGCAATGATATTTCTACACCGTTCCTCGTTCACAATAGTGCAAGCTTAAGTCACAAGATCGAGGGATTCTTATTCAGTTTCACGTTTGGTATATCTGGTTCATTCCATCAGTGATCACTTCAAATTGCCTACAATGGGGTTGGTAAAGATAGCCATGGAGAGTTTATGAGTAGAGATTTTTGATCCGCAACTGATTCTCGCTAAATATAATTCAGCTTATTTATTATTCTCACGAGATTTCAGGTACATGTGCGTACGATTTATTGCTGGTTTCGAGGTTTCGAAACCATCAAGGTAGAAGAAGAAGACATATTAAACGCACAACGAGTACACGTGATGACTTCATACCTTCTTTTGAGTTGAGGACATTCCTGGAAGACATTTGTCATAACCGCAGAGAAAATCAGTGTTTTAACTCGTGGCGTTATCAGTCTCTAAACGGTACACTATTGTTCGATGTTTAATTGTTTTGATGTTGTAATTATTCATCATCATTATCCTATATGGAGAGATATGCACTTCGGGGACTTAATTGACTCTAGTGCATCTCCGGAAGAAGATATGTACATTTCCGAGACTTAATTGACACTGGTGTTACGATGTCAACTTCATGAATGGGATAAAGTGTCTACTTCAGTATTTGGGCTTCATACATGGGATTGGTTTCCTTTCTTCACCTACGTGGGGGAAGAAATGTCTTGATTCTTTCTAGTATGCATAACTTGAACTCTCAAAATTCAGAATAATTATTCAAGCGTGAGAAGAGATGTTGTTGATCTACTTGGTGTGCCACAAACTTTCAATCACTCATATCAACATTATCATTTCATATGATGGGGTTTACTTGTTAAATTCCGTTGTGCGCTTAATCATTCTAAGCTTTATTGAAAGCTTTGAAATTGCTTATGAGGATTGTCGGTTTAGAGGGAAGCTATTAAAAGCTTCTACATCAAGAATATGTGGCATGAATGAAGGGGAAGTTGATTCAGAAGCTTCTCTTTAACCAGAAGTATATGAGTTACTTAGATCGTGTCGTTACAGTATTTCTTCTACAAGTTACTACAAAGATGAGTTGTTTTGAAGTGAAGACTTGAAGTCAAAGGCCTCAGAAGACTTCATCAGCATTGGACGCTTCATGGAAGCATTTGTTTTTAATCATTATGTACTAGTTAGGAAAAATATTGTAAGGAATTCTACACGTCGTCCCATGGGGGAAGATTGTTGGAAATTCACTTTATGTGACGACATTTAAGAATTCCCATTGGTTATCATAGTCACTCACGCAAGTGCTAGACTAGGAAACGATGTATAGTATGTATGCGTGAGTGACTACAAATACCCCTCCAAGGCTTCCAAGGAGGGGTTGTTGTTTGTGTTTTCTCATTTTATTATACACTTTGCCTTTCTCTCTCTATAACACCTTCAACCCTCTCTCTAAACTTAACAATGGCTGCCACCACCATATACCACCCTACTAGACCACCGGATCATATAAAATAGCAAACCCACATCACTTCTTTCCGAAAATTTAAATTTATGCGGGAAAGGAGTTCTTTAAAACTAATAGCTGAACAAAAGAAGTGCTTTATGTTGCTTCTTTTGGCAACGAGAAGGAAAGTCTGTAGAGTTGAAGCTCATATAGACTGTTTTTTTTACCATATCGGCTTAACCAAAAGCTATCATTCAATTCCACGTGACCAAGATCGCTATGCTACTTAACGACATGTTCCTTTTTTGTATTTGCTTTTAAGCTTTTTGTTTTGTTGATTTGTATTATATTCAGTCATGCTATAAATAAAATATTCTTCTTTACAGGATGTGACCCAAATAGTGAACTGGACTTACTCAGGAGATATACGAGTTTATAATACTTTGCTGCAAAGTTACGTACCCCAGATAGATCAACAGGTATTCTCATATGCTGGTCTCCCATTACCATTCATACTGATGTTCAGAATGTTTATATTTGTTGTGTAAATTGATCTCGCATTACCTCTTTGAAAACCATCATTTTTCATTGACAACACTCATGTCATATGCTGGATAGAAGGATTTGCAGGAATCCAATGGTACGTCTTTCTTCAATTTTGATTTCTCCTGTATATTCAATATATTTATCTAATATTTCTCATGTGTCGTTTAAGCATAGGGTTAAATATCAGTCAATGTGTTACAGGGCATGGAATAAAGTGGCCTTCAGTCTTTGACTACTTAACTCTATTCGACATTTCAAGTCGTATTGAATTATAATTTCGAAACATAAACTAGCTTAAATTGATACCGGGGCTATTCTCTCAGAGAAATATTCAGGTCGTTTTTTTAATTTTGTAACTAATGAATTGAAAGCGAAAATTAGGACTCATCAGAAGCTTGACAGGTACAAGCTATAAGTTCATAATTTTATTACTCACAACCTTCTCATTTTGTTCTCAGCTATTTATATTTATCTGATTTAATGATAATCATGTGTTCAGATCGTCTTTGGGAAATGGATTAACTCTAAGATGTTGGGATGGTTACCCAAACTTCTCTTTTATCATTGGTTACTTGAGGGTATACATCCACCATCTTTCCTTTTTGACATTGCTTTCTCTTTCTTTCTTTTTGGTGATATTATATTTTGTTTATGTTTTGCTTTATTACATATGATTTTGAACCTATAAAGATGTTTACTAGAACAACTAACTTAGCAAAAAAATCAGATAACCAAACTACATATGAATGTGATAAATGGCTGGTGTTGATTGGAATTGCGCCTGTCTCTCTAGAGGTTCGTTGATAGTTTTTGGTTTCATGGTAACATTTTTTTGCTTATGCTATACTTAAATCAGACTTAGTGTGGTGGACGACGTTTCTAAAAGTCACGGATTGGGAGGGCATGATGGACAAATTCAAAAAGGCGTGCTAGAAGAGAGGATTGACATTCCATTGTTTAGTAGCATTGATGATGATCATTGAAATAACAATGTTAAGCAGTCCTTACATGAGTTTGTATTCTTACAAAACCTATTGCGAAAGAGTCTGGAGATGTTTTTAGCAATGTGAGAATAACATATCTGATTAGCAAATGGTATGGGGATGCGCAAAAACTTGGTGCTTTGACATGCCCTTATATCATACGATTATAGTCGCTACAACGTAATAAATTTTGAGGTAATGTGTGCCAACAAAATGATACGAGTCGTATGTGTGAACAAATAATAAATTTTATATTTGTGTGTTCGACTGTTTTTCAAAAATTATAATTTGGTTCTTCATATTGTTGTATATCCTGTTGTAACACCCCATTTTGATAAATGGAATATCAGCGGATAATTATGGTGTGTCATCAAAGTATGCAAGGTAATATGTACATACATACATGACCAAAAGGGAAAATCAGAATCAAACATCGGTTTCCAAACACAAGCCCAAAACATAAATAAAGTAAATGAATTGAGAAGGACAAAACATGTGTCCAAATAAGCATAAGTATAAGAAGGAAAAAGGAGAAGAAGGCTAAGGCACCTTCCATCCTATGCACGTGCTCCAATGCTCAATCCTATCCTTGGGTACCTGCCGTTTTGGGAAATGGAAAGGAAAATATACGGCTGAGCAATACGCTCAGTGAACGGATATATGACAATGAAATGAATATGTTGGAAATACGTTTTACGTATTAGAAAGGATCGGTCACTCCAACAATAGTCTAAGTAATAGCTCGTATTTTAGTTTTACTAATATTAAACAACTAAGACCATGCCAAGCCTACAACATGTATCGGCCGGCCCAACTTGTAAGCCCAAGCGCATCTCATGGGTTTGGGTATATAAACCCTCTCCTTAGATGGAGAGGGTGTGGTTCCATTCACTTTTCACATAGTTTCTCACTTTCTCTCTCTAGAATTGTGTGTGAAATCTACCATCTTTCTATCTCTTTCTCTCTCTAAACATAAGCAAGATTTACAATATCCTACAGAATAGCATAAACATAAGTAAAGTGAACTGGAAGTATGCAATGATAGTGCAGCGAAATAATGTAAGTCCTCAAAAACCTGGTGTAAGTTTAATAAACTGATTTATTATTCTGAAAAGCCTTATGTTTATTTTGTACTGAAAACTATATTTTAAATATGCCCAAGAGCCCATATAGATCATGATATGTCAACGTGCATGAATATATAGAGGGGTGACCTCATCATGCAATTAGAGGGGCTGCCTCTAATTAATATATAAAATGAGTGGAGGGATCAGCTCCTGTAACGGATGCAAGGCACATACCACAGTTACCATGAAATCATACTACTTGTCCTAGGATGCACCCATTCGCCCCACATGATAATAATAATACTGGCCAAAACTGTAAAGGGGCGTTGCGAGCAATCACTCTCACCGCAGAAGAGTCATAACACCGGTGCCTCCAGTGTTATGGTTAGGGAACCCCTATAACTAGGTGAAACTAGCATGCATGTATATAGCTCAGGCAATCTAAAATAATCATACATATACTGGTGTGTTTAAGACACTTAAACTACTGGAGAAAACAAATGGCTGTAAATGGGGAATCCTAATATAGGAAGAAAGATGTCCTTACTGAAGGACGGAATATCCATACCTTATGTCCAGTAAATGAAGACGAAAACGAACGTAGACGATCACTCCGAGTTCACAATAGCTACATAATGAAGGGAAATGAATAAGAGTCGATCTTACTTATACATATTTGTTATTTAGTTTACTTGACGTGTTTATACTTATTATACTTGTTCTTGTCTTGTATTACTCTGTCCAACAACCACAAGCCACCACAGCCTTTCGGTTGTGGTTTCTGTCCGACAACCAGCAACAGCCACCGACTACTCTGTCGGTGCCACTGCTTGCCCTAACTAACCCCTGGTTGCAGCCAGGGTCTCCCCTGTTCGAACCCAGTTCCCACCGGCAAATACCGGTACCCACTTCCTGGATCCGTTTCCCCTGTTTGGGGCCTGTGACGTGCGGCTGACCAACCTAACACCACCACCGACAGTGGTTGGTAGCCATCGTCGGATCAGCAGCGCCCTTGTTGGGTCCGTGGTTGGTGGCTGTGACAAACAAAACACCCCCATGACCAACATTAATTCAACCCGAATCCTTCCCTTGTTTTTAAACACGTATTAATTTTTAAATCTTGGATTCTTGATTGATTAAACATAACAAAACGAGAAAAGGGGATTTGGATTTACTTAATCCGCGTGTTTAGGGTATTAGGAAACAAAACTCACGAACACAAACCTTTGCCCTCGGATTATAAACCTCACGTCTGATTGTTCTTGGGGTGAAGATGACGGCAGAAAAGGCAGGAGAGAGGGAGATGTTTTGTGTTTGATTTTTTTTAGGGTTTCACACTGTTTGCAAAATAAACATATACTCCCCGTCTTATTTTTGTTATAGTCGGACTGGACTCAACAATGGGCCCTGGCCCATTTCCTTCTTTCTTGTTTTATTCTTGTCTAACCCGCCTAACAACAAAGCCCGTTACACTTGCATTCGTTTTCGCAACTTTTAAAATATTACGCGTATTCGTGTTTTAATGTCGGTATAACTTCTGGTTATACTTTATACATGTTCTACGTAAATATGTATCGTATATTAATATTAATAATAAAAATACGTAGTTACTTGTCGTACTTAATTAATATACTTAAGAACCGTGTTAAATATTCTTATTGCGTGTCGTATATTAATAAGTCGTAAGTTTTTAATTTATACGTAATTTCATGTAATTAATGTTCTAAGGATTTTTAGAGCGGGTTTTACACCTGTCTTTGTCTTATATCCTGCCTTTGGTCGTATGTCTTATATTTGTGTGTTCGACTGTTTTTTCGATATTCAGGATACATAACAATCAATAGATTTCAAATTCCTCTAAGGGGGGTATTGTCAAGTCATGTGCCCAAAGTCCCGACAATTATAACAGTTCTTCGGGTAATTAACTTCTGCTCAGTTCTCGCTAGGAAAGGGCTTTTAGCGTTTTCGTATGCGTATGACTTGTCCCTGTTTGTTCGTTTAAGTTGAACCAAAATTATGACCTTAATGTATGATATATTAAGATCATAAAAGTAAATGAACCAACTAAACATGGCTGGGACTTGTCCACATTTATAATAAAGGAATCATTTACTTTAAACTATGTGAGAGATCGACCGTTGTTCTTTAGGTGCTCTTTCCAAATTAGTGTTGGTGCAACAGGAACTAAATTTTTTATCCTGAGCTACATTTTTTTATAAACTATAAAATTTGGGTATAGATATCTTGGGACTGAGGATTATATATATATATATATATATATATATATATATATATATATATATATATATATATATATATATATATATATATATATATATATATATATATATATATATATATATATATATATATATATATATATATATATATATATATATATATATATATATATATATATATATATATATATATATATCTGAGTTTGAAACAAAAATTTGATGTAAATAAATGTACAAGTATTTTGTAATTAAGACTTGATAACTGTTTGATATCATTAAAGTTGTTGTATGGCGTTTTTAGTTAACATCAAGTTTTTACTCCGTACTATGAAACTATATAAGATTAGTCCATTTGAGCAATGATCATTTGTAATATTAGTCATCTATAATAAAAAGCATTTTTAATTAACTAAAAATAAAAATATATATTTTTTTTACTTTTAAGTCAATTTTTAACTCATTTCGTACTTTAAAATCTCACATTTTTAAAAGAATTATGTTTTTTTCGTACGTTAAAAAAACAAAATTAGTTTAAAAATATATAAATTCCTCATTTTAGTAAATTTTGGAAAGTTCGTGTTAATATACAAGGATGTTACTAAAGTTTGATCAAAATAACGATTTTGTTACTAACGTTTAAAACCTTACACTTAGGTTACTAATGTATACGGGTGTGGTTTATTTGTTACTAAACATTCAGAAAAACTATCCTCCCATTACTCAATGAAAAGGTTACCGATTAAGCAACTGGTTGGTGGGGCCCATTTCTATTTTTTGGCCAAACTTTAGTAACAAAATCGTTACTTTAAACAAACTTTAGTAACCTGCGTGTATATTAACCCTTTACATTTTGGTCAGTTTTTTTTCCGTTTTCGTCCGTACTTTTACGTTTTCGTTAGTAATTTTAAGTTTTCGTGAGTAAATTTACTTTTTCGTCAGTAATTTTACTATTTCGTCGGTAAATTTACGTTTTCGTCAATAAACTTACGTTTTGGTCAGTAGACTTACGTTTTCGTCAATAAACTTACATTTTCGTCACTAATTTTACGTTTTCGTCAGTAAACTTACGTTTTCATCAGTATTTTACGTTTTCGTCAGTAATTTTACGTTTTCGTTAGTACTTTTACGTTTTCATGAGTAAATTTACGTTTTCGTCAGTAAACTTACGTTTTCATCAGTACTTTACGTTTTCGTTATTCATTTTACGTTTTTGTCAGTACTTTTACGTTTCGTGACTAAATTTACGTTTTTGTCAGTAATTTTACTATTTCATCAGTAAATTTACGTTTTCGTCAATAAACTTACGTTTTCGTCAGTAAACTTACGTTTTCGCCAGTAAATTTACGTTTTCGTCTGTAATTTTACGTTTTCGTCAGTAAATTTTCATCAGTATTTTACGTTTTTCTCAGTAATTTTACGTTTTCGTTAGTACTTTTACGTTTTCGTGAGTAAATTTACGTTTTCGTTAGTAAACTTACTTTTTCATCAGTATTTTACGTTTTCGTTATTAATTTGACGTTTTTGTCAGTACTTTTACGTTTTCGTGAGTAAATTTACGTTTGCGTCAGTAATTTTACTATTTCATCAGTAAATTTACGTTTTCCTCAATAAACTTACGTTTTCGTCAGTAAACTTACGTCTTCGCCAGTAAACTTACATTTTCGTCAGTAATTTTACGTTTTCGTCAGTAAACTTACGTTTTCATCAGTATTTTACGTTTTCGTCAATAATTTTACGTTTTCGTTAGTACTTTTACGTTTTCGTGAGTAAATTTACGTTTTCGCCAGTAATTTTACTATTTCGTCAGTAAATTTACGTTTTCGTCAATAAACTTACGTTTTCGTCAGTAAACTTACCTTCTCGCCAGTAAATTTACGTTTCCGTCAGTAATTTTACGTTTTCGTTAGTACTTTTACGTTTTCGTGAGTAAATTTACGTTTTCGTCAGTAATTTTACTATTTCGTCAGTAAATTTACGTTTTCGTCAATAAACTTACGTTTTCGTCAGTAAACTTACGTATTCTCCAGTAAATTCACGTTTTCGTAAGTTATTTTACGTTTTCTTCAGTAAACTTACGTTTTCATCAATATTTTATGTTTTCGTCAGTAAACGTAAGTATGACGAAAACGAAAGTTTACTGACGAAAACGTAAGTTTACTGACGAAAACGAAGGTTTACTGAGGAAAACGTAAGTTTACTGACGAAAACGTACGTTTACTGACGAAAACGTACGTTTACTGACGAAAACGTAAATTTACGTTTACTGACGAAAGCGTAAGTTTACTGACGAAAACGTAAGTTGGAGTCCATGTATACATGCAACTTATAACTACGATAAAAACATTATGGGTAACTTGAAGTTCAGGTAAACAATACATTAGTAACCCAAGTGTAAGGTTTTAAACTTTAGTAACAAAATCGATACTTTGGCTAAACTTTAGTAACTTGCGTGTATATTAACCCTTTTATAGCCTTTACTAAAGGAATACAGAAACATATAAAAAAAAGTTATGCATTCGAATCGTGTGTTGATGGGTAATGTGAATACGCCTTTTTTGTAAGTTTATTCATCTCATAAGATATTTATATAACTTTAGATGGTCAACAAAAACATACTTTAAAATATATAACATATTATGTATTCTCTTATTTTAATATTCATGGTTTACACCTTTTCTTTTGAATTATTATAATATAAGCATAGTTTTCTAATTTTGATCTTCATTATTATCTAAATTAATACAAGAAATAATTAATAAAATACCATTTCATAAAGAAAAGACTGACCCCTCAACTTCTAATTTATAAAACATCTCTATTACCGGGAGAAATAAAAGATACATTTACCAAAAAAACAGTAATATAGTAACACACACAAAAAAAAAGTTTCTCTATACAAGTATTATTCTTCAATAACATAAACAATATACACAACCAATATTTAAATTATTTAAAAAAAGAAAAGAAAAACGATAATCGTAAGTAATACCGGCACATTAGTAAAAACCCTTTAAAGAGTGTATTGAAGCCGAAAAAGCCAATTCGTTAGATAAAAGAAAACAAACACATTTCTTTTTTAATCCATATACACCCTAATGTATTATAATTTTATAAAATAAATTCTTTTATATTAAAAAATAAAGTACTTCTAATCTTTATATTAATTGATGTGCAAGTCTTTTGATGTTTTGTAAACTACAATTTAAAATAAAATTAATACGAGTTCTAAATACTTAGGACCAAAAGCATTAAAAACATAATAATACAACTAATATAAACAATCAGAAAAATATTTCCACTATTTATAAAAATATAATCTATTAAAAACAATATTTAGCTAAATAAATAAATGTAAACGACAATCATAAGTCATCTCGCCCGTTTCCGCTAGACGAACAACTTATTAAGAAAAAGAATATGCTCCTGAGGACGTTCACAAGTATAGTTCATCTAACCTTTGAAACATATCAAAAGCAAGTAAGAAAATTTCTACTCAAATTTTTGCAGTTTTAATTTGATTCGCGAATAAGTAATATAACAAATGGAAACAATTTGACAAGCACTTTGCAATACTTAAAAAATAGAATTTTTTAACATCAATAGCTAAACCAAAAAGTGTAAACGATAATTACAAATCATACCTGTTAGATTACTTCTTAACCCGTATGCTTACTATTTGTTTATTTGTATCCCCGGTAATTTTCTAAAATGATAATAGCACTTAAAAAAATAAAACACATGACATATATTTAATCAAATATTATCATAGCTTATTAAGTTATATGTGTAAAACAAAAATTTACGTACATACAAAATGTAAACAACAATCACAAGTCATACCCGCCCATCGGGCGGGTTTTGCCACTAGTATATATATATATATATATATATATATATATATATATATATATATATATATATATATATATATATATATATATATATATATATATATATATATATATATATATATATATATATATATATATATATATATATATATATATATATACTAGTGGCAAAACCCGTCCGATGGACGGGTATGACTTTTGATTGTCGTTTTACTTTTTTTATTTTTATAAATATTTTTTGTAATGTTCGATTGACAGATATGACTTTTGACTGTTTTTTATTTATCTATTTGGTAAATATATGATTTTGATTTTGTTTTTAGTTTAGTTTTCGTTTAATGCATAATGGGTCATTATTTTTTGTAAGTATAGCGTTTGTTTTTTAGGCATGACTTTTTATTTATGTATTTATTATTTTTGTTAAAATGCCTTACGTTTTACTTTGTTGTAAATAAATGTGTTTTTAATTTGTATTTTACTCAGTGTTTTAAAACCTGGGTCTTAGATCGACCCGGTCGAGTCGCCGGGTCTGGATCGACCCGAGTTAACCAGGTTTTCTAAAAAAATATTTTTTTATATATTTTTAATAATTAACAAAATTATACTTATAAAAACCATAAAAATTTACGTACATTAAAAATATAAATTGTTTACCAACCAATATAATATGTAAAAATAAAATTTCGTCGCAAATACGTAAAATTTACAATTTTTTTTAAAAAAAACCCGAATAATTCGAAACCCGACCGTGTCTTGAGAACCGGGTTGACCCGGGTCACCCCTAACCCGCCGGGTCAAGCCGGGTTTCGAAAATATGAAACCTGGGTCAATATGACCCGTTTTTTCGGCCGGAATCGGTTTAACCAGTTGACCCGGTCGGGTCGACCCGGGTCTGAAAACATTGATTTTACTTATAAATATTTTTTGTGTTAATATTTAGGAATCGGTTTAAAATTTTGTGTTTATATTCAATTTATCGTTAACAATGAAAATAAATGAGTATTCATCTAAAATGTGAAAATAAAATTTGGTAATTATCGGCTAAAAAAAACTTGTAATTATCGTTTACATTTTTTTTGGTAAACTAAATATTGGTGTTAAAATATATCGTATTATTAAATATTTTATTAAGTATATTATAAATGTTTGTCAAATTGTTTTTGTACATTTAGTATAACGAATAGAGTCGATAAATTCATGTTATAGGATAGATAACCGAAATTTTAAAATTATGATGTCATAATTTATCTACTAAGTGGTTAAAAAGTTTTGTCATATTGATTGAGTATTATTAGTTGTAATCAAAAGTCACATTCAGTATACACTTAAAAGAGATTACATATATTATGTCGTCCCTATAATTACCACAAAGGGAGCTACATATATTATTGAAAGTGTTTCTATTTTATGGCAAGGCGAAGGATAATAAATAATAGAATTAACATGAATAACTGATAAAATACCCAAAATATTCATTAGCGTTACCATTTCAAATTTTAGGATTTCCCCGAAAGCTATCCTGAGAATGTACATGGCATCGGCATAATGCCACAGAGCCCTTTTGTAATATGCCACACATTGGTTGATATCTCCTTCTAATTTGACGTAATAAAGACTACATATGTACAAAAAGATAATCAAGAAAAGATGAAGGGAAAAAGGTTGAGATGTCATCAAAATTCATTCACAAAAACTAATGATGCTATTTTTTATAAGTATATGTTATAAATACTTGTGTAGTATGAGTACATGACCAAATCAAACACACGTGCAGACTTTGAGACGACATACCCAATAGTGTGTTACGCATTAGAATATACATAGATGGCGTTTGTATTTCAAAATATAGAAGCAGCTCGTAAGTTTGTAAACATGATTGTATTTTTTTAAAGGAGACAACATTAATGGTAAAATGATTTAACGCAGGACTTTAAATGGTTCAGAATTCATAACGAAATATATCTAAGAAACAAAGTTCACACTCGTCCAATATTGGTCTAAATGTAAATATCAAACAATGATTCACTTATTCATTAAATGTTCACAATTACGTAACACTATATCGCATCCGAATAACGGTTTTTAAAAAGTGTGAATGGGTTTTGCGGTTTTGGTTTTGCGGATCTTTGTGCGAGTTTTGCGGGTTTTAGCCGCATTGCACCATTACTGATAATTTTGTATAATTAATATGGATTTTACTGTTTTTGGGTTACTTTCTTCGATTATAACAATGCATATATTTAATTTAAACATACACATCACTTAGAATATTATTTATAACATGGACTATAACTTCTACAACGTATATTAAATAATCGATGTTGTGGTGCGGTACAAACTTTGTTTTGCATTTTTACGGTGCGGTTCTTAAAAAAGTTTTATTATATGACTTCTACTAAAATTTTTATATGTATCCTACATAGAGGTGGCAAAATGGGCGGGCGGGCTAAACGGACGGCGGGCTAAACGGGCGCGAGCTAAATGGGCACGGGTGAAACGGGTGGGCTAAATGGACGCAAGTTAAAATGAGAAAAAAGACATATAAAAATGTAGAATTAAAAAATAAAAATACTTGTTTAAAAGTCGGGGATAAAAACAAAATATAAAATATCCGTCGAGTAGCCTAATTAGTGTTTTACATGTGCGCCCATTTAGCCCATAATTTTCTTACATATGCGCCCGTTTAGCCTATTAATAATAAAATATGGGCAAAAAGTGCCCTATCTTTTTTTTTAAATTGGCAAAAACTACCTATATTTATCAAAATAATCAAGATTTGGTACCTCAAATCCGACATGCAACAAAACACATTAGACTTTAATTATCTTGCTTATATTATTTTATAGAAAACGTTTATGCGCATATTATATGTTGTTTCAACCCACTTGGTTCCATTTCTCATTCCATTTTATGCTACCATCTCTGTATTGTGAGAATATGTGCACATTCACAGACAATGGAATTGAAAAACTGAACAATACCAAATTGACTCTTATCCAGCTCCATATGTAAATATAGTCTATCAATACCCTGTGTGCTAGCTTAGTCATGTACTGTCTTAAACGTTTAATCACATAAATCTCCTTTAAAGTCTATCCTATGCATATGATACAGAATCAGATGTTAAACTTTATTGTCTACTCCTTGTCAATGATAATGAATATTAATCAAAGGTTCAATATGCCCCTAGAGAAAGACAAAAGAAACAAAAGCTTACTGAAAAAAATAGATGTTGATCTCACAAAATTACTACCAATTAACAGAGAAGTGACTTCAGACCGCAAAGTTAGCAAATGAAAACATGACCTTTTTGGGAGGATACGCAAATAAAAATGTCCCGATTTCTTTTATCCTAAAACCAAATTCTTGTTTCGCCTTCAACAATACAAAGGCTGAATGTAGACATAATGATCTATCCCTACTTTCGAACATATCTGTAACATTATCAATCTTACTAATGTAATCTAAAGCAGATTTAAGAACTTGTAACGTAAATGTAATATCCAAATATAGTGTGGTATCATAGAAAGCTAACATGCGTATGAGTATCGTATTGTCATCACGTCTGTCACATAGCTTATCATACGGCTGGAACTTGAAATGGTACATTGGAAAACCACCAGTTGGCATCTCCTGTAATTTTGCGCCCTCCCAACTCTTATGTCAGTAATATGTGACATCAATACCCCACTTTAATCAACGAATCAAAGTAGTTCGTCACGTGTGTTTCTTGTGACAACCTGAATTAACCGTCCCTGTTGAAAGATGTAAATCAGTAACTATCAAAAAGGAAATATATATAACTTATTAATTGCAACAACCTACTTAATAGTTAATGTGACAGACCTAATATTCTTGTCGGATAAAAATATATATTCGTTTTATCTGCCAAAAGAGATTCACCTCTTGATAACTTTAATCTCAAGTGGTTCCGCATTGTCTGGGTGTGTGCATATAAAGGTTCATTATGTAAAAGAGTCGTTAATCACGGCTGACGTAGAACCGTTCCCTTTTCTTGTGTTGTGTAGATCGCTGATTTTAGAGTAATGCTTGCACCTTGCTACTTTCTTATAAATATATATATATATATATATATATATATATATATATATATATATATATATATATATATATATATATATATATATATAGACGAAATCATATATAGAAAACATTTCACATGGGAATCTGTTAAAGCTAATCCAAACAACCCCTAAACGACCACCACATCTGTTAAATCCGCACAATAAATCACATATAGAATACCATTTCACATACCAATATTTTATTCATCCTGCTGCATCTTTTGCGTGGATCCTAATTTGTTATACAAAGCTCATATCTCTAATGTAGCTGATTGCACAATAAGGCATGGACTTAGTTGTTTTTTCTTTCATTTATGTGCATAGAAAACTCATATTTAAATCCCGTCCATGGGTCATTGCATCATTGGTAAGCATGGCAAGTTAGGAAGCGGGTCAAACAGGTACTCCTCTAGTCAATTAGTCATTCATCAATTCAAAGTTAGGAAGTGGGTCAAACATATATTTGTCATTTACATTGCCTCATTGATACCAAACATATAACAAAAAAGATACTTTATATGTTCTTGTCTTAGAAAAGCGGCCATAGAAAACAAACTATAATATAGGCTAGTTACTGATTTCCTGGTTGTATAAAAAAAGATGCACGTTCTTTGACTTATATGATACCTTCAAGCAAGATATTAGATTCACTTAAACTGCAAAGGAAGTGTAGTACTGCTTGAGACACATGCAATTATTCATTGTATCAGGAACAATCAAATTGATAGATAAAAGACCTGATGTCACCGTCCAGCAGCTAGAGAATACTGATATAAGTTTCAAAAGTAAATCATGAGAAAACTAATGCAAAATATGTTATACACCAGTTTATACAATGAGGTCAAATCAACGCATAAAGAAAGAGATGTAGCATGTCACTTTCAAGATCAAAAACATAATATGAGGAGGCATCGTATGCTTAAAATTTTAATAATATGGGTTCCTCTTACGATTGCAGCAAAAACTCCCCACACAGCCATAACGCCACCGACATCAGATTCACCAAGAGATGGTTGGGCGTAATACTGTGTAAACTCAGCCTTAATGATGGTCATAATTCACACTTTAAGAAGAACAAAATGAATAATAACCATAATAGCAGCATGAGTTGGCCGATCCTTACCAGATAAATGCTTGTTGCAGACCAGAATTTACTATAAGCGGAACAATTACAACTTAGAATATTAATTTAATACCTTCGAAAAATCAGACACTATGATGACTAAAAGTAAATGGTGCCGAGGATAATACTACTATTAATACATAATACAACCTTTTCTTTAACGATAATACATAATATAACCTTATCTCTTGAATTTAATGTGAACTTAAAGATTGCTTACAACATGTTGCATCCTTTTCTTTCCAATAAGACAGTGCTACTGATTAGGATTTCTCATGGCATAAGAAGTCAACCACATAATGAATCCGGAGAACAAATCCAAAAGTGAGGCCAAAGTGGATATTTTCCTCTTTTTGTATTTATCCTACCTTTCCTTTCTTCCAGGCAACCTACTTTTTCTTCAATGCCAAACTCCAATAAAAAATTGTGTCTGACTCGAGTCTATCTGCATCTATTCAAAACTTAATTAAAATTCATGTTTGTTAAGTTAATAGAAGTTTAAATGGTTAACAATACACTTATTTCTGACTGATTTTGTCTATTTGTTAACTGTGTAGATCTCTGAAAAGAGTCAAGTTCAACAACATCTTAAAAAATTTGGCATATGAAGACTGAAGAGAAAACTCAACGTCTACGTTCTGCCAAAAGTACTTCTTTGAACTATTAGCGTGGGGTGGGGGCATTACCTTCATATCTGTAACTTCATCCTCTTTGGGATCTGTGTCCAAATAGTAACATTGTCACCCATCAACCGGATTATAACATAAGTGTCCTGGTAAGACTTTTGATATAGGATATCAAATTCAACATCAACGTCGTCAAATGCCTGTTTAGCCATAAGCCCTACAAAATTTCAAAATATTTGTAAGTTTATATGAAACTTTGGTTGTTAGTCATGTCAGCCGGGTCCAAGAGGAATCTATATACTCCTTTGAATTTTACTTATGTGGTTAAACAAACTACAGTTACTGTTATGGAGTTGTCAACTAATTTACACCAGAACTTAAAATACAACAGTAGGAATGACAAATTCAAAAACCTTTCGGTATTGACCATTATCTCATGGTGAAAGACCGAGAAGTTCAAAGCTAAGCTAAGTCTGAATGGATTAGTAGGCGGAAGAAAATCTATTTTTACCCAATTATAAGCATACATGGTTTACATAAACAACCTTAGAGAGTGTCTGTATAAGCTTTATTTTTAGGATTATGAGCTTATTTGACATAGCTCATATTCTTCAGCTTATTTTCTTCTCATTCCCATGAACCTGTATAAAAGTATATGAACATGAGATCACGACAAATGCAGCTGGATTCGGATAGATGGGAATTAGAAAAAAGTGTTATCTTTTTTACTATAATACTAAATGATCGGAAGATAACTGTACTTTAAATGAAGCCAATGATGTTGAATGTGCTTCAAGATCTTGACTGCGCTGCTGATCAACAGAGTAAAGTTTCATGTTTCACTTTACTAATTGAGGTCTCTGTTTACATCAGAATCACATGAAGGTTAGTAATGTTGAAAATTTAGGACAACAATTGAGATTGGTGCCCAGCCAGGTATGGTATCTAAAATTGAGAACCCAAACCAAAACAGTCATTAACTATTTAACTAACATACCAAATTCCTCTTTTAGCTTCTTTTTAAGTTTACTATTGAGGTAAAAGCCTGGTCAGGTCATGTATAGGGTGAACAACCTGCAATGTCACACGTTGGAAAATTTAATACATATTATCTAATGCATTTTCTGTTTATTATTACATAAAATTTAATATTACCAGCTTAACCGTGTGATTCCTAAGATATTCCTCTAGCCTAGTGTATCAATATCTTGCCTTTGGAATATCCCACATAGGACCACCCTCCACTGGATCAACTACTGGCTGCTCATCCTCATATTAGTTTTCATATCCTCACAAACCAAACCATTTGGATTTATTTCCACCATTTTTGTCTTATTGGGCTTTGTGGCTAATGTATGCAGGAGTACATTGACCTGCAAGTTGTATGAGAAACTCAATAACATTAAAAATAAAAAATCAAGACGACATCTTTATTATAAAACTGCAACTGTATGTTGAAAAATGTATTAGTATTTAAAAAATGATTAAATGAGTATTAAGAGGACAAACTTTCATGAAATAATAGTAATTGTTATCTCATTTAAAAAAACAGGACTTGTTTATTTAAACGTTTTAAGAACTCTTTCTCGCAAATAAAGGTTTACAAAACACAGATCCAAACACCCCTTATTAATCTTCTTACTAAGGTATTAACTTGTGTTTTTAGGCAGGTTTTGGAGCAAAACTACTTGCTCATGATAACATGACTGTAAAAGAAGTCAACATAACTTGTTTTTTCTCTAAAGGGTGGCAACTTTTTAAAGACTTCCATTTCATGAACTCTGTATATGGGTTCTATATGGTCTAAACTTCATGAGCTTGAGAAAAAGACATAATTTTCCGGCTAAAAATTTCTTAGGGAGAGGTGGATTTGGGGCTGCTTACAAAGAGGTTTTACCCGATGGATATGTGGTTGCGTTTAAAAAGATTTTAGAGTCTGAGTTTGAGACGAATATTGCCAACATAAAAATACATAACACTTTAAGAATGAGTTCGCTCATATGCCTCAAATGAGAGGTCTGATCAACCATGGGGTATTCCATTGTATATCAGAAGTTCATAAAGAAAGATAGGATGCTCAGACGATGAGAGCCTCTAGTAAACTTTTTCTTGCTCAAGGTTTGTGTCGTTAATAGGAGGATGAGGCTGTAATACAAAGAGAGACAAACATTAGCTTTTTACACAAAATAAGAGGCTAGGATACTGAATATTTTCAGTAACTGTTGACAAAAAGGATTGCCCTTGGGTTAATTCTATGCTATCTGAATATGAAAAAAAATTGTAATGTGTTAAATGTGTGTGACCGGATTATCAAATTTACATTCAACATGAGAGGAACTAAACTGCAACCACCGTGCACAGGTTTATGCAATCTTTCCAGCTGATAAAATGCAAATTTGAAAGAACAACATCAATGATAATAAAAATATATTATTAACTGGGATTATTATTCCCTAAATCCAAAAGTCAAATATCAGTACACTTCCCGTGCTTTTTACTCTTCAGATCTTATTTTGAAAAAAGATATGTAGATTGCAATGTGTAATACGGGGTGTCATACTCGACATACTTAAAACATACATTATGGCCAAGAAGATATACATAAGGTTGATCATATTCCATTTAACATATATGTATGGATACCTATTGTTTCTTTTAACCACATACCTTTTGTCTCCGATAAATGTAAATTGATTGGAAAATACCATACTATATAGAAAGCGCTTGAAGGCCTAAAATGTATGTAAAATAAGGTAGTATTAGTAACCCCGCATTCCCACAAAGAATAGTTATATCAAGGAATGAAAAGATATACGTAATACAACTTTATAGTGCATCGCCTAATAAATGTGTTTAAACAATAGTTGTCAATCAATCAAAAACTAACCTCAAACTAAAGTGGCGCTTTTAGATATTCAACCATCCCATTTGATAATACACATGCGATGATAGTACCTGATTATTAAAGCAATAAATATCAGACAAAAAAAGGAAGCACAGTAATCACATTTACTAATTTGACAGGTAATGAATAGTAGAAGAAATCTCATAATATGATTGCAAGTATCATGTTTTTAGGAAACTTACAAATGTGCTTATGAAACTGCTGTTGAGCGTGCTTCCTATTTCAATCCTTAGCTGCTTATAGCTGGTTGAAAACATAAGCTATGAAATATGCAGAAGTAAATTGAAATACAATAAATTATGTTGCAAAAAAGTTGTGCAAAATCACCTTTCATTGAATAGTTTCAATAGACAAAGTTTATTGAATAAAATCTTAATTACCAGAAGCATATTCATTCCTTTGTATATCAAAAGATGTAATCTCGAGTACCTTTGTATAATCGCGTTGAGATACTATACACAAAACTATAACTGAAAGATGATACAATCAGAGAACTCACATAAAATATAATACTGTAACAGATTAACAGTAGAAAACATCTAAAATATTACCTGAAATCTTATTGGAAAACATAGACGAGTTGTTGCTAGAGGTACAATCAGATTTCTCAAAGTTAAAAGAAAAGAAACCATTTCCATTGCTTAGATGACCCGGATAAACATCTTTGCTACTAAGAGAATCATGGTTGTAGTTCGGTGATTTAAAACATGCACAAAATCACTTAAAATCGATGTGAAATTTGATCCTTGATCCACGTACCCATCAACCTCTCTTGCAAATGGAACCTTGACTCGCTGCTGTTACGTGTTTTCCTCGAGACTGCATCCATCTAATTTGGGGTATGAGGCCAACTCCACCTATAGCTCAAGCATAGCCCTAACTACAATCACCTAATGGTGACCTTAGCGTGGCAATCATTCCACTTTTCACTACTTTCTCGGGCTGCAATCAACGTTTTGCTGTCTATTATTATCCCAAACAGCACCATCAAAGTACCTACATCTCCTTAGATGAAGTACCTTACGAATATTATCTACATTGGCTCCACCTCTACCCATCACTTTATGAACCGCATGACCAAGAACCGACGTCTCTGAGGCAGAAGATGACAATCTAACTGAGATAAAAAAATTGAAATAACATTAGTAGCAATGCGGATTTTACCAAAAAAGGTACTCACCCTGTATAATGCTAAAAAGATCCAAGGTGTTCTTACACACCTATAATCAAAAACCATATCCATAGCATTACAAGCAAACTACATATACACATACATTTATAAATAATGCTGATACCACAATTAGAGCATATGTGTTGTGAAGTGTATCCTAGGCTTGAAGAGAGCAAACCCAAACCTCTTGATCCCAGTTTTAGGTCTGTGGTCATAACCTGAAGGAGGAACTGCTGGCACACTTGACAAGACTGGTACTGAATATAACTTATGAGACTCAAAAACCCTAATATTAGTTATATATAACCACTATATATTCACAAACCTGATGTTGAGGTCGATCTGAGTCTTGGGATCCATACCATAGCAGATAATTTACCGCACCCCATATCAAATCGCCAATGAAAACACCTAATTTAACAATGACAGAATAAAATCATTACTAATTGAAAACACCTAATTGAAATATCAAAAGCCCTAAATAAATAATTACTGGTAATCATTATCTTATTTAAAACCCTTGTATTTTTTTATCAGAATTCTTCATAACGAAACCACGGACGAAGAACATACATGATTGAAGGATAACTTATATGGCTAAACTTTTTGAACTTGAATTGGTGGAAAAAACAATCTCCTTAAAGGTTTTTGATTTTGGATAATGGTAATAGAGTTTATAGAGTATGAGTTGGGGAAAAAGTATAAGCCGATCTGGATGTATTTTCCTGGAACGAGTTTATAGAGTATGAGTTGGGGAAAAAGTTTAAGCCGAGATTTAAGCCCAGTTTGTAAGCCCGTTTGACACCTAGGATTAATGCCATGATAGATGACGTGGCAAATCCCTCCTCTTATATATAATGTAAAGATATATATATATATATATATATATATATATATATATATATATATATATATATATATATATATATATATATATATATATATATATATATATATATATATATATATATATATATATATATCTTTACATTATATATAAGAGGAGGGATATGCCACATCATATCCACGTCATCACTAGCCTATGCTCTTACGGGCTTACGTTTTGGGCTTAGAAACATGTTTCGTTAAAAATTTCTATCAAGTGATTACAACTAAAACCTAACTATCATTCACACAAAACCCTAAAAAGTTATTCGAACCCAAAAAAAACCCACACACAAAAACCCTAAATCGAATCCCCACACACAAAAACCCTAGATTGAATCCATATGATTCTCAAGGTTCTGCAGGTTAGACTACAACTAAAAAGGGAGTGTATGTGATTACTTTTCTTTGTGATTACTTTAGCCAATTAAACGAGTGTTTTTTTTCAAGTAACTCGATGTCATCGTTTTTTGTTGCTTACGAGTCACGGTATATGAGGAGGGCACAAATAGATATAATCTCTAGATAAATTTTTTTTAAAAAAGAATGATCACATAGGGCTTGGTAGCTGTTTGTGAGGTATGTAATGTGTTATATGTTTGATGTAGATCAAGTATATGATGTTGTGCATTTGATTTAGTATGTTAGCTGATAGTTTAGTTACTATTGTGACGGTAAAAAATATACCAATAGGAATTTCAAAAAAGTGTGTGCTGATGTTTTTTAAGGTGTTTGGCATAAGTGGTTGAATTGTAGTTTGTAATTGTAAGGGTAGTCACTTTGGATATGAAGCAGGTGGTCATAGGTAGGGTCATGGTTAGGGTCGTTTGTTTTTAGGAGGTCTTGCAGATATGTAGAAACAAAACAATTCCAAAACATGCTAGAATCAGAGAAGTAAACTGCGAGCTAATTTGTTTAGTATTTTTGGCATAAGTGGTCGAAGAGTAGTTTGTAATTATCGCGAAATATCAAAATATCAAAAAATGCTAGAAAGATTGCGACTAGGTCGGTGAGATGAGGAAGCACCAGATGGAGGGGCAAGGAATCCAAGAGGGAATATTTGCTTCTAATCGTACTGATGCAAGTTATTTTCTACTCGAGATTGAATTTCAAGTATCGAACTGTTCATTTATCAATCTATTGTTGCTTAACTTCCATTTACAATGTTTTTTAGTGCTTATTAGATATGTGTCCCTGAAAATTTAATGGTTGCTTCTCCATTATTATGCAATGTAAAGGGTTATAAATATTAGACTTTGATTGGTTAAATGTGTTAATTATTGTTTACTAGGGCGTTTGGGTCTACTTTGTGATAAATTCAAGTAGTGCATATACACCAGAACTGGAGTAACAATAGTCCATGTCCGTATAAAAGTGACAAAAGGTATGAATTCTCACATCAAAACATGTTCTAATGACGCTAAAGTCTGAACATATTGCAAAATCGTTATTCGAGGTTCATGGGGAGATTGAAGGTGAATTGAGGGATGAAGTGAATGTTGCTGACTTGCGCAAAGGTGTTGTTTCGTTTGAATCCGCAATGACTAAAACGCTAGGTAGATCCAACGGTTCACAGAAGTAAAAATTCATATCGATATTGTTCAATACCGAGGACGCAAACAAACCAAATTTCATAAGAAAACTGTTGATATGGCATGTGAATGCAGAATGAATTCTCAGCCGTTACGAAAACTAATGGTGTAGTTGAGTTTCATAATTTGGTTGATGTTTTTATCCATACAAGTTGAGTATAGGTCTATATGTTAATAAAATGTTTAGACGTGGTTCTTATTTGTTCGTATTTTAACTACAGGAAGCTGAAATAAAAGATAAGGCAACGAAGATTGAACAAACTGAGCAGTGTGTAAGTACTCTGAACATAGAGTTAAAGGTGAGATTTTCTAAATACGCTACAAAGAGCAAAATTTGAAAGGGCTACTGTAGAAAGAGCTAATACTGAATTTCGACAAAGAGTTATGTCACGTGAGGTATGTACAACAAACTTTCTAAGATAAGCTGTTGTTACAGGTCGATGTTTCTGTTGTTAGTAGCTTGAACTTCCAAGCCCACAACCTGACATGTAGTGCTACGAAGAATTTGGAATTGATCTTAAGGCATCGCAATTTATAAATCTAATATTCTTTATGAATTTAGGAGATGCAGTTTAGTCACAGTGCCACTATGCTGTCCGAAAGCAAAAACCATCAAGTTTTCTCCGTCATTACCCGAATGGAAATATTCTTCCATACCGACTCGGTTTTGGCGTTCTTAACAAAGTTGTTTTAGAATTCCCCAGAGTTTTTTGGGACGAATCTGTTGATTATTCTGGAGCTACAACAAGATGAATCAGATCAAATGGGTTGCTGTTTTATGTTTTGGAATGTCAAGAAAACAGTTAATGCGTGTCATTGGGAAATCAACAATCAGTGGCCAAGATTTAACCCAATCTGCTCATGTAAAACACGTTGTAGTGGTACTTCGCAAACTTTTTGGTGAGGTTGTGTTACGTGACCCGGTTGCATCTGTTGTAACAGATTGGGGACGAGACCCGTTTAGTTATGATGCTTACTCATATGTTTCTGTTGGCGCTTCTTGTGAAGATTACATTGGTTTGACCCGTTAACAACTGTTTATTGATCTTTGCTGGTGAACTGACGTGAAAGGAGCATCCAGATACTGTTGGTGGGGCAATGATGATTGTAATGCGGGAAGCGATTCGTTTACTTGACATTCTAACTACCAGAAACGATTTCACGGCTGAATTAGGAGCCATTGCTGCTGCAAACAGGTCTTCTGATAGAAAAAGAAGTGAAGTTAGGGAAATTTTCGAAGACTTGATGTAGCTAACTCATGTTCATAAAAACTCTCTGCTACAGAATTTGTTCAAAAATACAAAGAGTCGAGCTGAATTGTAAGTGAGTACAACAATATATCTATTGATATCTTCTGGAATAACAGACAGTAAGACTTTTCATAAGATACATATGGCCTGCTAATAAGAATTATTTGTGCATATTAGTCCAATTATGCATTACAGACCCCCACAAGCATCCAGGTGCATATAAGATTTTGCATGTATATGTGTTAGTTAACTTTACTTAACTGTTGGTTACTTTGATTTGAAATCGACATCATTATAGTTGTGAAATTTAAATGGTCTGAGTTTTTTAGTGCGTATAACTATAGTTATGAATGGTATATATGTGGCAACTTATTTACATATATTAGAACTTAGATGATAGTTTAGTGTCTTTTATTCATAATGGAACGAGTGGTTGGCCATAAATGTGAAAAGAAATTGGATTAATCATTAATATTTATAATTTCGAATTAGCATACGAAATCTATGTTGTTGAGTTTTAGTATCGCATCGTTGATATATATGTACCTAAGTGCATTTTCTTTATGTACCCAAGTGCATTTTCTTATGTAGTTGTTCAGTGGTGGTTCAATAATGTTCACGGGTATATCAGATCGGTTGACCAAGGAGATCTGTGCAAAGGGTCATTGCCACATGAGAATCACCGTGGATGTACCCCGAGATATAAAATAGAGTGAGGGGACGTTCATTGCTTACTCTTAAGCTTCAAAAAGATAAACCATCTTTGTCCAATATGGAGAGATAATTTACCATACATTAAAAGAGTGTCACGGATTTGTTGCTCATGCCCAAAGCTTTCTAATAATGGTATGCGTCTATTCTCCGGTATGTACTTCATAATTATATAGAACCTAAAAAAGTCGATATTATGTGTTGTTTCGTTCATTGAGATTTTAAAACTACAAATATGCTAACTGCCTTTGGAACTAAACTCAAAGGATCTTATTGGAACTGTTTATAAGATTAAAATACTTCTTGTGTTGGAATTGCTTATCATTGTTAGTACGTGGTTCGAGAATATTGCATTTTGAGATCTCGACAAGCTGATCTTGACCTTTTCTGTTACTCTTGCATCATGTCTCATATTGAACTAAAAAGCTGCTAGAAAGTATGATACAAGATGTTTGCAGAAGCAATCGCTACTTATAGTAATTTGAGATGGGCTTCACGCATAAAGCTCAGTTTTTGTCGGCTACATGTATTGGTTGTCTCATCTATGTGTGTCAAATCTGATTTCAAGTCCAAACGGTTTTCACTTAGTTTCTTATTTTGGGGCAAATAAGGAGTTTCCTATATGCAGGTTTACATAATAGATAATATATCAAGTTGTATATTAATGGTTTTGAATTAAAGATTTTCGTACAAAACTATATGTAGTTGTGGGAAAATAGTTTACACTAATTCTTTCACCCCGCTTCAAACTTTGTATAACACGTCTACCGGTTTATGCTTAGTAATTTTGTTAACTGTGTTTTTTGGACATTAATTTCTCTTTAACGAGTCATGTGATATGACTGTAACTAATAGAAAGCAGGTAACCGACGAGGTTGTGGAGATGCATGTTGCTGATGCAAAGACCGTAGAGTCAACATCTACGACAACTAATCTTTAATTTCTGCCTAATGTTTGGAGTTGAGGTTTCTAAAATTTAAGTGAAATAAGTGCCTTCATATGAATGGTGTAGTTAGACGCTGTCATGAGCGGCTCCGATACATGTGCAGATTTGTTCAAGAGTCAGGAGTTTGGTTGCTGCTAAATCTAATTCAAATCGATTGCTTCCGCTGTATCGATTCGAGTATGTATCGTATTGCTCTAATACCCTTACAAATTTTGCATGATGCTGTTTATGATGGAAAATGAAAGTATTTTTAGAGGCAAATAAATTTGTATGTACATAGGTCTGTAAAGGCAATAATGGTACTTTAATAAGTTTGCTTGGACAGAAATTGTTTGGACAGAGTATTGGTATCAAGGATAATGAATTTATTTTGTATCATGTTCATATGACATGCTATCAGATGAATGCATAGAGTTTATTAGATACTATTCGAATTAGTTTCATAGGTGACCCGACTCGCACCTCTAATCTCCATTCATCGTCTCCATTAGTATTTCACAAGATTATTTGAAAAAGAATGCAGCTTACCTGTAGGTAAAATAATAAGCGAGTAAGACGGACTCGGTAAGGAGTAATTTTTTACAGGTTAATGTGTTATCATTCATTTAACATGTGTTTAGGGAGAATGAGCAATTGTCTAAGTACGCAGAGGCAAGATTTCTCGGAGTATAATGATTGGCGAACTTAAAAAGCTAATCGAAGAAAATCCTGTGTTTTGTGATAAACTAACGTATCCTACATCAAGAGTCAGAGGTTGAGGACACTCTTCAATTAAAGGTTAGAATATTTTATCCAGTTATAGTGCTTGCTTAATATGTTTCTTTTGCGTTGTAGTTTAAATTGACAACATCATATGTGCAACAATCAGAAGCCGATTCTAGATATAATAAATCTATTAGATGATCATCGTTGTGTGCAGTTAGTCACAATCACATCTAGACCAAACATAATACTACAATAATATATCAGACCATCAGTAAGCTTTTTTTGTGTTACTACTGAATGTCTGAATCTACTCATGTTTGGAGATGATTATAAAGTTTACGAAGTATGTCACTTTGTTTCATTAACAGGTAGTATTAGACAACCATCTAAATCAAACTATAGTTATGAAACATATAACACAACATTCTGAGAAAGTAAGTCTTGTCATAATGGACATTTTTAAGAAAGAAAACTTTTCATGCTACCTGCACACTAGATACTTTACGAAATCATATAAGGCCCATTATATATTGTCAAGTATTAAAGCAAATAAGCAGAAAGAAAGTTTTGAACCTTTATTATTCTCATATCAAATCTTCCAATAAATACAGTCACAGATACAACGAGGTCAAACATAGTCTTAAATAAATCACACAACATACCACACTTGATTATTGGGTCTTATCCGGTTGACCTGATAAAAGAAATAATATAACCCAAACCCGACCTTATTACACTATTGGGTTATCGGATTCGGGTCAAACCAACCCAATAAGCATTTTCAACCCGATTTAACCTGACCTAATAACGAATTCGGGTTCGGGTCGGGTCATCCCGACCCTACTGACACCCTAATAGCAGTTGGTGGGAAGACAACTTTCGACAGACTTATTTTTGTTACCAAATATCCATTGAGTTCGAATGTAAAAACTTTACTGAAGATCGAAGGTAAAATCTTTGCTGAAGATGTTGGGCATGTTTCAAAACCTTCTTTGTCTGGTTTAAAGTCGTTGCAAATGCAAATCCTTTCTGACATCCTACATCATAAAGGAATCACTATAAGCTAATATTAAAGAGGGAGGATACATATGCTAAAGCATTTTACAAAATTTATACATATATTATACTAAAAAGCCTATACAAATGTATATTTTACTCTTCACACATAACTTCTTATACCCAACGGTTGATGTGTACATTTCGTCTTTTTCGATTATTTTGGAAGGCTACGTTAACACCTTTGTGTTGCGTGAAATAACTCTAGACAATGCGAAAGGCAAAATTAGGTGACTATTGACTGGGAGTGAGAGTGTACGCTTAAATTAAGATATGGATTTAAGGATGCCACTAGGCAATTTTTTTTAAAATTTTTTTTTTGAACATGTCAAGAATTAAAGTGAATAGCCACTAGGCAAAATTTACATGGCAAGAATTAAAGTGAATAGTGAGTGATGATTGCTTATGACGGGTATAGACCGCCTAAAATAAATACAAATTGGCTTAACATGGGAACTTTGGACGTTCATTTTATGGCACTAACATGTCATACATGTAAACCGGTCATGATCATATGCTTATTTAATCATATCCTTCTGATTCATTGCTTTGATGTTCAATAACCCCCACAGTTCGTTACAACACTTTTTAATTCATTATTGCTTAGTGCTTTAGAATAGTACTCATAAATCCTAATTGTAGAATGATCTTAGTTTAGTAATCCCTCCGTGCTATAATGATAGTCCATTGACAAAAAACACACAGTTTAATAAAAATATCACTTTTCAGTTTTTTCTCTCTTACTTTTTACACAAATACAATTTTACCCTTAACCAATTAATTTACAACTTCTTTACTGTTTGTATTAATACCCTCAAATGAGGGTGATATAGTTAACTTAATCTACATTTCTTCTCTATTTTTAGACTGGACTATTAATTTGGGACGACCAAAAATAGTATACTGGACTGTTAATATGAGACGGAGGGAGTAATTTCTAAGATCGTAGTGACGTAATCCGTATACTTATTTTTGAAAGACAAATAAATATTATTACTAACCCGAACCCCATTAAACCTGATCAGATATAACTCGAACCCAATTAGACCCGAACCTGATAATCCGATCTTTTATCAATATTGACCCGATAACCTGACCCGATAACACCCCTACCTCCTGCATATAGGGAATTAGATAAATCTCAAATACCTAGAGACTCCTCAAATACCATATGTATTCAACCAAGCGCATGGAGATAATACATTGGCAATTCATTTGCGTAAAGTTATTGTTTTAGTCAACAATTTCTTTTAACTTTTTTTTGTTTTCTACATATTTAGAAACTTTTAAAAATCTAAAAGTTTATAAGTTCAGTTTATTTTTTTACCCGTAAATTTATGAGTTTATTTATTGATTTACATCATCATAGTTATCAAGACATCTAAATGCTCACCAGAGACTGTATTCGTGTGTCACAGTCTTTATTCATATTAACTAAAAACAATGTCTTAAAAACTGGTCAAGTGTTCGGGTCACGGTACAAGCGATTTAACCGGTGATTCAATTGGGTTTTTGAGTCAAAACTGATGTTTGATCATCCGGCCAGGTCACTGTTCAACCGGCCGAGTCAACCTGAGTTTTAAAATATTGACTAAAAAGACTTTTTTTCAATATTATATTAAGTAGAACTTGTTGAATATTAGGCTATTTTAGATTGTTTTTTAAATAATTTTATTAATTTTTTATGGGCACTTTTAACTGTCTTTATGGTTGGCTCAGGGTTGTTTGAGACTAAGTAATTTAAAAAAAAAAATTAAATACTTGCGTTTGACACTGTTTAACAACAAATTCATGTGTTTAAGTAATTTCTTTAATAGCTAAATTCAAGTGTGTTAAAAAATGTTTTAATAGTTAAATTTACAATGGTCTTAATAGGTTAATTTAAAGATGATTGCAATCTTATTATTGTAAAAAGTAACTTTTTGCATAAAAAGTATTTTGTTTAACTTATTAATACTTTTATGTTTTGTTGCTCACATTTTCATGATTTATACAATATGAAATGTTTAGCATATCAATCATGCTTCCATTGAAAATATGTCTTTGTGTAACTTTTGGTTGATAATAGTTTTTTTTACATAGTAATGATATTAAGATAGTTACGTGTAAGGTTAACAAATAAAAATGGAGATTCATACATGATACCTATTTGGTATCTGTATTTGGCAACAAAAACATTAATATCATGATTAAAATTTCATAGTAATGAGTATGTATTTTTTTCTTTTACAATTATGACTTACGTAAAATTATTGGTTATGTAAACATTATATTAAATTTAACGATATTTTATGGTAATAATCTAATCTAGAAGAAATTTTTAAGCTAGCCGTCCATTGAACGAATCTTAAAAAGTATTAATATTATGATTAAAATTTTCTTCTTAGGATATACTAATTTTTAACACCAATATTTAACCAAACAAAAAAATGTAAACAATAATTCAGAAAAAATAAAAACATACCATTCTCATACTTGAAAGTGTGATAATCGAGAAGTCGACAAAACAAGGTGACAAATAGTCCATTTAGTGGTTTCGTGAAATGAAAAAAGAATGATGATTTTGAGAAAGATATTGTTTTATTATGGTTAAGCGTCTGAGTAAAAAAACTTGTGTAGGTATTAAATAGGAGACATATACTAAAATAAAGAGAAGCTACATATGAATGATTAATCGGCTGATTCCTTTGTCGATAAGGTGACTAAATCAGAACTTTTTTGTTATATTTGATCTGTAATAGTTTTATAAAATAAAAAAAGTTAAGCAACAACCAAGAGTCATACCCGTCCATCGAACGGGTTTTGCCACTAGTATATATATATATATATATATATATAATATATATATATATATATATATATATATATATATATATATATATATATATATCTATATATATATATATATATATATATATATATATATATATATATATATATATATATGTATGTATATATACATATATATATGTATATATATATATATATATATATATATATATATATATATTTATATTTATATATATATATATATATATATATATATATATGTATGTATATATATATATATCTATATATATATATATATATATATATATATATATATATATATATATATATATCTTTACATTATATATAAGAGGAGGGATTTGCCACGTCATTAATCAGGAACTAATCCCAGTCAGCACATGGGCTTAAGTTTTTGGGCTTAATGTCACGACTCCAGTCTTACATATTTACGACTCCCGTCTGATATCTATCCTTCCAAAAACACTGTCTTCTATTGTTTTCCAAAACCTGTGAACCCGCACAAACTAATCGATCCATATCTATCGTTCATCAAAAAGTAGCAGATTGTTGAAAAAAAACCATACGAACGCACCCACTGAAAACGACCAGGTATTGTTAATCGACTTTTCTTTTTATTAATTATGCTATTGTTAATTAAACCTTGACTGGGATCATACACTGAAGCCTAATATCATGATTTCAGGTGTAATACAAATAAATCAATATAAGATTCGAAAATTTTAAAGGAGGTATGAATTTTAATTTAGATAATTAAGTTATTTTAATCATGTGTCAATTACAATTGTTTTGTTTCAATTCAAATATATGATTATACGATTTTTGTTGCTTTTTGAATTTTGTTGCTTTCTCCCACATCTAATCTTTCGACCTGGGATTTAAATTAGGGTGTTGATTATCAGTCACGTCTCTTTTTTCTGAAAATCCAGAGGGGAGTAGCCCTTCCAATTCACTTTATTGTCATTAAACCCTAATATCATTATTTATTCGTATATTCACAAAGGGGAATGGAATTCAGAATGGCCTAAATGTATACATCTTAATTCCTCTCAGAACCCTAATGATAGAAATTGTGTTTCTTTGTTTTGGAGGAATATTATATTTTAGATTTTGTGTGTGGACATGTTTGTTTTACTTTTTTCTCAAAACACTAATATCATTCGCTCGCGTATCCTTCGATATGCAAAGGTACGACCCTAACGATCGTCATCTTTTTTGCAGTTACGTATTTTTTTGTATTATTATTATACAGACTGATCGTTTTCTTTTCAAGTTGGTCCTTTTGTTGAACACATGCTACAGTAATGAATTTTATAACCCCATCTTTGTAGATGAACACATGATAATTTTGCTACATATATTGGAGACTCTCGATTCTATGAGTTATGATACTGTTATTATTCAATTGGCTTTTTGTTTACTTTTTTTGTATTGAACTGATATCGAGCTGATTTGAACAGGCATCCTAATAATGAAAGAACACATGAACCATGGTAGCGGGCATGTATACGAGACTAGAAGCTGGTAAAAAGTGAAACCATAAGTTTTTGGAGTTGAAGTCTTTTGTTGTATAAATTAGACAAGGTATTCCTCTATAGCAATTTAAAGGGTGTTTGGATGTGGTTAGCTAAAGTGTTAAGATATTGTCTGATCTAACTATGCAATACTCGAGGAAACATAGGTAACTAATGGCATTTTTTGAAATTATTTTCTTGCGGCTTAGTATAATTGTTGAAAATAAAGAAAGGGAAAAGTTTGTGTTAAAAGGCCGTGTTTATGTTTCAGATGCAGCATGTATCAATCGAGTAGGCTTTTGGCTATGCTCAGTCTATCCTCGAAAAAAGGTCATTGCTTACATTGGTGATGGCAGCTTACATTGGTGATGGCAGTTTCAGGTATCTAATAACATTTTGTTTGTTCGTTACCCTATTACCTAATATTTAGATTGACCCGTTTGTGATGAATGACTTGAATTTTTATACGTTTGTACACGCGCAGGTAACAACACAAGACGTGACAACAATGATATGAAACAAGCAAAAGAGAAATCAAACTTTTGATAAACAATGAAGGCTACACCATAGAAATTGAGATCCATGACGTGGCTTATAATGTGATCAAGAACTAGAACTACACATGTAGTGTTGAAGCCTCCAATAATGATGATGGTGTTGTTGACTGATTTCACAGGTTGAAGGGGAATTGATAGAAGCAATAGCAACAACAAAATGAGATAAAAATACCATTTGTGCTTCACTTAAGTGATTGTTCATGGAATATCAGAACAGGATTCAGTCCAAATAGTATGAGTTTTAAATATGCAATTGATGTGTTATCGAGAACAACAACTTACGAGAATATGTTTAATGTAAACCGCGGTATGTTCTATACAGCTTTTAAGAAACGCCTTTTTCATTGTTCTCTCTTTAAAATTATTGACATTATCTGAAATCATGTGC
>JANFOE010000752.1:0-162500 GCA_025667525.1 Glebionis coronaria
TATATATATATATATATATATATATATATATATATATATATATATATATATATATATATATATATATATATATATATATATATATATATATATATATATATATATATATATATATATATATATATATATATATATATATATATATATATATATATATATATATATATATATATATATATATAATATATATAATATATATATATATATATATATATATATATATATATATAATATATATATATATATATATATATATATATATATATATATATATATATATATATATATATATATATATATATATATATATATATATATATATGTGTGTGTGTGTGTGTGTGTGTGTGTAAGGGTGGCAATTTTTGAACCGACACGAAACCCGACCTTTAACCGACACGAAAATTAACAGGTTTGGTTTGAGCAAATTTAGATTAAGGTCAGGTCTGGGTCAACCTATTTGACCCGTTTATATACAGGTCAGGTTTCGGTTGAGAAGAAATTAAGCGGGTCGACCCGTTAACCCCGTTTAATTTATTTCTTTACATTTAAAATTATTTATATTATACTATGCGGGTTAGATAAGTTAAATGCCTCGATCAACAAATCTGTTTAACTTATTTAACCCATGTAATGTGTCAACTTCTATATATAAAACGGATTAAATGGGTCAACGAAACCCCGTTTAACCTATTCAACCTACGTAACCCGCCATTCCAAGTATATACCTTTTAAATGGGTTAGGTTCAGGTTATGTGTAAACATGTTAGGTTTGACAAAGCTGACCTAATTATTTAAATTGGTCGGGTTTGGATTGATGTTTTTTGACCCGCCAACCCGTCAACCCGAACCCGCCAACCCGAACCCGCCAACCCGAACCCGCCAACCCGAACCCAACACGAATTGCCACCCCTATGTGTGTGTATAATTATGTTTTGAAACCAAACTTTTTAATCCAGTCATATCCCAGTCACATCTTTTATCCAATAGTATTTCTAAATTTCCTATAAAATCTCTAAATTCCACGAAATATTGATTTGAAATTGCAGTTTTTCGGAAATCGCGCTTTGGAAACGCAGTTTTGAAAACTACGTTTTGAGAATCACGTTTTGAAGGTCTGGACCGGTCCGGTTCAAGTCTGGGCTAAACCGTATCTGAACTAAACTAGGTCAAATCGGTTAACTGGCAAAAACTGCCACTAACCATATTCGTTTTTTATACGGAGTTGATGACGTATAGTCCCCAACCGGGTCATGAACCCAGCCCACGAGTACTACCCCCAAATGGCCCATCACGAGTGGTTTAGAGTAATGTCATTTGAGCCTATGGGTCTCGGATGAACAGTGGTCGCATACTTCATGTGCGGCCCACGGCCCGGTACGTCCGGTATTGGGTTAGACAAAATCATAACCTAATTAGGTTTGTGATTTGCCATAAAGTAGAGGATATACACTAACCTTAATTAGAAGATAATAATCAACTAATTATGATACTTATCTCTTACTTGGGTTCAAAGGTTCGGTAAAGCCCACTGGGATTTTACCGCCTATATAAGGAACCCCCAAGGGTTCCACGAAGGTACGATCACACTCATTCTCACATCTCACTAATTGTTAATCCTAAACTGATTACTTACTCTCACGCTGGAGTCTAATCGTGGGATACGTTCTCACGGTAAGCCTAACAACGTGTTAATTTTAGTGTGCAGGATCTCAAACCGAAGTTTACTTGGTGCAAGAGTCGGAGCCCCAGATACCCGAATTAAGCCTAATTCGGGTTAGACAAGGATCATCTATCTTTTGTCTCAACAAGTTGGCGCCATCCGTGGGACCCTACACTAAACTAAAACTCTACAAATGACGAAGGGAAACCCTTATTAGGGAAATACAAGGAACGCCAATCCGGGGAATCAAAGGCCGGGGGAGATGTCCCCGTCACCCTATTCTGCCTCCTACTAGGTAGGCATGAGGGCCTAACAACCGCAGCACGGTACTTCAATCCCCTGGGGGTGCAGGCATGTCCCTGAACACCCCACCACCTACTCTCACGTTGAAAAATTCTGAGACAGGGCCAACACCAAACGCCCCCAACAAGGAAAATCAAAGGCCACCTACTGTGGAGATAGACCACGAACTCGCTTCATTTGATGATGAAGACAATGAGGGCGTGCTCATGCAAAACTTCGAAAGAATCATCCCGGCCATCACGGAAATAATGAATCTTGGAAGGAACCTCCAATCTATACTCAGTTTTGGCAGTACCCGCGCGTGGCACTCCTGTCCAAACTCGAAAAAGACGAAGAAAGCACCAGATCGAGGAACAACCTACGCTAGAGGAACGACCTCGAGCATGGAATGTTTTCGAACGCATCGGGGATCGAATCATGTAAGAATTGCAAGGGACTCAAGGGGAGTCGGATCACTCCAATAGATCAGTAGGACGCGCAGTTTTGGAAACTCCACAAAACGATAATCTCCGCACTAGTGTGTTTAGGAGTATAGATTCTGGGATGAAGAAAACTACCACCCTTATCACAAAAGTGGTCACCATTGCCAATCAAGGGGCAGAGCGCGATCTTCCTATCATGATCCTTTAGGATTTGATTCGAATGACCACAACCCAAGGCGTCGTCGAACAAGGTATTCCTCCTCTGAACCATCAGATGATAAAGGAGGACGCTTAGGGCACTCCTATTATCACACGGATGATGAAGAAGACCTCTCCCTTCCATGGTATAGCGAGAGAGAGGATGCCTTCACGACCCGCATACGAAATTACTCCCAGGACAAAAAAAGACGCATGCCGGCGTGTGTCAAAACCTATGATGGATCTAGTGATTCAGACGACCATCTCTAAGTTTTCATAGTGTAAGAAAAAATTGAACGATCGACGATGCCTATATGGTGCCAAATGTTTAATTCAACCCTGATTGGTAACGCTCGTGACTGGTTTGAAAAACTTCCCCACCGGAGTATCAACGGCTTTGATGAACTACGCTCGGCGTTTAGAAGAAATTATACTCAGCAAAAGAAGTATAATAGGGATCCAGACTCATTGGCGACAATCAAGCAGATGCACGGAGAATCCACGGAAGACTTCACAGAATGTTTCAAAGACGAATGCACGCGAATAAGAGCGTGCCCAGAAGTCCTCATGATCTCCGACTATATGCATGCCATAACACACAGGGAGCTAATCAGGCGCCTCAATGATAAACTTCCCGCAACGTTTGATGAACTCATGAAAAGGGTTAGGAACTTCGTGGAAGGAGAGACCGTCGTATCCGCGGCTTATCCCGCAAAGGGACACCAAAACTATCCATCGAATGATCAACCAAAGAGGCAATCGAACAATTAAGGTAATGGTAGGAGCTTGGATTACAAAAATCAAGCAAAAGGAGGGCGGTCGAACGACAAGTTCACTCCTCTAAAGATGACATACCGAGACATCCTACTGACGGAAGGGGCAAATTTTCCAAGTCCGCCCCAATGACAACTCCGGTCGATCTTTGTCAAGGGAATCGCTTTTGCGAATTCCATAACGACAAAGGTCATGGCACGGACGAGTGCATTCAGCGCAAGAAGCATATTGAGTCACTGATCAAATCAGGTAAACACAAACATCTGGTCAAGGACTGGAAGGACGGAAGGATGATGAGACTGCAATTATACATAGTCTCATCGTCTAAATCGGGCTTAAAATGCATAAAATATCATCAAAATACCCAAATATATGCTTGTGTTTGTTCATTGTGTATTTAAGGTACGGATTTCGTGAAATCAAAAAAAGATCACAAGAATCAAGCAAAAACGAACACGGGAAACAAAGCCACACAAAGAACCGGCCCCGAACAATGATTTTCCATTCAAGTCCTTAAAGTATGAAGATTTGGCAAGATTGGTCCCTCTACTTTTGAAGACTTGTCATTTTAAACCCTTGTAAAACTCAAAATTACATAAAGGGTCCCTAAAATGACAAGATTGTGCATTATTAGCCCTTGAAGAATGCAAATATTGCATAAAATACCCTTTTAACAAGTTTTGCAAACTTTTAGTGGCCAATATATAAAGAATGAAAGTTTTAAACAAAGGGATTTTGATTTATGGTCTGCTAAAGTTATTTGACAAGGAAATGAAACATTGGGGGCCATTTGGGAGAGACGGCCAAACACCACCAGCCTATCATATGTCGCCACGTCACACCACCAGCCAATCACCAAACACCACCTCAACACCCTAGCCACGTCATTCCCCACTATCACTTTTATATAACTGATTTTAAATCAGTTAATAATCTTGGAGGTAAACATATTTTTAAAAAACTAATCCCCCTTAAACCTATTAAAACCGTCCCTGCTATCCCCCTAATCACATAAACCCTAATCCTCTAATTTCCCCAAAACAAAGGGATAATCCCTAATCTTTTGTAGATCACTAATTACCCTGGCCATAATTAAAACCCACCACCCACAATACTTTCCTGTGACCTCCAAATGGGTCCCCCCATGTCCCCCTGCTACACTCAAAATGGCAAAGTTAGCATCTGCAGTCATCCAACGATTCCCATTGCTTTACTTGGTCCCTAAGGAGTCCAAGATAAACTCAGCAAGCTGTCAATCACATGATATCATATGACCAAGACTTTGACCAGAAATTCTAGATTCTTCAAAGGGCATTTTCGGATTTCTAGCTCATTATGGTTTATGTTTTGTATTTTTTGCTCAAAATTATAAATTCTTCTTTCATTTCCTATATAAAGCTATTTCGACTTGTGACAAGCTTTTTGTTCAAGATTTTTGTATTTTTAAAATTAATTAATAAAAATGAAAGATTTTATATCATACAAATTCTGAGTTGCCTTTCTTTTAACAGCTTTTATAGTTTAATGTTTATTGTTTATGGAAAGTAGTTTTAAAAATTTGGTTTAGTTAAAGAAAGCTTTTTGGAAAAATCTCATTTGTTTCTTCTCCCTACACGAATTCTGAATCCCCAATTCACATGGAAGTGAAAGTGGAAGTGTGAATTGGTTTTTCACATTTGTGTTTATTTTGTTTGAAAAATCAGTTGTTTTAAAATAGTTTTGGTTGGAAAATCAATTTTACCCTATTTTTTTGTACTATTTTCTTATTGTTTGAACAATCATCCCAAAAGCCTGACAAGCCTTTGGTCTAGATGTTCAAACTTAGCTTGTGTTCTTGGTTGTTTGTTGTGTGTAGGAAGCATGGAAGAAACAAGCCCCATATCATTTCATTCCATCATCTTGTGTAGATATTGATTCACCCTTGGGTCCTTGTTTGGATTCCACTCAGCATGGTCCTCTACATACATCTACAAGCATCCTCATAACCCCCCTATTTGAAGGCATCAGCCAATCACCAAGGTTAGATAGGCTTGAACCCAAATAGTTAGGTATTAAGGATTTATGTGTTTTGTATGAAGAGTTACCTTAATCTGTTTAATGTGTAGTTAAATGCTTGTTCATGTGTTCTTTATCAGTTTTATAAGTGTCTAGTAGTTTAGGGTTGCTTTTGAATTAATTTGGTTGAAATCTCTTTGAAAAATTTTGATATTCAGTTTTTATGGGGTGTTTAGATTTGGGTTTAAAATCAAGTTGGTGAAAAGATTTTGGTTTAAAATCAGTTTAAACACACTCATTTTAGTAGTCTTAAGTAATATCAGTATTTAGTTTTCAAGTATGGTAGGTTTGTTAGAAATTGCATGCTCACTTTTTGGCAAAACGTGATAAAATCAGTAGGCCTAGAACTATGGGATTTCTATGATTTTTGAGCTCTAATCTTTGGTAGATGTTAGATATAGGATAGGACTAGGGTTGCAATTGGTTAAATGGTGCCTTGAAATGTTTATGTGAGAGATTTGGCAAGTTAAAACTCACCCTAGTGTCAATTGCACCAGTTCACTGTTCACCAGACCTCTTGTCCATTCCAGTGACTGCAATTGCTCTTTGTTTGTGCTTATTTGGTATTGGACGTGGTGTTTTTATTATTTATCTGACTCCCTACAACCCAACTGGTTGTGGGGGTGCCTTGACTTGCCAAAATATCAAGAAATGAGCAAGCTACAAGCATTAAACTCACCAGACATGTTTTTTGTTAAAGTAGTGGGAAGAAAGTTCCCCCTGCTAGTTGGTTCATTCCCATTGCTAGGCTAAAGGACAAAACTTGTCCAAGTGTCCTAATGTATTGATTTTTTACTCGTTGAAAGAGTTCGTTTTCTCGGTGTCTAATCGAATTGATTTCCGGTTAAATGTGTGACTCAATTGTTTTTGGTTAAGAAAAAGGGAAGTTGATTATCTATAACTAATTAAAAAGTAAATGCGAAAAGTATTTAAAAAACAAACTAAAGACAAGTACAAATAATAAAAGTAAAACAAGGTGAATATTAAAAACTAAAAGTTAAAACGATATTAAAACTAATAGTAAAACAAATAATAAAACGTAATTTAAAGCGAAACAATTAATAAAAATAAAACTAAACGAAGAAATTAACTATCGACTCGAAAATAAAGTTTACTTAATGAAAAAGGAGAGAATAAAACTAAGTGGGTACTTTAAAATTAAACGAGGCAAAACCTAAAGCGGGTACTAAATAAAAGATAAAACTTGAACCTTACGAAAAAATATTAATTTTAAAATTAGACGAAAAAATTAACTAAAAATACGTGACAGTCAGAAATAAAATCGGAATAACTTTCAGATAAAACTAAACGATTACGAAACAATACTAATAAATAAACAAGCTAGCAGCCAGCTAGCTCAAGCTAGCAAGCTACTAGCTTAAAAAAAAGCGGGAAAAGAATGTAAGCTAGCAAGCTAGCATGACATTTTTTAATCCATCGCAATGTGTAAATGTGAATCCATCGGAATGTGGTTTGTTGTATCAGAATGTTATTATTATTATTATTATTTATTTATTTTTTTTAATTTTATTTTAAACTATCGGAATGTCTAAAAATAAAAACTGTCGGAATAACTAAAGTACCAAAATCCATCGGAAAGTGGCTATAGAAAATTGGGCAGCATTTCGACTTAAAGAAACCTTAAACTCCGTCGGAATATGCGATCGCAATGAGCGATCGCAATCCCGATCGGAATAAGGGGGAATGAAACACAAGCCATCGCAAAGTAGAACCAAGAATGGTTATTGCGATGGAACATAGGCTGCCCGTCGGAATGTATAAAACCCTTATATTGCGATGGAAACCAATAAATCCGAAAATGGGGATAAGTGAAAATCTCAATAAGCACTTTCAATAAGCACACTAAACCGAAACTTGAACAACTTAATAAGCATAAATTTGAAAGCTTTTAAAAGATGAAATTCATAAACTTTATAAAAACACAAATAAGAAAACTTTAAAATATAAAAACTTTTAAGAAAACTTAAAACAAATAAGCTAGACACAAATTAAGCCAATAAGCATGTCAAGCTCAAAGCTTGATTCGTAGGAAACTTAGATTAACCAAAAGACAAATCTTTTCATAAATCAAACATAAAACTTAAACAAGATTTGTAAAGAAATACGGATTAAGAACAAGTAAAAGCTAAGAAAAGTAGAATAAGAATAAGCTAAGAATGAGAATTCAACTATCAAATGTAAAAGTTTAATTAAAAACAAGAAAGGAAGATAAAAGATTTGGGATCCTAGTGAGAGAAACTGTCACTTTCTCTCTCTAGAATCACCTACAAAGATGAAAGAAAAACTAAGCAAAACTAAATCTAACCAACCCTCCTAAATGAGTTTAGGAGGGTATTTATAGGAAATGGGGAGGTGCATGTGTTGCTTCCTCTTTCTTTCTTTCTTCGCGTCTTCTCGTCTTTTAAGTTCTTCGACTTTATCGACTTTGTCTCGGGATTAATTAAACTCGTCTTAAAATTTATTTATTTATTAGACTCGAGTTCTTCGGCTTTATTAAATTTTCGTCTTTAGACTTGTTCTTCGATAAATCTTCAGAATAGGCCTTGGACTTCCGTTCTTTTTGCACTCTTGATCTCTTGACTTCGTCTTTTGTCGTTTTCTTCTATAAAAGCCTGTGAATGCCCGTGTTTTCTCCACTTTTCACCTTTTCGTCCTAAATCACAATAAAAACACAAACCACGCATAATTCCGACATTTACGACATAAAATACACGTTTTGGCTTGGTTATTATTGTAATTAAGTGGTAAAAAGATGGGTGTTTTCACACCTATCAAATCCCCTACACTTAACCATTGCAATGTCCTCATGCAATGCTTAGTGATAAAGCAAGGTTTACACTTTCCATCATAATCAACCTACTTGGCCTTTATTAAACAACTAAGGAAAATCAAAAAGATAGAAAATAACAAGATGCAATCAAGGAAGAAACATGTACAGAAATCTAAGACTTACATTAGGGCTTGTGTGTCATGAATGTTTATCATCCTCAAGTTTCAAGTTCCCCATGCCAAGCTTAAAATCAAGATCATTATTAGTACAAGTTAGCATAACAAACATTTACTCATGCGGTTTAATTAATCACTTAAACTCCCTTATTCCTAGTTGTATCTCTTATATTTTATTGATGTCTTGAATGATCACGAGGATGCATTGTTGACTTATTTCGATAATTTATTTAGGCTGAAAGCAAAGTAGGACGATTTTGATCAATAGTTAGCTAAAGGACAAAATCTCTTAAAACTGCTTCTCGGGATATCAAAAAGTTCATATCTTGGCATAACTCGGTTCACGATTTGAGACCTTTCTCGGCCGATATTTGGCATGTACTTCATACTTCATATCTTGAGAGACGTTCTTGAGATAATGGTCTTCTCTTCATAATAGAGTTTCTTCACTTGGAGACTTTTGAGGGGTACTCCAACTTTGTTGACCACGACTTCATGATTATTTCTTCAATCTTTAATTGGGATTTTGAGATACAACGATCCGCCTCCTTTTCGGACTTGAATCTATTTATCCTCATACCTTGTTAGGGTCTTTTCGGATAGACTTCTCCATGATCTTTATGGGAGTTGATTGCTTTTCGTCGTGAGTCTTGATCCTTCATATTGATTTTGGAAATAATGCTCTTCACATCACTTTGGATCTTCAGCAATAAAATTGAATCCTCATGCCTTGTTAGGGCCTTTTCGGACTCGCCAATCTTCGCACCCCGCTTCATAAGTTATGCCTTGGCTATGAACTCTTATCATTACCGAGCAACTTTTAAACGATCTTGGGCTAGAAGCTAAGTAACTTTTCAAATCGTACGACCTTACTTATTGCAGATAATTTATTAGCAAGTGATGGGAGAAAAAGATCATAATTAACTCAAATGAGTTAATGAGAGAATACCAAACTTGTAACCAACTCTATCATTTCTCGTTCTCCACAATTTAAAATCTCAAGGAATGAGACTCGTGGATGCTTAGCCTAATAAACCAATTAAGGTCTACATGGTTAAGGATACTAGCTAGAGTGAACTTGGATAAATAAACTCGGGTTGAGTCAAAATATTCACAACGGGCCTAATATATCTAAGATATCTAAACTTGCTAAAACCATTTTATTAAAATGCTAGAAAGTAACAAAAATAAAAGAGACTACAACTAGGCCAAAATAGATTAAAAATTTTGAAAAAATGTCGAAAAATCGAATTTCCGGCTAAAAGAGGGCAAATTCATGGAAAAGTCCATTTAACTTCGATAGAAGTCCCCCTACACTTGAGATAAACATTGTCCTCAATGTTTAAGCATGTGGGAGTAAACTCCCCTACACTTAGGACATTGTGCACTTTGCTTAATTCTTGTTAAGGAAAAGACAACTAACGTGATTTCTATTTTAATATTGGAAAATATAAAATAGGAAATCAAAAGAGTTTAGGATAGAACCGGGAGGATGAGAACACGGAATCACGGTTCGTCAAAAGTCATCAAGAGTGTGTCTTTAAAGCTCGAATCCCTGCAATGATAAGAAAGAAAACAAGAAACACCAACGGGGCTCCCCTACACTTATGATTAAAACAGATAAAGATAGATAATCGGGGTGCCTCCCGAAGAGCGCTTGTTTATATTAACCGAGTCGCGAGCCTGACTCGTCCCCGAATTAAATAGTCCATGGGGAAGCCTCGAATGTAATACCGGGATCAAAGAACTTGTCCTCGTTCCCAGAGGACATTAATAAAGGAGAGGCAGGAGGATAAGTCTTGAATGGTAAAAAGTTCTTATCAATACAAGAAAAGTAAGTGAAGTTCAGATTGACGGGAGGTGGGGTGGGTAGAGGAATCACATTGTCATCCTCCAAGGACAATGGATGCTGACCAATTGGCAAAGCCGTAAGGTTATCAATTATAAAATGGTCTATGTCACCTCCCGGGTCAAAGCATTTATCCTCATGAACGTTGATCTTGTTGAGTTCATTGTAGATAAGGACAGTAGAAACGCGTTTGAAAAGATCACGCTCAAGTACGAAACCATCATTCATTTGTGGGGATTGTTGATAAGTTAAATCCTCACGAATGTGGTAAACGTAATTCTCATAAGAGGAGTGTTGATTAGGTAACTCCTCGAGAATAGGATGTTTGGGCATGTGAGTTGGTTCTTCATCGCTAGATGGTGGAGCTAATGATGGAGCATCATTAGTAACCGTTTCAGGATAAGGCGGAGAGACAGGATCTTCCTTGAGAAGTTTCGTAATTGTAAGAAGTTCGTCTGCCCAATCGGTTGAAGAATCGTTAGAGTTATGATTAAGGGGACCCAAACTAGCTTGAATATCATCCCAAAGAAAGTCATTTTCTCCAAAAGGAGTCAAGGACGGAGCAATAGACGAAGGAGGAATAAGAGAAGTCTTGTGTTGCTTTAGAAATTCCTCCTCGTCGAAAATAACCTCAATATCGTCATCGCTCTCCTCATTACCTATAGGGCCAATAATATGCTCAGGGATATTAGTACTTGTCTGATCTCGCTGCTGTAAAAATGACTCCATACAAGTTTGCAGCGTGTGTAAAAGCTCTTTCGTTTGCTCTTGAAAAGCTGTAGCAAGATCGTTTCTTTGTTCTTGAAAGGCTGTACCAAGATCTCAATTGGTTCTTGGTAACTCATCCCGTGACGAGGCTGATGATCAATTGGGCATTGCAGGGGTTGGTCAAAACTAGAAGGGGTATAATTATAGTAATTGTGATCCCCTGTAGGACAGTGAAAACTTTCGTGAGGACCCCCACAGTTGTTGCAAAACGAGTATGGAGAAAAATCAAGTACGTCTTGTGGATAGCTATTATCATTGTCATAATTGTAACCCGGTTCTTGCCCGTGTCTATACGGGTATTGAACCGGGCACGAAACATGCCAATGAGAATCGCTTCCACAATAGATGCACGGAGGAACAGGAGGTGGGTTCAAAAAGAATGAATTAGTCGAGTTGCACAAGGGACAAAATCTGGATTGTGTGTAGTCGATATCGTTTCCACACTGCTCACATGTACACCATTGACAAGAGTTGTTCCCAGATAATTGTTTCCCACACCGGACGCAATGGACATAAAAATCCATAAAGAAAGATAGATAAGCAAGAAGAATATTTTTGGTGCAAAACTTTGAAAAAGAAATGCTTTTTATGATTTTTCAAATGTTTTTGGATTTTTGAAAATCTTTGACAAGAAAAATAACTTTCACAAGTGAACGGATCCCATAAGCCAACGCGTCACTCACAAAAAACCGTTAATCTTCACGAAAAGAGCCGGCAGCGGCGCCATTTTAATGTATTGATTTTTTACTCGTTGAAAGAGTTCGTTTTCTCGGTGTCTAATCGAATTGATTTCCGGTTAAATGTGTGACTCAATTGTTTTTGTTTAAGAAAAAGGGAAGTTGATTATCTATAACTAATTAAAAAGTAAATGCGAAAAGTATTTAAAAAACAAACTAAAGACAAGTACAAATAATAAAAGTAAAACAAGGTGAATATTAAAAACTAAAAGTTAAAACGATATTAAAACTAATAGTAAAACAAATAATAAAACGTAATTTAAAGCGAAACAATTAATAAAAATAAAACTAAACGAAGAAATTAACTATCGACTCGAAAATAAAGTTTACTTAATGAAAAAGGAGAGAATAAAACTAAGTGGGTACTTTAAAATTAAACGAGGCAAAACCTAAAGCGGGTACTAAATAAAAGATAAAACTTGAACCTTACGAAAAAATATTAATTTTAAAATTAGACGAAAAAATTAACTAAAAATACGTGACAGTCAGAAATAAAATCGGAATAACTTTCAGATAAAACTAAACGATTACGGAACAATACTAATAAATAAACAAGCTAGCAGCCAGCTAGCTCAAGCTAGCAAGCTACTAGCTTAAAAAAAGCGGGAAAAGAATGTAAGCTAGCAAGCTAGCATGACATTCTTTAATCCATCGCAATGTGTAAATGTGAATCCATCGGAATGTGGTTTGTTGTATCGGAATGTTATTATTATTATTATTATTTATTTATTTTTTTAATTTTTTTTTAAACTATCGGAATGTCTAAAAATAAAAATTGTCGGAATAACTAAAGTACCAAAATCCATCGGAAAGTGGCTATAGAAAATTGGGCAGCATTTCGACTTAAAGAAACCTTAAACTCCGTCGGAATATGCGATCGCAATGAGCGATCGCAATCCCGATCGGAATAAGGGGGATGAAACACAAGCCATCGCAAAGTAGAACCAAGAATGGTTATTGCGATGGAACATAGGCTGCCCGTCGGAATGTATAAAACCCTTATATTGCGATGGAAACCAATAAATCTGAAAATGGGGATAAGTGAAAATCTCAATAAGCACTTTCAATAAGCACACTAAACCGAAACTTGAACAACTTAATAAGCATAAATTTGAAAGCTTTTAAAAGATGAAATTCATAAACTTTATAAAAACACAAAATAAGCAAACTTTAAAATATAAAAACTTTTAAGAAAACTTAAAACAAATAAGCTAGACACAAATTAAGCCAATAAGCATGTCAAGCTCAAAGCTTGATTCGTAAGAAACTTAGATTAACCAAAAGACAAATCTTTTCATAAATCAAACATAAAACATAAACAAGATTTGTAAAGAAATACGGATTAAGAACAAGTAAAAGCTAAGAAAAGTAGAATAAGAATAAGCTAAGAATGAGAATTCAACTATCAAATGTAAAATTTTAATTAAAAACAAGAAAGGAAGATAAAAGATTTGGGATCCTAGTGAGAGAAACTGTCACTTTCTCTCTCTAGAATCACCTACAAAGATGAAAGAAAAACTAAGCTAAACTAAATCTAACCAACCCTCCTAAATGAGTTTAGGAGGGTATTTATAGGAAATGGGAAGGTGCATGTGTTGCTTCCTCTTTCTTTCTTTCTTCGCGTCTTCTCGTCTTTTAAGTTCTTCGACTTTATCGACTTTGTCTCGGGATTAATTAAACTCGTCTTAAAATTTATTTATTTATTAGACTCGAGTTCTTCGGCTTTATTAAACTTTCGTCTTTAGACTTGTTCTTCGATAAATCTTCAGAATAGGCCTTGGACTTCCGTTCTTTTTGCACTCTTGATCTCTTGACTTCGTCTTTTGTCGTTTTCTTCTATAAAAGCCTGTGAATGCCCGTGTTTTCTCCACTTTTCACCTTTTCGTCCTAAATCACAATAAAAACACAAACCACGCATAATTCCGACATTTACGACATAAAATACACGTTTTGGCTTGGTTATTATTGTAATTAAGTGGTAAAAAGATGGGTGTTTTCACACCTATCATGTCCCATTCAGATTTTCTCTTTCTTGTCTTTAGTGCCTTTTTTGTAACCTTTTTCATCATTTTCAGTTTTCTTATTTTTGTTATTTAATTTTAGAATTTTTCATAAAGTTTATTTTCAGATTAGTGTTCATTTACTATTTTTTAGAATTAATTCCATTTTAATTAGTTTTAATTATTTTCTGTTTTTGTCCTTTAGTGTAAAATCTTTATATTTTTCAGTTTTAACATTTTTCCTAGTTTAAGAAAATTATTTTAAGTTTTTTAGTTTAAAAAAGTTTTACTGTTCACCTTTTTAAGTATTTTTTAGATTTAATCCTAGTTTAAATTGTTTTTAATCAAATCTGTTTGTCTTTTAGTGTAAAAAACTTACTTTTTCAACTTTTTAAATTTTTTACTGTTAAGTAATATTATTTAGGATTTTTGAAAAAGTCAAATTAATTTTAGCATTATTTTATTATTTTTAATCATTATTTTAGTTTAAAAATTGTTTTTAGGGTTTTAAAAATAGTAAAATAGTCTTTAAAATTTAGAAAAAAATACTTTTTTTTCTTTAAATAATATAAGTGAGTTTTTGGTTCAATAAAATAATATTTTGGACTTTTTCTTAATTATATTTAATTTTAGGGCTTTAATTAGCATTTAAAATTGAATATTTGATTAATAAAAGGTTTTAAATTTATCTCTTGAATTTTTATTCTTATTTATATTATTTTAGACTTAGTTTTATTTTTAAATTGTTTTTAGCTTTAATTTTTAATTTTTTCACATTTTACGTATTTACGTTCGCGTTTTACGTCAAATCGTCGTACTATAATCGTAGTCGTAGCCCGTCTTTAATTTTTCTCTCTTAAACAAAAAACGACACTAATTCAAACTTTGATTTTATATAATAGGCACTTAATTCCCACACCTCCTTCGAGAACGAACTTGGAATTTTTTCGTCTTTACGGTTTTCTCAAATCGTATCGATTAATACTTACCACATACGCGTTTTTACTAAAACGTGTACGATATACCTACATCATATTTTGGCGCCGCTGCCGGGGAAGTGTTTTTGAGTTTCCATTATTACTATCGTGTTTGAGTGAGTAGTGAGTAGTGCGTTTTTGCTTTTCAATTTTTGGAAAGCGTAAATATCGTACATACTCATTTTTGTCATTTTTCCTTAATATATTATAGTATCCAAATAAATCGTGTTTAATTTTCCTAAATTAAACACAAACCAATCGTTTTACTATATTGTAGATATCCCATTATCGTTTTCGTTTTTCTTGTGAATATATTACTATATTTGTTGTCCCAAATTATTATAATGATTAATGATAGAAAATAGATGAAAAGAGATGGATTCCTAGAAAGAGAAAGTAGTGAGAGAAAGTATAGAGAGAGAGGTGATTTAACTTAGTGAATATTAGATTAGAAGAAGATTAGATACAAAAATGACCATTCACCCTCCTAACATGCTAGGAGGGTAGTATATATAGTCCACCCACATGCGGGCTTTAATGGGCTATATATTGGGTCGGGCTTGTCTTTTGGACTTTGATTAGTTTAAATCCAAGCCCGTGAACCACGACTAATTAACTACTTATTACAACGTTCTAATAAATATTACAATAGAAAACTATGACCGAACATTCTTGTTTGACTCAATATTTTGAGGCTAACAATCTCCCCCAATGTGAGGTCATTCCTCTTTGATATTTGGATTCCAGTGGAGATTTATGAATTTCGTCATAAATGAGTCTTGAACGTGTAATAGTATTGTTGTTCCTTCATGTTGTGATCTTTGAGCCTTTGTCGTTGTCTTTTGACTTTGTCTTTTATCTTGAGATCTTCAAATTATCCTTGACTTGCCTTTGCCATCATGTGATCTTGTGTCTTTATCCACATGCTCACACTTTTAATTGTTGAATAAGTCTTTGGGCATGAATATGTGGTTTTGAATCTCTGACTTTTTTTTAACTTTGCTGAGTACACCGTGACGCCACCTTCTCGAGACAAAACTTAGACACGGACTGAATGGCTTTGACATTCGTCCTAAATCGGTAGCGTTTTACCTCCGGTCGGTGAAGACCGTTATACGATATTAAATACCTTACCTGTGATTAGGTAGATTCAATTAAGAATCTCCTTGACAGGGTTTCGCGGTAGTACTAGACGTTCTCATTACTCGACCGTCTCAAAGCAAGACTACGAACATAAAGAGTGAATCAATTGGATAAATATCCGCTTTATTAAAGTCGTCAATTCAAATTCCGGAACAAGTTTGATTCATTAAGAATCTTACCATTGTTGCTTTCCAGTTGACACAAGTTTGATTCATAAGAATCTCACAAGTCACCTACCGTAGCGCTGTTTGATGTTGACGCTAGAAGGATTTCCATTCGTCACTGTGAATATTAATGAATATCACTCTGAATGTTCTGGCAAGACCATAAAGATATTGCGTAGAAACCTGAAACGAGTTTGAATCAATTCAGAATCAAACCACTGTTGCTTTTCAGTTTTTCATATGTTCAATTCATAAAGAATCTTGCATATGACCTACCGTAGTGCTGTTTGATGTTAACACTGGAAGGATTTCCACTCATCATTGTGAATACTAAGTAGTATCACTCTGAGTGTTCTAGCTATATCACAAGGATATAGCGTAGGACTCTCTTGATCTTCATCCGTGTGTCCTAACGAGATTTGATTGATCTCTTGGCTCTAGACTCGATTTATGCACTTTTAGTGGTCGGAGGCTGGAGCAGATGTCACCTATTCAATATCAACAATCTCGGAGTGAGAAAGTCAATAGAAGTCATGTTGATCTCCGTGACAATAAAACAAACTTCTTTTGAGAGAAGCCTGAGTAGCTAGGAAAGGGTTGTTCTTCACATCACTGGGTCCATGATGACTTTGTCTTCATGATGAGTTGACCCAGTTTCTGCCTAAGTTGTATAGAGGGCTTCTTTCTTTAGACCCTTTATCCTTACATTTCTTTTTCATTCTTCAACCCCTTCAATGCTTACCAAGACATCATTAATAGCACCTTGTTGTGATTGTTCAAGTGCTATCATCAGTACTTAGTCGGCATTCAGCTGCGTTCACATTCTACTCCATCTTTCCTAAGGACTTCTAATAATCTATTGGATTGTCCCTTAGAAGATCCCTTCGGTTCTGGTCGGATCATAGGACTTAAACCTAACCACCCTTTTGACACCAATAACGTCGTGAATTAAAGATGTTGTGGGTAATCGATCGTCACCATGAGTGCTTGAGTCTTTAGATCACATTTTAATCACATTTTCTCCCCCTATCTATAATATATAAAATCGTTTGATATTAGAGATACCAAATTTGATTAAAATATATTTTGAAAAATAGTCTTGAAAATCTCCGGGAGAAAAATGTGTTAATCTTTTGCATGAAGTTAAAATGCTCCCCCTCAAAAATTGATCCAATGGAATTGTCATTACGAGGATTTGATCCACATTAAACTTTTGAGGATAGGAGTTATTGAACACACAATTTTTGAAAGATTTTGAATATCATTGAAAAATTCTTGAAAAAATTGTGTTCAACGCTTTTTGAAAAATCAATTCTTTTTGTCGAAAAGGTTTTTCTAAAGCATAAACTTGAGTTCATTGAATTTGAATGTCTTGACGAATCCACTCAAGTGTAAGAAGATTTAACTTCTTTTGCTAAGGGTAAGAGCACGAAATCGTACACTCCCCCGTGAATATGGTTCCGGGTTGCAATCTCAAGGTGATTACAAGCCATAGTGTGGAGCTCAAAACATTGAATGTTTTGTGACCAGCTCAACCCGTGATAGATTTCTCTACCCGTTTGTTAGGATAAGTTTGTCTTTAAAGATATACTTTCCTTTATTTGAAGTTCGAGTTACAGTCTGACATTTAACTATAAGTCGTTTACATGAGCTTAAAAAACTTGGAATGTTTTTAATGAGAGCTCATGTAAAACCCAGTATGGTCGTATCCTTAATTCGGGGACGAATTATTGTTTTTAGAGGGGAAGAATTGTAAAACCCGTATTTAAAAATCAGAACATTTAAATACGCAGTTTAATTTTAATAAACTATATATGTATTAATTATTAGACAGAGATAATAACGCAGAAAATAAATACGCAATCCCAGTTTATTTAAAGACTATAAATATTACAGTTTATTCAGATAATAAGTATTCAGTCTCAAAAAATATTACAGACGAATTAATAATTTTTCAGAAATAATTAAACGTTAATAGTAAATACGCGTAGTCTCAGTTTATTTAAATATTACAAATGATTAATTATTCAGAAAATAATTATTAAGTTACAGAATATATTACGCATGTATCATTATACGAAAAATAATTATCGCGATTCTGAAATAAACACGAGAAATAAAAACAAGCATTCACGACGTTTATTGAAAAAAAAAAGAATAAGAAAAGAAAAGGCCTAAGGGCCGGTTTGGGCTAAAGAAAAGAACAAGAAAAGAATTTGGGCCTTGGAGCCCAGCCCCCCAAAGGAAAACAAACGGGAGTGATATTCCCTTTCTCTCAAACAGGTTACGAACAAAAAAAAAAAAAAAAAAAAAAAAACGGTTTAGGGTTCTTGTTGGCCGCCGACAGAAAAAGACAAAGAGAAAGGGGGTGCGATTGTTTTTTTTTTTCAATCTCCATATTCGTATATTGTTGCTGCTCGTTAATCACGTCTTAGGTATTTCATCCTCCTTTGTCTTATAACAATAACGAATTAAAGGGGGTTTACATCAAGATTTTATAAAAATATTGAAAGTAATCAAAGGATTAAACAAAACTTAGGTTGTATTTTGTGTGGGTGTCACGAGAATCGAGACCTAGAAGGTCTCGGTGTGATTTGGGGAACCAGCCGCGACCATTAAGGTGCGGGGTGGTGTTTGTTGTGAGACGGCAGCCACCAAAAAGGTCCACCAGGGATGGTTTTGTTCAACAACATGTGTCTTAAACCTAGCAGGGGCATCGAGTACTAAGGGAGTGTTGTTTATATGTGCAGAGGGTAAAAACAGGGCAGTAAGGGTGTGTTTGGGTTTAAATTGCAGTAAGGGTGTGTTTGGTTTAAGCAGTGGGGACAGAAAACACTGGCGGTGGAAACTTATAAAAAACAGTGGGAATTATATAACTGACAGTGGGAACTTAAACAGAAACAGTGGGAACCACGGGGTGATTGTCAGCAGCAAGGGAGCCGGGTTGCTTAACCCGAGACATGGGTGTCTCGGGGAGGGTTTTTAGCACGAGTTTTCGGGATCACAAATGATAATAAAAGCGAGGAATTATTTAAATTAGTTAAATCATTTCATAAATGGGTTTTATAAATAAAATTAATTATGTTGTTTTCTTTTATTAATTTTGTTAGTAAAATTAAATTGATATTAACTTTTTTTTCTTTTAACTATTTAAAACGTGGAATTTCGTAACGATTTTACCTTTCAAAGAAACTAAATTGGAAACCAATTCTAATTCAGGAAACTTTGTATTTATAGCAGATTTCTATTTTTAGTAATATCATAAATTCATAAGGTATATTATATAGTAATCAACAATACAGGAATACACTTATCGGTAACATTATTGAACAGTCAGAACTGACCAGATTATATACGATCAGTATTTCAAGAATAATTCTAATCCAACGAAAACAGTAAGATCAGTAAAATAAATAAACGTCAGACAACTTATTTTCGCGTCCCTTATTTATGTAGTATCCGTGAAGTCAGATTCGATCCGTCAGCTTTCAGTCTTATTTCAGCACTGGACACGAGGTACGGATTTCCGTCCTTTCAGTAACGACTTCCTTTCTATGCATGATTAGGATTCCACGTCTTCAGCCAAATGTTTTTCCCCAGTATATGTTTAAGCTTATCAGTAATCATATTAATAATAAAATAAATTGCCTGAGCATTATATACAAGCATGATTAGTTTATGTACTAGTTACGGAGGTACCGTAACCACGACACTAGAGGCACCGGTGTCGTGACTCACATGTAGGAGAGTGATATCCTGCATCGTCCCACTCAGCTCAGCTTGGCCATTTTATCAGTATTATTATTAGTGGGGCGTATGGATGCATCCTAGGCTTATAAGTGTTTCATGTTATCAGGGTGAATGTGGTGTGTGCTCTACATCCTTCACATTGGAGCTGATCCCTCCACCCAGTACAGTTATTTAGAGGTCACCCCTCTACAGCATGATGAGGTCACCCCTCCAGTTATTCATGCAACGTTGTTACAGCACATGACCTATATAAGCTCTGGCAATTAAAATACAGTAAATGCATGTTTCAGATTTAACAGATAACAGTTCAACTTTATTATTTATAAATCAGCCTTTACAGATTATACACAGATTTCCACTGCAACTTTACTTATCAGTCTTACAGCTTCAGTATTTTACCATCTGTTTCATTTCAGTAGTTCCTTATCATGTTTTACATCCGTTCACTGAGCGTTATGCTCAGCCGTAGTTCCTTTCATGTTCTAACGGCAGGTACACCAGGACGCTTTTAGGATTCTAAGAGCACGTGCATTTGGGATGGAAGCTATCCAGACTTCTTATTTTATGCACTTACATTATTCTGCTTATTTGGACATTGTTTAGTCCTTTCTTTCAGTATTTTATTTTTCATGTTTTGAGCTAAGGTTGGATTACCGATGTTTGATTCCGGTATTTCCGTTATGGTCATTTAATGTTTTAGTGCATTTACCTTATGCTTTGATGACACGCCATAAATACACGTAACGGTCCACTTATCCAAGTGGGGTGTTACAATTATGGTATCAGAGCGCAAGGTTCGACCTGTAGGCTCTAAAACTTGACCTGTGACTAGTGGGTAGTCACCAGGAACTTCCTAGATTTTGGCGTTGTTATCCTTCATGTTTCTCATGGATTATTCAGTCAGTTTTCTTCATTTATCAGTCAGTTTTCTTAAAGTTTTGACTAAGTAAAAGGTTGGTACATAACTAGCCATATTTAGTCGCATGTGCTTTTTAGCGAATTTTCGTTTTGGTGAGCTGACCATAGGCGCTCACCCTTGCCGTTCAGATTTTGTATTGGTAAACCGACCATAGGCGTTTACCCTTACTCATGACAGATTCATGTTTCAGTCAAATATCACTTGGTGAACCAGCCATAAACGTTCACCATTTCGCAAGTCGAATTTCATGCTTTTCAGTCAAATGATGTTTTTGTGAACCGATCCACAGTTGTTCACCTTTGTCATATCAGGACATTTTATAAATTTTGACAAGTAGGGATTGGACTACAACCATCCATATTTAGTCCGAGATTATAAATTTCTATACATGACAGTTCTCAGAAAATTTTGACCAGTATGGATCGAACCAGAATAGCCCATACTTAGCCTCATGTTTCCTTTTCTAAATTCTGTGAATTAAACCATAACTATCCACATCAGTTGATGTTAAACCTCAGTTGATTATTCTCCTATGATATTTATATCAGTCAAGTTTATACTTTCACGAGAATGTCGTTTTTATGCTGACTAAGTTCATGTCTCCTTATGAGGATTATGTTTCGGCAAGGTGATAGTATTTTCACCCTAAAATACAGAAGGATTACAATATCATCCTATTTCATGATAAATCATGTTCTGGTTCTCATCAATCATGCCTTTATACTGAACATTGATGAAACTCCGTTAAATCATACTTTTCAGCCTCTATACAACCAGCATTAAGTCTACGCAGAAATTATCAGCCTATCATGTTAACCGTTTCAGTTCAGTTTACTACCGTTTAAGTCAAATTATTTCTTTGATAATGTTAGACAAGCGACACCAGTATCGATCATCCCATAAAATTTCCACCAGCTCCATGTACAGTATTCCATATGTACCCCATGTATAGTGTCTCAGTTATACTCCATGTATAATATTTCACGTGTACTCCAGGTACAGCGTCTCAGATATGCTCCATGTGCAATATTCATTTTGTACTTCATGTACAGTAGTTCAGGTGTACTCCAGGTACCTTACTCCATGGATATTGCTAATCGATCCTTAATCATCTCAGGCGTTTCCACTTGTCGTTATTCTACCAGGTGCTGATGCTACTCGTGAGTTGAAGATTTTACCAGATGCTGATGCTGCTAACACTCTGAAGACCACACAGATGCTGATGCTGCTGAACTTTGGAGATTTCTCAAGATGCTGATGCCGCGGAACGAGGACGAAAACTATAAATTTCAAATTTCTGACAAGAATAAATTTCAACCATCAGACACTACCATTCCATTCCATGCTTTTACCTTCTCAGTTAGATGTCACACTTCACTCCCAACCGTTCATTCAGAAGAGTGGGAACCGGAACTCAGCCGGCCACTCAGCAGAATATTTACATGAATCAGGTCATGATAATGACCGTCATAAAGTGACAGACAAAGCAGTAGTGACAACCACCATGCTTATAATTAATCAGTCAGTAACATCGGGACTCCGGCACGGACGTGACCAGAAGTACAGGGGGTCAGTAATCTAACCGGTCCGCCAATCCTAACAGTTACCAAAATTTTCAGCCTTGTTCGAATTCATCCAAGAAATCAGTCAAGACATAAGTCTCGGGTATCATTTCGGAAGACCTTTCAGGACCCCAGTTACGATACACGTCATACGAATCTTTATAAAAATACGAGTCAGAACACATAACTCCAGTATGTTTCTAAACCAGGCCTCAGAAATTCAGGGTACCCTTCAGAAAGGGGTATACCCGTTCTATTATGCCACGCATGAAACAGATCATTAAAATTCAGTCATCACACTAGATTATTATTCAGATTAAGCACACAGTAATCATTATGTGAGGTTACAGACGAACACATTCAGTGAAAAGTCGCCTTGTTTACTTCGCGTATTCCTATGTTAGCTTTATCTCAAACCAGGTAATTATCTGACTCTCACCCAGAGAGGACTCGACAGTATCACCATATTTATTAAAGCCTTATTTTCAGCTAACGACGAGATCCGTCTTACTAAATTCAAAATATATTCACTATACTTTCGGTCAGAAAATCAGCACGAATTATTTCTGCCTTACAAGCGCGTGACTATCAATCCATAGCTACGAAGACTGTTACCTACATGTTAAACCTTTTGAAATTCCTTAAATTCATGATCAGCAGATTATTTTAGAGTTCCAGATATAATCTCAGAAAGTTTTCAAGAAATTCCTCCCTAACCACGAGACAGAAATTTAACATCGAGCTAGTCTCAAGAACAGACCCTGTTTTCAGAACTCTTGATCACAGGGATTTAGCTAAGTTAAAAGAGTTGCAATTACTGCAAGAGTTACCAAAATTAGGCTTTATTCGCCCTAGCGCACCATCGAAAAATTTATCAGATCACCATTCCTAATCGATATTATTCCACGAATAGAAAGTTCAAATTGACCTACTACGAGGTGTCTTAAACATTCTTCCAGAAAAATTCAAGATTATACCACCATCAGTGGTGAGGGAAGAACATAATGTTCTTCAGACCGTTGATGCACATATTACAGTCTCTCTATAAATTTTGACTTATACATCTAGTCTCCCTAATGCTCCAGCTATAGTATGAAAATTTATGAATAAATTTTTCCTTGATTTCTCATACAAAAATTGGCAGTACATTCATTGATAACATTCTGATCTGCTAAATTTTAGAGAAGAACACGAGAATCATCTTCTCATAGTTGTACCAAATCTTCGATAGGAGAAAACCTTATATACAGATGTACAGATATGAATTCCAGATGAACAAAGTGGAATTTCTGAGCATTCTACCTTAGCAGAAAGAAGCTTCAAACAATGCTGCGAAGGTGAAGGCCATCACCTGATGGTCCCGACTGACGCCTGTGAACGTAGTATAAAATTTCTAGAACTCGATGGACTGCTACCGCAGAAATTGCTGACAGTTCTCACTAAAAATTCTTCCAGGACTATTCAACCAGATTTCCACCAGAAAGTTCCATAATTCCAGACAAAACTTTAAATAGAATCCGCATCACACATTGATGCAGCTATGTTCATACCTAGATGCCTGACATAGCGCTGGTTCAAGATAAAACGCCGTCATGTCAGTGAGTTACTATAATCCTTAAAAATTTCTGGACAGAAATGAGACGAAATTCCACGAAATTGTTATCAGCTACCACAGACTCAGGAAAAGTATAATACTATCTAGGTCATTGTCGACCATGTAATCAACCTACGCATTTTCTTTCATCCGAAAGGATTACGCAGTAGCGAACCTGCAGAAAATTTTAGCAGTAAATCATACGAATTCAAGACATTCCATTGACCATAACATCAGACAGAATTCATGTTCACGAACATGTGTATGTTTACGTTCACTTACGTTCATGTTTATTTTCACTATCACGTTTACGTCTCATTCGCGGTATGATGCCGTTTCAGTTCATCTTTTATGCTATCTCATAAAATAAGCTCACGTTTGTGTTCATAACATTTTTTACGTTCAAGTTCGTGTGCCATTTCACGATACACGTTTCTCAGTTTATTACCGAATACGGTTACAGAAAGCTTGGGAAATCAGACTCAAGTTTAGCACAACTATTCCATAACCAGGCAGACGTTTCACATCTCAGGCCGTATCGTTTGGCATTCATTCATCAGTCATCATACGTTCATGATATGTTCTAGTATCACGTTCACAGTATGATTCACGTATCACATCGATTATATATTCCATGCCCAACATTCCACATATAATTGTGAACCACGTTCACAATTGCTCTCGTAGCACGTTCACAATTATTCACATAGTTCATCCCTATATATTTCAGCAGCTTGCTCAGAGTTATCAATGTTATCTTTTCAGAATATTTACACGTATCGTTTCATGTATCATACATGCTATAGTTATTCAGTCTATCAGATTCAGAAAGTCCACCTTAAATATGGAACCAGAAGCTATTCAGCGTCATCAGGACAGGGTCATCAGGATCAAGATTTTATTTATTATGTTAGACCTTTGAAGGAATCGTTTCGAGCGGGAGGCCACTCGAAACGAAGGAGTCCATCTGGACCTCTCATTATTTTCTTCAATAAATTCAGTTATGTTCTTTCAGTCATGTCAGGTTTATACCTATCAACAGCATTATGTCTTAGTTAGAAGACAAATTATCCTTCAGCTTATTTGTCTTCTCAGTTTACGTGTTCTTTCAGTCCTTATAACTTCATCAGCTTATTATCCTTAATTCAAGGACGAATTTCTCCTTTTTAGAGGGGAAGATTTGTAAAACCCAGTATGGTCGTATCCTTAATTCGGGGACGAATTATTGTTTTTAGAGGGGAAGAATTGTAAAACCCGTATTTAAAAATCAGAACATTTAAATACGCAGTTTAATTTTAATAAACTATATATGTATTAATTATTAGACAGAGATAAAAACGCAGAAAATAAATACGCAATCCCAGTTTATATAAAGACTATAAATATTACAGTTTATTCAGATAATAAGTATCCAGTCTCAAAAAATATTACAGACGAATTAATAATTTTTCAGAAATAATTAAACGTTAATAGTAAATACGCGTAGTCTCAGTTTATTTAAATATTACAAATGATTAATTATTCAGAAAATAATTATTAAGTTACAGAATATATTACGCATGTATCATTATACGAAAAATAATTATCGCGATTCTGAAATAAACACGAGAAATAAAAACAAGCATTCACGACGTTTATTGAAAAAAAAAAGAATAAGAAAAGAAAAGGCCTAAGGGCCGGTTTGGGCTAAAGAAAAGAACAAGAAAAGAATTTGGGCCTTGGAGCCCAGCCCCCCAAAGGAAAACAAACGGGAGTGATATTCCCTTTCTCTCAAACAGGTTACGAACAAAAAAAAAAAAAAAAAAAAAAAAACGGTTTAGGGTTCTTGTTGGCCGCCGACAGAAAAAGACAAAGAGAAAGGGGGTGCGATTGTTTTTTTTTTCAATCTCCATATTCGTATATTGTTGCTGCTCCTTAATCACGTCTTAGGTATTTCATCCTCCTTTGTCTTATAACAATAACGAATTAAAGGGGGTTTACATCAAGATTTTATAAAAATATTGAAAGTAATCAAAGGATTAAACAAAACTTAGGTTGTATTTTGTGTGGGTGTCACGAGAACCGAGACCTAGAAGGTCTCGGTGTGATTTGGGGAACCAGCCGCGACCATTAAGGTGCGGGGTGGTGTTTGTTGTGAGACGGCAGCCACCAAAAAGGTCCACCAGGGATGGTTTTGTTCAACAACATGTGTCTTAAACCTAGCAGGGGCATCGAGTACTAAGGGGGTGTTGTTTATATGTGCAGCGGGTAAAAACAGGGCAGTAAGGGTGTGTTTGGGTTTAAATTGCAGTAAGGGTGTGTTTGGTTTAAGCAGTGGGGACAGAAAACACTGGCGGTGGAAACTTATAAAAAACAGTGGGAATTATATAACTGACAGTGGGAACTTAAACAGAAACAGTGGGAACCACGGGGTGATTGTCAGCAGCAAGGGAGCCGGGTTGCTTAACCCGAGACATGGGTGTCTCGGGGAGGGTTTTTAGCACGAGTTTTCGGGATCACAAATGATAATAAAAGCGAGGAATTATTTAAATTAGTTAAATCATTTCATAAATGGGTTTTATAAATAAAGTTAATTATGTTGTTTTGTTTTATTAATTTTGTTAGTAAAATTAAATTGATATTAACTTTATTTTTCTTTTAACTATTTAAAACGTGGAATTTCGTAACGATTTTACCTTTCAAAGAAACTAAATTGGAAACCAATTCTAATTCAGGAAACTTTGTATTTATAGCAGATTTCTATTTTTAGTAATATCATAAATTCATAAGGTATATTATATAGTAATCAACAATACAGGAATACACTTATCGGTAACATTATTGAACAGTCAGAACTGACCAGATTATATACGATCAGTATTTCAAGAATAATTCTAATCCAACGAAAACAGTAAGAGCAGTAAAATAAATAAACGTCAGACAACTTATTTTCGCGTCCCTTATTTATGTAGTATCCGTGAAGTCAGATTCGATCCGTCAGCTTTCAGTCTTATTTCAGCACTGGACACGAGGTACGGATTTCCGTCCTTTCAGTAACGACTTCCTTTCTATGCATGATTAGGATTCCCCGTCTTCAGCCAAATGTTTTTCCCCAGTATATGTTTAAGCTTATCAGTAATCATATTAATAATAAAATAAATTGCCTGAGCATTATATACAAGCATGATTAGTTTATGTACTAGTTACGGAGGTACCGTAACCACGACACTAGAGGCACCGGTGTCGTGACTCACATGCAGGAGAGTGATATCCTGCATCGTCCCACTCAGCTTAGCTTGGCCATTTTATCAGTATTATTATTAGTGGGGCGTATGGATGCATCCTAGGCTTATAAGTGTTTCATGTTATCAGGGTGAATGTGGTGTGTGCTCTACATCCTTCACATTGGAGCTGATCCCTCCACCCAGTACAGTTATTTAGAGGTCACCCCTCTACAGCATGATGAGGTCACCCCTCCAGTTATTCATGCAACGTTGTTACAACACATGACCTATATAAGCTCTGGCAATTAAAATATAGTAAATGCATGTTTCAGATTTAACAGATAACAGTTTAGCTTTATTATTTATAAATCAGCCTTTACAGATTATACACAGATTTCCACTGCAACTTTACTTATCAGTCTTACAGCTTCAGTATTTTACCATCTGTTTCATTTCAGTAGTTCCTTATCATGTTTTACATCCGTTCACTGAGCGTTATGCTCAGCCGTAGTTCCTTTCATGTTCTAACGGCAGGTACACCAGGACGCTTTTAGGATTCTAAGAGCACGTGCATTTGGGATGGAAGCTATCCAGACTTCTTATTTTATGCACTTACATTATTCTGCTTATTTGGACATTGTTTAGTCCTTTCTTTCAGTATTTTATTTTTCATGTTTTGAGCTAAGGTTGGATTACCGATGTTTGATTCCGGTATTTCTGTTATGGTCATTTAATGTTTTAGTGCATTTACCTTATGATTTGATGACACGCCATAAATACACGTAACGGTCCACTTAACCAAGTGGGGTGTCAGGCAAATCCCACATCGGCTGTGGCCAGGAGAGATCCATGGTTCATAAGATAACAATCGCCTTCTCATGACACAACGCGTTTTGTGGTCTACTGTAAGTGGGGTTCTTAGGAACTGGCAGTTAAGCGTGCTCATGGAAGAGTAGTACTGGCTTGGGTGACCTGCCGGGAAGTCTTCACAAGAGGGCCACAAAGCAAAGCCGTGAGCCTGCGGGCAAAGCGAACAATATTGTGGTCTGAGTAGGCGGGATGTTACAAGTGGTATCAGAGCCACTCCTGAGCCGTTCGGGATGGTGGGGCAAACCTCATCGAGGACGATGAGTCCCGAAGGGGGGGTGATTGTGACACCCCAGGCAAATCCCACATCGGCTGTGGCCAGGAGAGATCCATGGTTCATAAGATAACAATCGCCTTCTCATGACACAACGCGTTTTGTGGTCTACTGCAAGTGGGGTTCTTAGGAACTGGCAGTTAAGCGTGCTCATGGAAGAGTAGTACTGGCTTGGGTGACCTGCCGGGAAGTCATCACAAGAGGGCCACAAAGCAAAGCCGTGAGCCTGCGGGCAAAGCGGACAATATTGTGGTCTGAGTAGGCGGGATGTTACAGCTCATGACCGAGAAAATTGATTTTCCTGTTGTGAATGATAAGTTATCATCCGTGATCAACTTTCCTTTCTTTGAATCACGAGTCACAATCTGAGGTAATTGTAAATCATTGAAATAAAATGTTTTGAAAAATATTTACAACTTTCATTCGAGCTTTATGTACACACCCGTGTCGTTATTGAGCGAAATATCTAGGTACGTCAATATTATCGATACTGAAAGACATGTCGAGAAGAATATTTTTGGTATTTTGAAAGTTTTTCCATTTTTTATTTTTTTTTCTATGGATATTTACGTTTTATTATATTTTTGTGTTTTCTCAAGTTTTTCGAAAATAATCCAAAATAGATTTTTGTACAACAGAAGAAGGTGATACTGAATGTACAGAATTGGAACCCTTTGAAGAAGAAGTGGGTTCAGAATCCGCTGTTGTACCTGCAATGACAGAAGAAGAACTTGCACAAATACTAGAGTTAGGTGTAACAAATTCCTTTTCGACATTCATAACATTCGCATTCGTGCTTGCGCAGGTTTCATCACTCATCTCTATTGGAATCCACTTAAGACCAACTTTCGTGAAGATCCGACCCGCTGGTTTCCACTGAAGACTAGATTTAGGAGTAGTTTTCTCTTGCACAGCGGAAGACTTCTTTGGAGAGAAACTATGTCCTCTTTGAATCCACGTTTCAGATTTGGTGTGGTTGCTTTTCTTTGTGACGAATTTGTATCTCTTTGTTGTCTTATGGGATTCTGTATTCGATCTCCGTTCAAAGGAACGAGATTTGACCTCATAGAGGTATTGCAAAATGCAATGGTCATGATTTCCATTATGAATGCCCTTTTTGCAAGTGGGACATACAGGGAATTTGGGATTCATGAAAGTACTTGTATTCCTTTGTTTTCCAAATCGTTCAGGCGTAGTGTTTGAAACACGACTATTCATGGATGGTTTCCAATTCCTAGATTGCTGAAGAGGGATCCTAGGTTTTGGTTGACTACCATTAGGAGTGTGTGGAACTCTAGCAAGATTTGGTGAACTAGGTTTTTCGTAGACGGGTTTGTCTTTCTGAATCTTCCCTTTTTGTTTCGAATCCTCTAGGTTGTGGGTATGAACGAGGTCACTTGAACCTACTGAATCCTTTGTGGACGTGAATGTCACACGTTTTGGAGGAGTCCTAGAGGTGCTAGGTGCATTCACATGATTGGGTTTAGCAACAGTGTGCTTTCTAAATGGAGGAACATAGGGTGATATGGATGGTTTTGGAACACTTGGTTGCACATCAATCTTAGGGGGTAACCTAGATTTCATATGATAAGAATTGGAGAACGGAGTCGGTTTTCCTAAGATAGAAGGCTTTGGATCCTTGTAGGCATTGGGTTGTCGAACAACAGGTTTCACAACTTTAGGTTCCACAACTTTCCCACCCATCTTAGCAACGAGTTTCTGCAACTCTGCTATCGCCCTTTCCCTGTCTTGTAACTGAGCTTTCAACCCTTTAATTTCCAGATTCTGTTCATTCATTTCTCGAAACGTTTGGGAAAGTTTTTCTTGCAATTTATTATCATGTGGAAAACTACCAACGTCTTTTTACAAAGCAAGTTCAAGAGAATGACAATGTTTTTGAAGGAAATCAGTTTTGTGTTGAAGTAACTCAAAAGCCTTTTTATCAACATTTTCTTTACGTTTCGAAAGCTCAATTTCAAGATGCTCACATTCTTTGATCTTATCAAGATATTTGCATGCAACATCAGAATATTCATCAATATCAGCACAAGATGTAAAATAAGCACACATAACATCGTTAGAAACACATTCTTGCAATAGTAAATCATATTCATCTGAAAAATCAGACTTCTCCATTTGAAGATCTTCAATGTGTTTCTCAAGAGATCCAACATATTTTAAGTCATCATACATTTCAGTCCGAATGAACTCCTCAAGTTGAAGAACAGTTTCTTTAATCAACGCCGTGTTTGGAATTAAGAGTTCTTTCACAAGCAAGGTAATATCTTGAGGAATCGGACGTGTCCACTCAACATTTTCACGTTTAGCCCAGTCTCTTTCAACAATAGATTTGACATTATCTATGTGGTGTTTAAGAATACCTAATGTTTTCCTACTCTTGCTTTTAGATTCATCTAGAGGGAGGTAGTTTATGTATTTGTAAACATTAGATTTCTTAGGGGAAAATGCTTTCTTCCATTGAAGTCTCTTTTGTTTGCATTCTAAAAACACTTCCTCACGGGTTGTCTGAGTTTCTTTGTTGAAAAGACCATAAAGACTATTCTCATAAGCATAATTATATGATTTTACAAACTCCTTATTGACAAGTGATTGACTATCATCATCCCAAAGGGCAGTCTCTTCACTATCGGAACTAACAGGCATACAATCAAGACCGGTTCTTTCAGTCTCATCAAGATAAAGACATAGGTTCGCAGCTTGAGCTTTGGCAAGGTACTCAGGACTTGCAAAGCTAGCTTGACCCTTAAACATCGACGGAGGTGCTAACATTATTACGGATTGAATAGAATCATGCGTTTTATAAACAACTTTCTTCAAAAATTCGACTTGTTCTTCTAGTTTCGTTAGTTTTTCGGTTTCTTTATCATATCTACTTTTGAAGTCTTGTTTTAACGCATCAACCTCTTGTTTCTCATCCTCAAGAATTTTAGCAGAATCGGTAGTGGTCATAGAGAGATTTTGTTCAAGTTCATTAACTTTGGTATTGGCAAGGTACGTTTTTTGACGTTCATCCATTAAGAAAACATTATATTGACGCTTCTCTTTGGCTAATAACTCAAGAGTTATATTATATTTGTTTTCAAAATCGTCCTTTTGACTTTTTAACGCACTTCCCTTGTACCCCTCAAGCTCTTTGGTTTTCTGAAGAAGCTCAGCCCTATTACTTTCAAGGGTCTCATTAGATTTAATTACAGCGGCTTTGCATTCTTTAAAGTTTTGAGTGAGCGCTGCGTTTGCCTTCTTTAATTGTTTGTGACGCTTTCTAGTTTCATTGACATCTTTTTGTAAACTACCAATTAAATTAGCAAGCGCGACACGCTCCTCATCATCATACTCATTTGCATGTTGATCATCCTCAAACTCATTATTGCACATGTCTGATGAATTGGGTGTGGTATTGCTATCAACCTTTTCTGTCATACATGTGTCAATAAGGTTTGTTGTTTGATCACTATGCTCATGCGTATTGGCATGGGCAAACACATTAAATTCAGCATTGTGTACCTCTTCCAATGGCTCAGAATCGTAAACAGGACCATTATCATAGGAAGGTGTATTGCTGATGACATTCTCAGAGTCGATGTGTTGTTTTACAGAGCTGCTGTTGTCTTTCACAGAGCTGTTGTCATCATTCCCTGAACTATGCGTTGGAGTCTCATATCTGCAGCTTGTAGTCTCAATATCTGATGCGATACCACAACTGGTATGAAGTCTGTCATCAATCGTTTGTTGCATCTGTATTGTGTGATTCACATAGGTTACAATGAAGTCGATGTTGCGGGTTATCCGATCTTTGTATGATAAAGCATCCATTCCATGATATCGCTTGAAGCACTCGTTGGTGAGCGAAGACTTGATGAAGTTAGAAGTAAACATCGTTTCAAGTGATGTCTTGAGATCAATGAAAGTGATCTTGCATTCACTAGCAATGATTCTTTCGTTGACAAATTGTGTTTGAAGTTTATCCATAGCATGAGTGAATGTTTTGCTGAATGTGCCAGTGGATTCAAGTAAGTCGAACAAGACTTTTGAAAGGTGCTGAAAAGAATCTTGAAGTACTCTAAAACCGTCCATTGCATTTTTTCTCAAGAAATATATCTGTTGTTGTAGTCGTCCCATTTCAAGGTCTTTCACGTCTGAACTTTCAGTAACCGCATTACTCGTTGGCATGATGATCGTCTCTCTCTGTTGATGAAGTGACGTTAGATCTTAAGTAGATATGGTGTGATTGGTGTGTGGTTGCAATTTCGAAAATTCCGATTTTTTCTCAGTCCGACAATAAATTCCTCAGTCCGACAAAACGGTAAACTGAAAATTTTGTCTTACCAAATTTTGAAATCAAGTCCGAAAAAGCCAAAAACTAATAGGGAAAAATTTTGAAAAGTGAAAAATTTTGACAAAAATAAAACCTAAAAATGGCCTAAAAATTTGAATTTTGGTCCGAAAATTTGAATTTTTGGTCGAAAATTTTTTCGCATCGCCAAAATTTGAAATCGAAGGATAAATGGCCTAAAAATGGTATTTTTTGTGAAACGATTTTCCGAACCTAATCTAGATAGTGGCTAAGTCTAAAAATGCTTCAGTCAAAAATACCATCAGACATTTTCAGAATAACTGACATTTTCGGAATAATGGATGTTTTCAGAGATTTGAGGATCTTCGGAATAAACTTCGGAATAATCACTTCTTCGGAATAATCTTCGGAATAATCACTTCTTCGGAATAATCACTTTTTCGGAATAATCTTCGGAATAATACCTTCTTCGGAATAATCTTCGGAATAATCACTTTTTCAAAGAAAAAGATCTTCGGAAAAATGATGTTTTCAGAAAAACAACTTCTTCGGAATATCAATATTTTCAGAAAAAACAACTTCTTCGGAATAATGATGTTTTCAGAAAAAGAGACTTTTTCGGAATAATCTTCGGAATAAATGGATTTTGAGAATTTTCTTCGGAATAAATGGATTTTCAAAATTTTCTTCGGAATAAGTGCTTTTTCGGAATGTTGATATTTTCAGAGAAAATTTCAGAAAAACCCACTTTTTCAGAAAAATAAACCCTTATCCGAAAATCCTTTTTTCGTAATAATTAACCCTTTTCCGAAAAACTGAATTTGGAATGATCTTGAAACAGTAAACTAACCGTAACTCCAAAATGAATCCAAACACCTCAAAATCTTGCGATTTTGACCACGAAAACCAAACTAAATCCCTACCAAATCGATATAAATGATTTATATCAAGATTTCTAGCCTGAAAATACTAAACAAAAATTTAATTCGGGATGATTTATATGGAAAAATCAACCGAATCAAATTTAAACCAAACAACCAAACACAATCTACCCCGTGGCGATTGATACCAAATGTTGTCCCAAATTATTATAATGATTAATGATAGAAAATAGATGAAAAGAGATGGATTCCTAGAGAGAGAAAGTAGTGAGAGAAAGTAGAGAGAGAGAGGTGATTTAACTTAGTGAATATTAGATTAGAAGAAGATTAGATACAAAAATGACCATTCACCCTCCTAACATGCTAGGAGGATAGTATATATAGTCCACCCACATGCGGGCTTTAATGGGCTATATATTGGGTCGGGCTTGTCTTTTGGACTTTGATTAGTTTAAATCCAAGCCCGTAAACCACGACTAATTAACTACTTATTACAACGTTCTAATAAATATTACAATAGAAACCTATGACCGAACATTCTTGTTTGACTCAATATTTTGAGGCTAACAATATTGTACTTACGTAGAACAATAAATATACAAGTACCCCAAAAGCGTGAAAACGTAACCTTGATTCGGGATTTCATCACTCGATCATTGTATTCGAATCTAAAGCAAAAGTTTAAAGTCAAAATAGATAAATACTTTCGTGAGGCTTAATTTCAATTAACATAAACTATAAGGTGGGTATAAGGCGATTGTATTTCACGACCTAAGGGAAAAAGGCTCTTAAGTGCTTAGTACCGCCTCTTTCCTCCGCTTGCTTGTGCGTGTTTTGAGAAAGAGGGCTAATCGAGGGTTTGCCGCCCAAGTATTATCTACGTATATTGTATTTTCTTATTTACAAGATTAAACCATCTTGAACGTTTTGGTGTTCCACCAACGTTCTAAAGTCATCGAAGGCGTTCACTCCACGTGATCGTTTTCATTCTTTGAGGCTCCTTTAATCGAGAAATCTATTCGAGGAGAGATTAGATTTGAGTGTACGTAATACACAAAAAATCCAAAAAAAATTAAAAACATTCCAAAAAAAAATTGAAAAATCGAAAAACACCAAAATAATCTTCTTTGCTACCTCCATTCTACGCTTAGTGCATGTGCACTCGATCGAATGATTATTCTAATTATAGCGACGCTTTGAATCGACGCAATCATAATCGAAGGAATCGACGACGTAGACGAGACTTAGAAACCGACGTTCCTAATATCGTTGTTGAAGAAACCTTAGACGAGATGGCCAACAATCGTTCGATGATGGAATTGCTCCAAGCGCCCACCGAGGGTTATGGAGACACGATCGTAATTCCCGTTATCGAAACAAAGAATTTTGAGATTAAGAGCGGAATGCTTTCGTTGATTCAAGCTACTAAGTTTCGAGGTCGCGAAGCCGATGATCCTCACGACCATATTCGGAATTTTGATCGTCTTTTAGCCACGAGCAAGTTTAAGAACGTCGACACCGATGTCGTCAGGCTTATGCTTTTTCCGTACTCACTCGATGGTGCCGCCAAGGATTGGTACGAGAAAGAGCCACCTAATTCTATAATTACGTGGAAGGATCTCGTTTCCAAGTTGGTTAATCATTTTTCCCACCGTCTAAGACGACGTTTTTCAAAAATGAAATTACGAGATTTGAGAAAAAACCGAATGAATCTTTTAGAGACGCGTGGGATCGTTTTAAGGAATTGCTTAGGAAATGTCCTCACCATGGATTTTCCGAGTTGCACCAAATCGATACGTTTTACAACGGTCTTAGTTTTCAAGAACAAGATTCGTTGAATTCCGCCGTCGGTGGCAACTTTTTGTGTAAAATTCCGAAAGATGCATTGATGATTATCGAGAATCGATCCAAGGTTTACCAACTCCGCAACGCACCAAGTGTTGCCAATGTCGCCAATGTTAGTAATTCTAATCGCGACATTGAGAGGGTTGATGCGAAAGTCGACAAGCTAACGAATGTGTTTACGTCTTTTCTCGTCGAAATGCAAAAGAAAGACGCTCCCGCTACGGTGAAAGCTGTTGAGGCTTCGTGTACGTTTTGTGGTGGACATCATATTTATTACGAGTGTGCGGCTACGGATGGCCAAACGTCGAATGTAAGTGCGTTAAACAACATTTTTTCTAATCAAAATCAAAATAAAAACGGTCCATCGCAACAAGGCAATTATAACCAAGGCAACAATTTTAATCAAAATCGTAACAATTTTCAAGGAAAGAATCAACAAGGGAATTTTCAAAACCAAGGTTATAATCAAGGTCGGAATTTGACTTAGCAAAATCGAGACAACAATCAAAACTCGAGTTTTTCAAACAACAACAATCAAGGAAACAATTTTTCAAGTGGGAATCAAAACAATTTTCAAAGAAGTAATCAAAACCAAGGGAACTTTAATTCAAATCAAATAGTTCGTCAAACGATTTTCAAAATTACATGAAATCGAATGAGGCTAAGATAAGACGATTAGAGGGAGAAATTGGTACTTTGAAAAACGATTTTTCTAATACTTTGAAACTTTAAAACACGAAGATTGAGCAAGGACAAATTGATATTAAAAAGATGTTTTCAGCTATTATGAACAAAGCCTCGGGTACTTCGTCGAGTTCGTTACCTAGTGACACCGTTTCAAATCCAAGGAACAATGTAAAGCCGCCTCGTCTCGTGGAAAAAGTCGTGTGATTACCCCTACCCTTGATGGATTTCGAGTTGTTCCTTCTTCTCAACCCTCGACTTCTAAGACGTCTTATTGTTCTAAAGTTCATTGGGTGAATGTGGCGACCAAGGAAAAGAATGCACACCCTCGTGTACCTCAAATTCCATCCACGGTTCAAAAAGAGAGTTTTATCGACCTTAACCAAGTAACCCTTGAAGAAACTTGTGCATCGATCCTTCTTAAAAAAACCCAAAAGGCATATGCCGAGAAAGGAAGATGATCCGGGCCAATTTCTATTACCTTGTGATTTTTTCCAAGATTGAGGGATGTTTAGCCCTTGCCGATTTAGGTGCTAGCATCAGTCTCATGCCTCATTATCTTTATAAATTGATGAGATTGCCTAGACTTACCCCCACGAACATGACAATCGAGCTTACAAATTGTACAACATTAATACTAATACATGGTTTTGCCAAGTATAAAAATTTTGTTCGTTGAATCCGGTGTAATCGAGTTGATCCGGTTAATCGTGTGACTCAGTTGTTTTTGGTGGAAAATAAAGAAGTGCGATTATCTATTTAAAATTAAAAGTAAAATGTAAATGAAAATATAAATGTCGTTGAGTAAAAGTGGAAGCTTTGAAATTTAAACTAAAAATCAATACTTAAAAATAAATGACGAGAAATTAAATCTTTTAAAAGTAAAATTTAAAAACCTAATAAGAATGCAAACTTAAAATAAATCTTAGATAAATCAATTAAAATAACACTAGAGAAAATTGGTGGGAAAAATAAAGATTTAAAAATAATACTGAAAATAAGAACCAAATCTAAGTCGGGAAACTAGATGCTAAACCTAAGTCAGAATCCGTATACTAGACCTAATCCGGAATATGAATAGTTAACCTAATCCGGAATCCAAATTGCTATACCTAATCCGGGATCCTGGTTCTCAATCTAATTCGGAATCCAAGCCTTGAATGTAATCCGAAATCTGTGGTATTCCTGACCTAATTCGGAAAGGGAGTTCTACACGTAATTCGGAATGCAGGCTTCTAGGTCTAAGTCGGGATAGTCGTTCCATACCTAGTTTGGAATACATGTTCCATACCTAGTTCAGAATACTTGATATCCCCACGTAATCCGGAATCCACACCTGAGATCTAATTCGGAATCAGCTGTTTTGAACTAATTTGGGAAAAACAATTTACACTCAAGTCGGAATATGCATTACACACCTAATTCGGGATAAGGACAAATGCAAGTAGTTCGGGAAACTAGGGTTTTGGGATAACCCGGATTATAAACAGTAATAAGCAAAATGTAAAAATAAACTAGAAATCAAATAAGAACTTTTTTAAAAACTTAACCAAATCAAGTTTTGAAAAAAAGCTAATAAGCCAAAATTTAAAAACATTCAAAAACACTAAATAATCAAAATATTTAAAATCAACTTTAAAAAAAATAACTAATAAGCACTTAATTAAAAATAAGAAATATGGCACAATAAGCACAAAAGACTATAAGCTATAAAAATCAAACACATCAAAACCAATAAGCACAATCATCAATCAAACAAAGAACATGATTAACAAACTACGTGATTATCAAAATTAAACAAGATTAAAAATAAAGAAAGGTAGAATGAGAATGATTAATGAAAAGCTTGAAATTAAGATTAAAATTAAGGATTCAAAGACAAGATTAATGTAAGAAACTTAAAACATGAAAGAAAAGCTAGAGAGAGAAAGTAATATTAAGCTACTCCTAATTACCTTACAAAATAAAACTAACTAAAAATAATCTAACTCCCTCTTAATGACACATTAGGAGGGTATTTATAGGAGGAGGGAAAAATGTGTTGATGCTTTCTTCTTTCTTCTCGTCTTTAGTCTTTGACAATAAACTCGTCATTCACGACTTTGTCTCGGGATTTATCGATAAATAAAATGAACTCGTCTTCTAATTTCTTCATTAATTAGACTTGGTTCTTCGACTTTGTTAAACTTCCGTCTTTAGACTTTTTCTTCGATAAATCTTCAGAATAGGCCTTTGACTTCCGTTCTTTTTGCACTCTTGATCTTTTGACATCGTATTTTGTCTTTTTCTTCGATAAAAGCCGTGAAAGCCCATGTTTTCTTCCTTTTTCATCTTTTGGTCCTAAAACACAATAAAAACACAAACCACGCATAATTCCGACTTTTATGACATTAAATATACGTTTTGGCTTGGTTATTATTATAGTTAAGTGGTAAAAGGATGGGTGTTTTCACACCTATCAAATCCCCTACACTTGACCATTGCAATGCCCTCATGCAATGCATTAGTTACAAAGCAAGATTTACATTTTCCATCATAATTAACCCACCTTGGCCTTTATTAAATACAAGACATTAAGGAAGCTTAAAGAGATAGAAAATTAAAAAATATTTGAAGGAAGAAAACAAGTAAAGAGATCGAAGACTAACATTAGGGCTTTGGATGTCATGAATGTTTATCACCCTCAAGTTTCACGTTCCCTATACCAAGCTTAAAAACAAGATCGTTGTTATTATTAGTTAGCAAACTAACACAAACTCATGTGGCTCAATTATTTGCTTAGACCCCCTTATTCCTAGGTGTATCTCTTATATTTTATTGTTGTCTTGAATGATCACAAGGATGCATTGTTGACTTATTTTGATAGTTTATTTAGGCCGAAAATAAAGTAGGACGATTTAATCAATAGTTAGCTAAAGGACAAAATCTTTTAGAACTGCTTCTAGGGACCTCATAAAGTTCATATCTTGGCATAACTCGCTTCACGATTTGAGACCTTTCTCGGACCGATATTTGGCATTAACTTCATACTTCAAATCTTGAGAGACGATCTTGAAATAATGGTCTTCTCTTCATAATAGGAATTTCTTCAATTGAAGTTTTGAGATATTCTTAATACTTGGACTACGACTTCTTCATTTTTCTCCAATCTTTATTTGGGATTTTGATATACAACGATCCGCCTCCTTTTAGGACTTGGATCTATTTATCCTCATACCTTGCTAGGGTCTTTTCGGATAGACTTCTCCATGATCTTTAGGGGAGTATTTGCTTTTCATCGTGTGTCTCGATCCTTCATATTGATTTTTGATAAATGATTCTTCACATCACTTTATATCGTTAGCAACAAAATGTAGCCCTCATGCCTTGTTAGGGCCTTTTCAGACTCGCCAATCTTCGCATCCCGCTTCAATAAGTTATGCCTTGGCTATGAACTCTAATTAATACCGAGCAACTTTTAAACGATCTTTTGTTAGAACCTAAGTAACTTTTTAAATCGTACGACCTTACTTATTGCAATTATGTTTATCAACAAGCGACGGGAGAAAAAGCTCATAATTAACTCACATAAATTCATGAAATAATACCAAACTTATAATTGACTCTATTGTCTCTCGTTCTCCACAATTTAAAATCTCAAGGAATGAGACTCGTGGATGCTTAGCTAATTAAGTCAAAGTTTTGGGTTTTTAAGTCATCTATAGGATCTTGCAACTTCTTAGACTTTTTCAAGTTTTAGAATTCGCATTTTAAAGTTCCCTTGATAAACGACTTTCTAGGATCAATAATAGGAACTTGCGAGAAGTTCTTGTTCTTAACCTGTAAGAATTAAGACTTTCGCGTTTTAAAGTTCCCTATATAAAAGCCTAGCAAAACTTGACTTAAACACGTTAAGGATACTAGCTAGAGTAAACTTGGATAAGTAAACTCGGGTTGTGTCAAAAGATTCATGACGGGCCTAATATATCAAAGACATCTAAACTTATTAAAAACATTTTATTAAAATTTATTCTAATGAAAGAAAATAACGATAACAAAAGAAAAACAACGAGGCCAAAATAGATCAAAAATTTTGAAAAATATCGAAAAATCAATTTTCCGGCTAAAATGAGGACAAATACAAGTAAAAGCCCACTTAACTTCGATAGAAGTCCCCCCTACACTTAATATAAACATTGTCCTCAATGTTTAAGCATGTGGGAGTAAAATCCCCTACACTTAGGACATTGTGCACGTTGTTTAAATGTCGCTAAGGAAGAGACAACTAAAGTGATTTGTATTTTAATATTGAAGAATATAAAATAGTGAATCAAAAGAGTTTAGGATAGAACCGGGAAGACAGATACACGAAATCACGGGTCATCAAAAGTCATCAAGAGTGGAACTTTGAAAGTTCGAATCCCTGCACATGATAAGAAAGAAAACAACAAACACATACTAGGGTCTCCCCCTACACTCATTATAAAAACGGATAAAAAGGATAGATACTCGGGTTGCCTCCTGAGAAGTGCTTGTTTTTGTTCACCGAGTCGTGAGCCTGACTCGACCTTGATTAGCATGGTAAGAACCTTGAAGAACATCCACCGGGGTCAAATACATAGTTTTCATCCATCAAGTAGCACAAGCTTAAGGTGAACAAGGCAAGCCAAAGAAGAGTAGGTAAGGTTCCCTTAAGCAGTTGTTGAGCACGGTGGTAGAAAGTATGATGAAGTGTAAGCATAGCTCCATTGTTTCCAAAAATCTTTCCTTTTATTTCATCAGATGGATACTGAGATAGCTTAAAAATCGTGATATCTGGATCGAACACCTTTTCCTTTAGGGGAAAATAAGACTCAGGCTCAGTAGACCTTGAAGAAGATCCGCTCATAAATCACACAATCTCATCTGACGAAGGTGGATAGAGAGGTGTTAAAACATAAGTACTGCGGATGGCGGTGTCTTCCGGTTTCTTCTCCTTTGAAACGGGATTCTTAATATCCGAAGTAGGATAAAAACCAAAATTAAAGTCCAAAAGAGGAGAATCATTCTCATTGGAGAAGTACGTATTGAGAAAAGTAGCAAAATCTTCCTCAAATGAGTAATCATCCAAAGTAGGATCAAGCATTGTTGGTGGAGGATCTTCATCAAAAGTAGGAGTAAGGTCATCATGTTAAGAATCACTCGAAAGAGTATCAACATCATCCAAATCATCATAAGTTGGCATGTCTTTATACTTTGAAGCAAAATTATCATAATCATCCCCATCGGAACTAGAATCATCTTCATAGTCATCATAGATCGGTGGAGAATCATAAATTGGTGGGGGATCTAAATTGGAGAGAGAATCATTAGAATTATCCACATCGTCTTGGAAAAGTGGATTATCATAGCAATACTCGAAAAGAGGATTATCATATACAACAAAATCATCAAGCTTTATACTCTCCAAAGTAGTAGTAAGCTCTTCTTGCAGCACATCAATCATTTTCACTGATTCTTTTCCATTTGATTTAATTGTAATCTTCCACATCTTAAAAACTTGGGCATCATTCCCGACCCTTAAGATTAATTCACCTTCGGCAACATCGACTAAAGCTTTTCCGGTTCTCAAGAATGGCCGTCCAATTATTAACGGAATACGAGGGTCCATTTCATAATCAACAACAACAAAATAGACCGGAAAAGTGAAGGTACCAACTTTAACAAAAACATCTTTGGCAATACCAACAGGGTAAGCGAGAGTTCGATTTGCTAGCTCAATAGTCATCTTTGTCGGTGTAAGGTCGGGTAATGATAGATTTTTCCAAACAATTAAAGGCATCAAATTAATGCTTGCCCCGAGATCAGCTAAGGCAGTAAATTCTTCAATGTTGTTAAAAATGCAAGGCAACACAAAACGACCGGGATCTCCAAGTTTTTCTGGAAGTTCTTTAAGAAGGACTGCAGAACAGTTTTCATTTAAGCGTGTGTTGACAAACTCAACCATCTTCTCCTTCTTATTAAGCAATTCCTTGGATGATTTCACAAATTTTGGCATTTGGACAAGTGCTTCAACGAGGCTAATGTTGAAGTTCATTTGTGTAATCATCTTCAAAAAGGAAGTAACTTGAGCATCATCTTTAGTAAGCAATTTGAACTTGTCTAACCAAGAAGGATAATGGATATTGGGTATAGGTAGTGTAGGTGTAGAAGGGATAGGTTGAGATGTTGAAGGGTGAGAAGTAGAAGGTTTAGAGGTGGTAGGTGGGGTTGGTGAAGGGTTTTTCTTAGGTACTTATTCCGTGAGAGGTGGAGACGGTAATGGAGAACTAGTACTAGCTGTGGAAATAGGAGGGATAAATGGAGGTGGAGGAGGTGTGGATGGAGTAACAGGGGAAGGGATAGATGGTCCTACTAGAGTTGCTCTACTGCGTGTAGTAATAGCACTCACATTCGCTCTAGGGTTTGTTTCGGTTGTAGAAGGAAGAGCACCTTGGGGACGAAGGGTTTGAAACATTTGAACGAATTTCCTATCCGTGGACTCTTGCATTTCCTTCATGGTTTTCTCATGATCGGTTAATTTTTGTAGAATCAAGTCCATGTGTGGATGAGGTAAATTGAACCCTTGTTGTTGCGAACCATGGTTTGCGTATTGGTTATAAGGTGGAAAACCTTAATGATTGAAACCTTGGTTTGAAAGCCTTGGTTTTGCATTGGATAATTACCTTGGTTTCCATTGTAGCCCCTCACATTAGCATTTTTTTGAACATTTGCTCTTGGTGGCCCTTGGTTGTTATGGGTGGGTGGGTGAGGTCTTTGTTGAAACCCGGGTGGAGCCAAGTAATTTGTCGAGTTGTAAGACAAGTGATTAACATCGACACTAGGCTTGAAATGAACTCTCTCGATGTTGTTGTAAGCATACAATTCCCCATGAGATTAATCATAAGCTTTATCACAATTAGCATAAGAGTGTGGCCCACCACAAGTTTCATAAGTAATATTGAGAGCATGGGCATGTTGATTAGGAGGGTGATCTCTTAGAACAAGTTTCTTTACAACTGAAGTAAGTTCCTTAAGATAATTGGTCAAGTCACTCTCACTGGCAATAGCCATAGTAGCCGTAACACTCTTGGTTTGGACTTTGGCCTTGTTTTCAATAATAGCCCAAGCCTCATTCATGGTCTTGACAAGAATATTACCCCTAGAAGCACTATTTAGTGAATCTTGGTCATTCAAAGTTAATCCATTATAAAAAGTATTAATTTGATGTACCTTTGTAAAACCGTGTTGTGGACACTTCCTTAAAAGTTCCTTAAAACGATCCCAAGATTCACTAAATGTCTCACCGTACTTTTGTTCAAAGTTGATAATATCATTCCGCAAAGCGGTAGTACGTGAGGGTGGGAAAAAGTAATTGATAAACTTGGTCTCAAGGTCCGTCCATGTGACAATACTCTAGGGTGGTTCTTTATCAAGCCAAGTCCGGGCTTGTCCCTCGAGGGAGAAAGGAAAGAGGAGCAAACAAATTGCCTCTTGTGAAACCCCATTGTATTTAACAGTATTTGATAAGTGTATGATAGGTGTGAAAACACCCATCCTTTTACCACTTAACTATAATAATAACCAAGCCAAAACGTGTATTTAATGTCGTAAAAGTCGGAATTATGCGTGGTTTGTGTTTTTATTTTTGTTTTAGGACCAAAAGATGAAAAAGGAAGAAAACACGGGCTTTCACGGGCTTTTATCGAAGAAAACGAGAAAAGACGAAGTCAAAAGATCAAGAGTGCAAAAAGAACGGAAGTCCAAGGCCTATTTTGAAGATTTATCGAAGAAAAAGTCTAAAGACGGAAGTTTAATGAAGTCGAAGAATCAAGTCTAAGTAAAGAAGAAAATTATAAGACGAGTTCAATTTATATCGACAAATCCCGAGACGACGTCGAGAAAGACAAAGAATTTAAATCGAGTCGAGACAAGAAGAAAGAAAGAAGAAAGCATCAACACTCCTCCTCTCCTCCTATATAAACCCTCCTAATATGTCATTAGGAGGTGTTAGTCATTTTAGGAGTAGATAGATTAGGAGTAGTTTAGAATAGGAGTAGGTGTAATCTAAATTTCCATGCTTTTTCATTAATTTTGTAATTTGAATCTTAATCATCTTAATTTTCAAGCTTTTTCAATTAATCATTCTCATTCTTCCTTTCTTAATCTTTTTAATCTTATGTTTTGAATTAGTTAATCATGTAGTTTGATTTAATCTTTATGATTATTTGATTGTTTGTTATGTTTATTGTTTTTTAAGTGTTTGATGTTTTGGCTTATTGCTTTTCTAGTATTGTGTTATTTTTCTTAATCTTAATTAAGTGCTTATTAGTTAATTTTTATAAAAAGTTGTTTTTAAATATTTTTATTATTTAGTGTTTTTAAAAGTTTTCAGAATTTTGGTCTATTAGCTTTTTCTTAAATTTGATTTGGTTAAGTTGTTAGATAAGTGCTTATTTGGTTTTAGCTTAATTTTTAGATTTTGCTCATTTTTGTTTTTAGTTCGGAATATTTTAAACCCTTATTACCCGAACTATATCTAGATTCCAATTTATTCCGAACTACTTGCAATTTTTATTTTTTCCGAATTACGTTGGGATTTATATTTCGAGTTATGTCCAATTTCCATTTTCCCGAACTATGTGCCTTTTTGCACATTCAGAATTGGGTCTCGGTTTCTTATCCCGAATTAGATAAGGGATGTGTTTCCCGAATTAACAACAAGACTGCATTCCGAACTAGCCTAAAACATGGATCCCGAACTATATAAATTGTCATGCTTACTAGCTTGCCTGCTTCCCATGATTTCCCACCAATTTTAGCAGCTAGGTTGCCTGCTTAAGCAGGGTGCCTGCCTGCTTACTTATTTATTAATATTGTTCCGTAATCATTTAGTTTAATCTGAAAGTTGTTCCGATTTTTATTTTGAAAGTCACGTATTTTTAGTTATATTTTTCGTCTAATTTTAGTATTAGTACTTTTTTGAAAAGTTAAAGCTTTATCTTTTATTTAGTACCCGCTTTAGTTTTTATCTCGTTTAGTTTTAAAGTTGCCACTTAGTTTTATTTCCTCCTTTTTCATTAGGTAAACTTTATTTTCAAATCGAAAGTTAATTTCTTCTCTTAGTTTTATTATTATTAATTGTTTCATTTTCATATTTGTTTTTAATATCGTTTCTTTATTATTTATCAATCGTTTTAATTTTTAGTTTATTTCTTTTATATTTTGTCATTTCCTTTTAAAGCTTTATTTTTATCTTTAATTAGTTTTAGACAACGACACCTTTTCTTTTATCCACCAAAGACGACTGAGTCACACATTTAACCGGAGATCAATTCGATTAGACACCGTGAACAACGAACTTTTAACTAGCAAATATTTAATATCAAATGGCACCGCTGCCGGCTCTTTTCGTGAAGATTAACGGTTTATTGTGAGAGATACGTTGGATTTTGGGATCCGTTCACTTTTGAACGTTATTTTTCTTGCCAAAAATTTTCAAAAATCCAAAAAAAATTAAAAATTTCAAAAATCCCAAAAACCATTAAAAAATCATAAAAAGCATTTCTTTTTCGAAAGTTTTGCACCAAAAATATTCTTCTTGCTTATCTATTGTTCTTAATGAATTCGTATGTTGCTTGTGCAGGGTGTGGAAGACAATTGTATGGCTTTCAAACATGTCAATGGTGTACATGTGAGCGGTGTGGAAATGATATCGACAATACACAATTTGGATTTTGTCCCTCGTGCAATTCGATTAACTCATCCTTTGCTTCTAATGCACTTACTCCACCCTCTTGCATATATTGTGGAAGCTATTCTCATTGGCATGTTTCATGTCCGATTCGATACCCGTCTCATGACGAGCAAGAACCGGGTTACAATTATGACAATGGTAATAGCTATCCACATGACGCAACCGGTTTTCCTCAATACCCGTATTGCAACAATTGTGGGGGCCCTCACGATACCTTTTATTCTCAACCGATGAATTATTATGAGCCAAATCCGTGTTCTTATTCTTTTCAACTGATGATTTATGATGGACCACATATGTGCTATAATTCAGGTTTTCATAATTTTGAGCCCCCACAATACACCCTCGATCATCAACCTTCTTTGAATCCGAATGACGAAACACACGCCCTTATTTTGCAACTTCAAGAAGTCGTGGTTCAACTAAAAGAAGCATGGGAGGAGGAAAAGCGACAACAACAAGAGCAAGTATCTAACCTTAGTGATTATACTCCTCCTCTTGTGCGCCCATTCTACTATTATGATGATGACGAGGATGATATCTATGATCTCAACCCATCTTTTGAGATTACTACTCCTACTCTTGATATCCCTAATGCGTCTAAGGATAGTGATACATCGAGTGAGATTAGTGATTTTGGTCTTGATAAATTCTTTGATGAGGTTTGTGATGCACCGAATTTTGTGGAGCCTACGGACGAGGTAGCTCTTAATGATGATTTTTCTCCATGCTATGAGAATTTCACTTTTGAAATTTCTCCTTCTCCTCCGGGAGATGAAGGCGATGTTGATTTATTCTCTCAGACATACGAGAAGTTCACCACTTAACTTGGTCTTGTAGATGAGGTGGAAGACGTTATTCTTCGCGACAAATTACTGAAAGTTCATCTTCTTATTGCTAAAATTGAAGCGTTGAATTCTGCTCCTATTTCCGAGTCTTTACCTTCGTGTATTACTTGAGTAGAGAATAATGATACAGCTATGGAGGAAATCGACATTCTGTTAATACCTCCGGGTATTGATGATGATGACACGGAGGGGGATATTATTTTTGATAATTTGCTGCATGAAGATATTGTCCCAAGTCTCCCTCCCGAGCACCTTTTATCCCAACCTTTAGACACCATTACCGAGGATGAGTGCTTTGACCCGGGAGGTGACATTGACCATTTTATGATTGATAACCTTATGGATTTGCCGCTTTCTGAGCATCAATTGTCTTTGGGGGATGACAATTTGCTTACTTTACCCACCCCACCTCCCGTAGATCATGATTTCACATACTTTCGTATGTTGAAAGGACTTTTCTACCCTTCAAGACTTATCCTCCGGCCTCTCCTTCTTTGATGTCCTCCGGGAATGAGGACAAGGTCTTTCATCCCGGTATTACATTCGAGGCTTCCCCATGGACCATTTAATTCGGGGACGAGTCAGGCTCGTGACTCGGTTAATAAAAACAAGCGCTTCTCGGAAGGCAACCCTATTATCTCTCTATCTTTATCTGTTTTTATAATAAGTGTAGGGGAGACCCTAGTATGTGTTTGTTGTCTTCTTTCTTATCATGCGCAGGGATTCGAGCTTTCAAAGATCCATTCTTGATGACTTTTGACGAACCGTGATCCCGTGTACCCGTCTTCCCGGTTTTATCCTAAACTCTTTTGATTCTCTATATTATATTTTCCAATATTAAAATAGGAATCACTTTAGTTGTCTCTTCCTTAGCAAGATTTAAACAACGTGCACAATGTCCTAAGTGTAGGGAGTTCAATCCCATATGCTTAAACATTGAGGACAATGTTTATATTAAGTGTAGGGGGACTTCTATCTAAGTTAAGTGGCCTTTTCCTTATATTTGTCCTCATTTTAACCGGAAAATTTGATTTTTTGATATTTTTCAAATTTTTATTCTATTTTGGCCTAGTAGTTTTTCCTTTGTTATAGTTATTTACTTTCTTTACTATAAATAAAGTTTAATAAAGTGGTTTTAAATTTTTCAACGTCATGGATCTTTTGACTCAAACCGAGTTTACTTATCTAAGTTTACTCTAGCTAGTATCCTTAACTGTTTAAGTAAAGTTTTGCTAGGATTTTATATAGGGAACTTTAAAACGCGAAAGTCTTAACTCTCACGGGTTAAGAACAAGAACTTTTCGCAAGTTCCTATAATTGATCCTAGAAAGTCGTTTATCAATGGAACTTTAAAATGCGAATTCTAAACTTGAAAAAGTCTAAGAAGTTGCAAGATCCTATAGATGACTTGAAAACCCAAAACTTTGATTTAATTGGCTAAGCATCCACGAGTCTCATTCATTGAGATTTTAAATTGTGAATAACGAGATATGATAGAGTCAATTATAAGTTTGGTATTCTTTCATGAATTTATGTGAGTTAATTATGAGCTTTTTCTCCCATCGCTTGTTAATAAATTTAATTGCAATAAATAAGGTTGTACGATTTGAAAAGATACTTAGCTTCTAGCCCAAGATCGTTTAAAAGTTGCTCGGTATTAATTAGAGTTCATAGCCAAGGCATAACTTATTGAAGCGGGATGCGAAGATTGGCGAGTCCGAAAAGGTCCTAACAAGACATGAGGGCTACATTTTGTTGCTAAAGATCCAAAAGTGATGTGAAGAATCATTTATCAAAAATCAATATTGAGGGTCGAGACACACGACGAAAAGCAAATACTCCCATAAAGATCATGGAGAAATCTATCCGAAAAGACCCTAGCGAGGTATGAGGATAAATAGATCCAAGTCCTAAAAGGAGGCGGATCGTTGTATAACCAAATCCCAAATAAAGATTGGAGAAAAATGAAGAAGTCGTGGTCCAAATATGAAGAATCTCTCAAATAGTTCAAGTGAAGAAATTCCTATTATGAAGAGAAGACCGTTATTTCATGAACGTCTCTCAAGATTTGAAGTATGAAGTCAATGCCAAATATCGATCCGAGAAAAGTCTTAAATCGTGAAGCGAGTTATGCCAAGATATGAACTTTATGAGGTCCCGAAAAGCAGTTTTAAAAGATTTTTTCCTTTAGCTAACTATTGATTAAATCGCCCTACTTTATTTTCAGTCTAAATAACTGTCGAAATAAGTCAACAATGCATCCGCGTGATCATTCAAGACAACAATAAAATATAAGAGATACACCTAGGAATAAGGGAGTCTAAGTGAATAATTGGGCCACATAAATTTGTGTTAGTTTGCTAACTTATAATAACAATGATCTCGTTTATAAGCTTGGTTTGGGGAACATGAAACTTGAGGGTGATAAACATTCATGACTACCAAAACCCCAATGTAAGTCTTTGATATCTTTACTTGTTTTCTTCATTTAAATATTTTGCAATTTTCTATCTCCTTAAGTTTACTTAATGTCTTGTGTTTAATAAAGGCCAAGGTGGATTGATTATGATGGAAAATGTAAAACTTGCTTTGTAATTAATACATTGCATGAGGGCATTGCAATGGTCAAGTGTAGGGGATTTGATAGGTGTGAAAACACCCATCCTTTTACCACTTAACTATAATAATAACCTAGCCAAAACGTGTATTTAATGTCGTAAAAGTCGTAATTATGCGTGGTTTTCGTTTGTATTGTGTTTTAGGACCAAAAGATGAAAAAGGAAGAAAACACGTGCTTTCACGGGCTTTTATCGAAGAAAACGAGAAAAGACGAAGTCAAAAGATCATGAGTGCAAAAAGAACGGAAGTCCAAGGCCTATTCTGAAGATTTATCAAAGAAAAAGTCTAAAGACGGAAGTGTAATGAAGTCGAAGACCCAAGTCTAATTAAAGAAGAAAATTATAAGACGAGTTCAATTTATATCGACAAATTCCGAGACGACGTCGAGAAAGACAAAGAATTTAAATCGAGTCGAGACAAGAAGAAAGAAAGAAGCAAGCATCAACACTCCTCCTCTCCTCCTATATAAACCCTCCTAATATGTCATTAGGAGGTGTTAGTCATTTTAGGAGTAGATAGATTAGGAGTAGTTTAGAATAGGAGTAGGTGTAATCTAAATTTCCATGCTTTTTCATCAATTTTGTAATTTGAATCTTAATCATCTTAATTTTCAAGCTTTTTCAATTAATCATTCTCATTCTTCCTTTCTTAATCTTTTTAATCTTATGTTTTGAATTAGTTAATCATGTAGTTTGATTTAATCCTTATGATTATTTGATTGTTTGTTATGTTTATTGTTTTTTAAGTGATTGATGTTTTGGCTTATTGCTTTTCTAGTATTGTGTTATTTTTCTTAATCTTAAATAAGTGCTTATTAGTTAATTTTTATAAAAACTTGTTTTTAAATATTTTTATTATTTAGTGTTTTTAAAAGTTTTTAAATTTTTTCTATTAGCTTTTTCTTAAATTTGATTTGGTTAAGTTTTTAGATAAGTGCTTATTTGGTTTTAGCTTAATTTTTAGATTTTGCTCATTTTTATTTTTAGTTCGGAATGTTTTAAACCCTTATTACCCGAACTATATCTAGATTCAAGTTTATTCCGAACTACTTGCAATTTTTATTTTTCCCGAATTAAGTATAGATTCAGTTTCCTGAATTACGTTGGGATTTATATTCCGAGTTATGTCCAATTTCCATTTTCCCGATCTATGTGCCTTTTGGCACATTCAGAACTAGGTCTCGGTTTCTTATCCCAAATTAGATAAGGGATGTGTTTCCCGAATTAACAACAAGACTGCATTCCGAACTAGCTTAAAACATGGATCCTGAACTATATAAATTGTCATGCTTACTAGCTTGCCTGCTTCCCATGATTTCCCGCCAATTTGAGCAGCTAGGTTGCCTGCTTAAGCAGGGTGCCTGTCTGCTTACTTATTTATTAATATTGTTCCGTAATCATTTAGTTTAATCTGAAAGTTGTTCCGATTTTTATTTTGAAAGTCACGTATTTTTAGTTATATTTTTCGTCTAATTTTAGTATTAGTAATTTTTTGAAAAGTTAAAGTTTTATCTTTTATTTAGGACCTGCTTTAGTTTTTATCTCGTTTAGTTTTAAAGTTTCCACTTAGTTTTATTTCCTCCTTTTTCATTAGGTAAACTTTATTTTCAAGTCGAAAGTTAATTTCTTCTCTTAGTTTTATTTTTATTAATTGTTTCGTTTTCATATTTGTTTTTAGTATCGTTTCTTTATTATTTGTCAATCGTTTTAATTTTAGTTCATTTCTGTTATATTTTGTCATTTCGTTTTAAAGCTTTATTTTTATATTTAATTAGTTTTAGACAACAACACCTTTTCTTTTATCCACCAAAGACGACTGAGTCACACATTTAACCGGAGATCAATTCGATTAGACACCGTGAACAACGAACATTTAACTAGCAATTATTATATATCAGTGTACGAACCTTTTTATGTGACCGTGTGGATCATCTTGAGTACAACCTAAGAAAGGTGTTGCGGAAACCATTTGAATGAAACTGGATTTGAGATAGAAGTTGTTGGCGTCAATAGCCGGCACCAAAATCGCGTCATTGTTGCCTTCGACGTGTGATTGCAAGCGCTCGATCATTGGACGGTTCTCCATTGTGTTGAGAACGGTAGGATCTACAACAGGAGGATCAATAATAGCAGCTTGAGTGGACTTGCTTTTGCGTGACCGAGTACGCATACACCTACAAAAGAAAAAAAGCAAAGAAATAGAAAAATAATGGTTAACGTGAAAAAGAAAATATTTTTGGTGCAAAACTTTGAAACTTTTTATGATTTTTCAAATGTTTTTGGATTTTTGAAATTTTAATTTTTATCGATTTTTGAAATTTGAAAATTTTACAAGAAAAATAACGTTAAAAAATGAATGGATCCTAAAATCCAACGCGTCTTCACAATAAACCGTTAATCTTCACGAAAAGAGCAGGCAGCGGCGCCATTTAATACATGGTTTTGCCAAATATAAAAATTTTGTTCGTTGAATCCGGTCTAATCGAATTGATCCGGTTAATCGTGTGAATCAGTTGTTCTTGGTGGAAAATATAGAAATGCGATTATCTATTTAAAATTAAAAGTAAAATGTAAATGAAAATGTAAATGTCGTTGAGTGAAGGTGGAAGCTTTGAAATTTAAACTAAAAATCAAGACTTAAAAATAAATGACGAGAAATTAAATCTTTTAAAAGTAAAATTTAAAAACTTAATAAGAATGCAAACTTAAACTAAATCTAAGATAAATCAGATAAAATAACACTAGAGAAAATTGGTGGGAAAAATAAAGATTTAAAAATAATACCGAAAACAAGAACCAAACCTAAGTCGGGAAACTAGACGTTAAACCTAAGTCGGAATCCGTATACTAGACCTACTATGGAATGTGAATGGTTAACCTAATCCGGAATCCAAATTGCTATACCTAATCCGGGATCCTGGTTCTCAATCTAATTCGGAATCCAAGCCTTGAATGTAATCCAGAATCTGTGGTATTCCTGACCTAATTCGGAAAGGGAGTTCTACACGTAATTCGGAATGTAGGCTTCTAGGTCTAAGTCGGGATACTCGTTCCATACCTAGTTCGGAATACATGTTCCATACCTAGTTCCGAATACTTGATATTCCCACGTAATCCGGAATCCACACCTGAGATCTAATTCAGAATCAGCTGTTTTGAACTAATTCGGGAAAAACAATTTGCACTCAAGTCGGAATATGCATTACACACCTAATTCGGGATAAGGACAAATGCATGTAGTTCGGAAAACTAGGGTTTTGGGATCACTCGGATTAGAAACAGTAATATGAAAAATATAAAAATAAGCAAGAAATCAAATAAGCACTTATTTAAAAACTTAACCAAATCAACTTTAGGAAAAACCTAATAAGCCAAAATTTAAAAACTTTCAAAAACACTAAATAATCAAAATATTTAAAATCAACTTTTATAAAAATAACTAATAAGCACTTAATTGAAAATAAGAAAAATGGCACAATAAGCACTAAAGACTATAAGCTATAAAAATCAAACACATCAAAACAATAAGCACAATCAAACACAATCATCAATCAAACAAAGAACATGATTAACAAACTACATGATTACCAAAATTAAACAAGATTAAAAATAAAGAAAGGTAGAATGAAAATGATTAATGAAAAGCATGAAATTAAGATTAAGATTAAGGATTCAAAGACAAGATTAATGTAAAAAACTTAAAACATGAAAGAAAAGCTAGAGAGAGAAAGTAATATTAAGCTACTCCTAATTACCTTACAAAATAAAACTAACTAAAAATGATCTAACTCCCTCCTAATGACACATTATGAGGGTATTTATAAGAGGAGGGGAAAATGTGTTGATGCTTTCTTCTTTCTTCTCGTCTTTAGTCTTTGACAATAAACTCGTCATTCACGACTTGTCTCGGGATTTATCGATAAATAAAATGAACTCGTCTTCTAATTTCTTCATTAATTAGACTTGGTTCTTCGACTTTGTTAAACTTCCATCTTTAGAACATTTCTTCGATAAATCTTCAGAATAGGCCTTGGACTTCCGTTCTTTTTGCACTCTTGATCTTTTGACTTCGTCTTTTGTCTTTTTCTTCGATAAAAGCCCGTGAAAGCCCGTGTTTTCTTCCTTTTTCATCTTTTGGTCTTAAAACACAAACCACGCATAATTCCGACTTTTACGACATTAAATATACGTTTTGGCTTGGTTATTATTATAGTTAAGTGGTAAAAGAATGGGTGTTTCCACACCTATCAAATACCAATTGGAATAGCCGAGGATGTCTATGTTAAAGTTGGAAAGTTTGTTTTTCCCGCGGATTTCGTCATATCCGATTATGAGTGTGACCCTAAATGTCCCATTATTTTAGGCCGACCATTTTTATCGACGGCTCGAACCGTAATCGACCTTCACGAGGGGAGACTTACTATGAGATATGGGGAGGATAAAATGGACTTTTTCACGAGTAAATCCCAAGTGTCTTATGATAATGAAAAAACCGAGGTTTCAAAACCTAATGTTTCAAATTCTAATGATTTCAAAATGTTTACTCTAGCGGAAACTATGAGGCTTAATGCATGTTTTGAAAGAATTAAGAAAAACGGTTTTAAAAGATGATGATTTTAATGATAAAGAATACGTGTACCGAATTCAAAAGCGTATGTGTAACTTTATGAATCAAAAATCACTTTGGGATGTATTCGATGAAACAAGTGAACGACCAATTCCGAAGGGCGACGTTAGTGCCATCACGACAATGACCAAAATGGACTTGTCTTCACCACCTTCGAAGGACCAGCCTTTGAGGCTTCAACTTCTAACTCCATCGAAGTGCCTCCATTTCCTAGCCCAACACCCGTTGAGGTGAAAGGTTTTATCGACATCGATCCTCTCATTTTAGAAAAGTCACCTAAGCATAGTCATTCGACTTGTAAGACCATGGTTGTGAGTGCTCACATCAACTCTTTCTTTGATGATGATGATGATGGCGATTTTGCCATGATTGACCACGTGCTTCAAAATCCACATGCCATTTTTGAGGATTCTCCTAAAAAGAACTCTTCACATGTGAATCACGATGATTACGAATTTGATCCCGAGATTGAGGAAATCATTGAACGATAGCTAGCTCTTTTGCCTCCACTTCCACCTACAAGTGAGGTCTATCTTTCCAAAATCGAGGATGAACTAAATGAGTTGGAACGTCTTATTTTCAATAACGAACCAACTCATGTGACCACAAAAAATCCAATTCTCGAGGTGTTACCTAATCAACACTCCTCAAATGAGAATTACGTTTACCACATTCTTGAGGATTTAACTTATCAACAATCCCCACAAATGGATGATGGTTTCGTGCTTGATCGTGATCTTTTCGAGAGAGTTTCTAAGATACTCAAGGAGGGGAATGACAAACCTTGGTTTGATAAGCCTATCTTTGATGAAGAAATCAAAGAGATCGACGTTCATGAGGATGACGAGTATGTTGACCCCGAGGGGGCGGTGTTCTTTATTGATAAACGTTTTGAAAACTTATATAATCCACCACCCCTTCCCACCAATGACTTAAATGTGAGGATTTTTAGCGCGACTTATTTTGAATTTGACACGCCAAATATTTTCGACATTATCAAATCGGGTTTTCATAAAGAGTTTTTAAACGATGAAAAGGAAAGGATATAAAATATGATTTAAAAGATTTTTCTACAAGTTTAACTCCGTCATCACCGCATTTCATGGGTACTACCACCTCGTCTACTCCTTCTGACGACGGTTGGTGTGGATCTAGTGTGAGGGAGGCCCCATATGTTCCCTCACATTTCTCCACCAAGGACGAGGTTTACGATCCTGGAATTGCTTGTAAAGGGAAATCTCGGTCTTCCACCGATGCAATAAATGGAAATCATATCTAATTGCTTGGTGTGAGTCTACCTCGAGTATCTCATAAGTTTGACTTACCCATTACCGCACCTTTCTACTTCTCATCTCTTTTCTTCTACCCCTTTGGGGTTTTAGCACGTGTTGAAGTGGCGTTGTTTCGTCTTTCATCCGAAAACGAGGACGCCATCTTCGATCCCGGTATTTTACATCATCGAAGGACTTAGTCCTTTATACCGGTTGCTTTTGGGCATTGTTTATCATGTAAGCCCCACCAAAAACGACCAAACCAAGATTATCCCTAAATGATCACATTTATGGGATTCAAGTCGAGCTTTTGAATCGGTTATAAAAAACAAGGTGCCTCGTGGGGGATTCTCATGCTTATCCTTGTAAATATTATTGTTTTTTAATAGTGTAAGGAGGGGACTTGTGCTCTTCCAACCTTTGTTCCGTGGTTGTTTGTGATTGTGATTCATTAGGTTCATCGTCATCATTGAAGCCTCTCGTGTTCGTTTTACAGAACACTCGAGCTTCGATCGTTGCCTTTAGAGATTCCGATATCCGATGATATCCTTTTATGTTCTAACGTTTATCTTATTAGCATAATTCAAAAACGGTTTTTAGGTTATTCGTTTTACCCTAAAGATCATGGAGAAGTCTATCCAAAAAGACCCTAACAAGGTATGAGGATAAATATATCCAAGTCCTAAAAGGAGGCGGATCGTTGTATATCACAATCCCAAATTACGATTGAAGAAAAATGATGAAGTCGTGGTCCAAAACGTCAAGTGAAAAAATTCAATATATGAAGACCATTATTTTAAGAACGTCTTCCAAGATTTGAAGTATGAAGTACATGCCAAATATCGTTCCGAGAAAGGTCTCAAATCGTGAAACTAGTTATGCCAAGATATGAACTAAAGGAGATTACGAGAAGCAGTTTTAAAAGATCGTGTCCTTCGGCTAACTATCGATTAAATCGTGCTACTTTATTTTCGGCCTAAATAAATTATCGAAATAAGTCAAACATGTATCCTCGTGATCATTGAGACAAAAATAAAATATAAGAGATACCAAGTAGGAATAAGGGAGTTTAGGTGTATAATTAACACTCATGAGATATGATCGTGTTGCTAACTTATAATAACAATGATCTCGTTACACGCTTAGCATGATATTGGGTGAAAATAGGGGAAGACAAAATTATTTCTAACGAAGCATTCACGTGTTCTTATTCTATGACCCTAAAAGTCACTTTATCGTGATGAAAACAATACATTATGTCTAAAACACGTGCAGTAGTTTATTTGAATTTATGTCTTCAATAAATGTCATCATAAAATGAATTTTGGAAGCGTTATGATACTTAATTCTAGAATTACGTGAGGGCACGACAATGGTTTGGTATGGGGGAGTGATGAGACTGCAATTATACATAGTCTCATCGTCCAAATCGGGCTTAAAATGCTTAAAATATCATCAAAATACCCAAATATATGCTTGTGTTTGTTCATTTTGTATTTTAGGTATGATTATCGTGAAATCAACAAAAGATCACAAGAATCAAGCAAAAATGAACACGGGAAACAAAGTCGCACAAAGAACCAGACCCGAACAATGATTTTCCATTCAAGTCCTTGAAGTTTGAAGATTTGGCAAGATTGGTCCCTCTACTTTTGAAGACTTGTCATTTTAAACCCTTGTAAAACTCAAAATTACATAAAGGGTCCCTAAAATGACAAGATTGTGCATTATTAGCCCTTGCAGAATGCAAATATTGCATAAAATACCCTTTTGACAAGTTTGGCAAACTTTTAGTGGCCAATATATAAACAATGAAAGTTTTAAACAAAGGGATTTTGATTTATGGGCTACTAAAGTTATTTGACAAGGAAATGAAAAATTGGGGGCCATTTGGAAGAGACAGCTAATCATATGTCGCTACGTCACACCACCAACCAATCACCAAACACCACCTCAACACCCTAGCCACGTCATTCCCCACTATCACTTTTATATAACTGATTTTAAATAAGTTAATAATCTTGGAGGTAAACACATTTTTAAGAAACTAATCCCCCTTAAACCCTTTAAAACCGTCCCTGCTACCCCTAATCACATAAACCCTAATCCTCTAATTTCCCCAAAACAAAGGGATAATCCCTAATCTTTTGTAGATCACTAATTAACCTGGCCCTAATTAAAACCCACCACCCACAATACTTTCCCGTGACCTCCAAATGGGTCCCCCATGTCCCCCTGCTGCACTTAAAATGGCAAAGTTAGCATCTGCAGTCATCCAATGATTCCTATTGCTTTACTTGGTCCCTAAGGAGTTCAATCAACGTCCAAGATCATCTCAGCAAGCTGTCAATCACATGATACCATATGACCAAGACTTTGACAAGATATTCAAGATTCTTCAAAGGGCATTTTCGGATTTCCAGCTCATTAGGGTTTATGTTTAGTATTTTTTATTCAGCTTTCTAGATTCTTCTTTCATTTCCTATATAAAGCTATGTCGACTTGTGACAAGCTTTTTGTTCCAGATTTTTGTATTTTTAAAATTAATTAATGAAAATGAAAGATTTTATATCATACAAATTCTGAGTTCCATTTCTTTTAAGAGCTTTTATAGTTTAAGGTTTATTTTTTATGGAAAATAGCTTTAAAAATTTGGTTTAGTTAAAGAAAGCTTTTTGGAAAAATCTCATTTGTTTCTTCTCCCTACACGAATTCTGAATCCCCAATTCACATGGAAGTGAAAGTGGAAGTGTGAATTGGTTTTTCACATTTGTGTTTATTTGGTTTGAAAAATCAGTTGTTTCAAAATAGTTTTGGTTGGAAAATATGTTTTACCCTATTTTTTGTACTAATTTCTCACTATTTGAACAGCCATCCCAAAAGCCTGACAAGCCTTTGGTCTAGCTGTTCAAACTTAGCTTGTGTTCTTGGTTGTTTGTTATGTGCAGGAAGCATGGAAGAAACAAGCCCCATATCATTTAATTCCATCATCTTGTGAAGATATTGATTCACCCCTGGGTCCTTCTTTGGATTCCACTCAGCAGGGTCCTCTACGTACACCAACAAGCATCCTCATAACCCCCATATTTGAAGGCATCAGCCAATAACCAAGGTTAGATAGGCTTGAACCCAAATAGTTAGGTATTAAGGATTTCTGTGTTTTGTATGAAGAGTTACCTTAATCTGTTTAATGTGTAGCTAAATGCTTGTTCATGTGTTCTTTATCAGTTTTATAAGTGTTCTAGTAGTTTAGGGTTGCTTTCGAATTAATTTGGTTGAAATCTCTTTGAAAAATTTTGATATTCAGTTTTTTGGGGTGTTTGGATTTGGGTTTAAAATCAAGATGGTGAAAAGATTTTGGTTTAAAATCAGTTTAAACACATTCATTTTAGTAGTCTTAAGTATTAACAGTATTTGGTTTTCAAGTTTGGTAGGTTTGTTAGAAATTGCATGCTCACTTTTTGGCAAAACCTGATAAAAATCAGTAGGCCTAGAACTATGGGATTTCTATGATTTTTGAGCTCTAAACCTTGGTAGATGTTATGTAACACCCCCAAATTTATACAACTCAGTTCAGCGGAAGACTAGTTGGTGCTACGGGATAGCACATTACTCACATCATAGACAACGCTTAAAAATCGCGTCGTTTATTAATACATCATTTCCATTCATAAATATCAAAGTTACATAGGTCCCAAGTCATTATATTTCATACAAAGTTTTTACAAATTATTAGAATGGAAAAATGTTGTTTAAGTGCGGGCCATGAATTCTTGTTGTCTTCCCGAGAATTACCTTCAAGTACCTGAGATATAACATGTTAAAAGAAAAGGTCAGCGATAACGCCGAGTGAATTCATAGAGTTTAATAAATTCCATCAATATAACTTTGGTATAAAATTAGTACCAAAAATCAATTCGTACAAATCATTGTAATAGGCCGTAAAATAGCCAAAAATCATTTTATACAAATCTTTGTAATAGGCCATAAAATAGCCAAAGTCATTCTATATAAATCTTTATCGAAAATCATAATATAGGCATTTTCCTTAAAAATCATTATACGAGCCAATGTCGTAAAAACATCATACAATACGTTTTGCAACGTTGTATAGATTAAATAAAAATCGTTATATGAATATGGTTATAAAAACCAAAACACAAACATAATATCAAGAGTATGACCCTGTATTGCTAGTCAGGCAATACATCGTACTTCGGAGCGTCTATTAGTATTTCGTTAATTTTGGATTATTACAAGCCGCATGACATTGTTACCTTACTAAACCAAAACGGGTAGCTAACCCGATACCAATTTTGCTCATCTAAAGTAGCGTGTCGTCACAAAGGTCACGCTATGGAAATCTTCTCATACATAAATTCGCTTACCAATCAATGTGGCACGACGGGGATCAACCGTCAAGGCGCGAACTGGGGTGATCGTCCCCAAATAGTACTATTAAATGCATAAGCGTCTACCAAATCCCGGTAGTTCACAATTCATGCTAATGGGACTTTTAGTGACATAACCTAACTTTAATAATCCATTTAATTTCATCTATCTGGTCCTTTAATCATTTATCGGGTCATACAATCGGGTCATTCAATCATTCGGGTCCAAATCAATAAACAAGCAATCGGGACAAATGGTGTCCAAACTTTTATAAAAACTAACATGTTATCTCCCTCGCGGGTTTATAAAACATTTATAAAAACATTTAAAAGAGTGCGAGGCTATGAACTCACGTTGATGTGGGAAGGCGGGTTATCGGCAATTCTGATGTACGGTACGTGCTTCAATCACAGAAACCACCATGATGATGTAGGTTGATCAAAACATGGATTTTTGATGGAGAAACTTGTGGATATCCATGAACATCTTCAAGACCACCATGCTCCATGAACTCCTTGTGGAAAATCAGCCCCAAGACACCATGAATACTCCTCCTTGGATGTTATAACTTGCACCAATCTTCATCTTTTGGAATGGAGATTAACATATGTTAATTATAACATATGTTTATGGTTAAACTTTGATCAATGATGGTGTTTTTGTGGAGAAAATGGGACGGCTCAAGAGAGAGTAGAGAGGAAATTTGGGTGGTTTGCATGTAGGAAATGAGTAGCTAGTTTGTGTTTGTTAGTTTTGATGTAAGTCTTTAGCTTACATGGTAAGCAAAGGATAAGTGTAGGTTTATTAAGTAAAAACTTGACACCAAAGTGGTATATGTTGCTATTGTTGGCCGGTTTTAGAGTGGGGTGGGACAAGTGTCCCACTTGTCTCATCCCATTTATTTACGGGTACTACTCGATTCTAGTTTCCTCGATTTGCGTGCCCTCGGGTCGTTTTACGAAAAACGTTTTTATAAATTATGAATCACCGTCACAAAACGAATCCAATAAAAATTGTCTCATCAAAAACGGAGTTCGAAAACGTAAATACGTAATCCTAGGGTTTCCGGTTTAGTGGTAAAGGACGTTAAAATAAAATCATAAGTCCTAATCTCTTCTCGTAAATTTGTGAGTTTATGAACCAACACAAATTTAAAACTCCAAAATAATATTCACGGATAAATTTATTTTCTGAAATGTCGGACTGTCACCAAAGACGGTGTATGTAAACGTAAGCACGTAACGTTGAATCCTCCGGTTTAGACGTAGTCGATGCTACTCCAAGACGTAAATCCAAATTCTTCCCAAAAATATGTGAGTTCATATTGTAACATTAAAATAATGTTTTTAAATAATATTCGAGAATAAAATATCAACCATAAATTGACAGATTGTCACAGCATTTACCCCTAAACAGGATCTTCGTCCTCAAAGATCATCTTAACTTACTACTCGCTTCTTATAGAGTTAAAGTCATGTGGGTATTTCCTCCACACTCGGTCTTTTCTCACAAGTGTAATCCATTATAATACGCGAGTTTCATCAAACATAACTACGGGAATAAGATCAGGCTAAATGTTGACTTACTTTCTCTATCCATGATGTTCACGGGTTTCTGATGAATGCAACTTTTCGCCGATCCAAGCTCTACTAAGAATAATCAGAATTTCACTTGATAGGTATTCCATCAATTTCGATATACGAAACATAATTCACGCAGTCTTTGAAGTCCTAGGGTAGATCCAGCTTATATGCCTTTCAAACCAATCTTTTATACCATCTCAATGGTCCCATACAACGGGGACTTATATCCCATGATTTGTCAGATCATGAATTCATTTTTCCAAGTTTAAAAATTGTGGCATAACTTTGCTACCCATTTGGCACTTCAAGATCTACATTTCACATTCACATAACCTCTTGCCCACTACCGGCTGTCAATAATCAAATCCTAATTTCAACAATCATTTCAGATCTCGCGGGTCGGGTATTTTGCAAGAATAGGTTCGCCATCATAGGAAACCTTAAACCTAAAAGACATGTCCAACTCACAGTGGGTGTATGTCGGGTGTCTTTATCTCAACTCCTGCTTACAGATGCTCTAAGATTCAGATCCTAACAAGATTCGATCTCAATCCTAATACGATGATTATCAAAGATAATCTCTCTAGAGGAAAACGATTATACGGTCTATTACCAAAGGTCAATCATTCAAACATAAAACAACACTTATGTTACTTTGTATCGTTACTTTACCTCGTCCCTTCGATTTGGGGTGGTATATAGTACTCTCATCAAGGTTCGTTCTCAATGATTTCTGAGCAAATCTCTAGAAATTCGATGAGAAGCGAGGATCTTGATATAGATGTTCGATACAGGCACACTATGTTTACATAACTCTTTTGCATTTATCATTAACGAGAATGATATTTAGCAGATTTGGTCAGTCTGTCGACGATGACCCAAATCGAATCAAATTCAGATGATGACCTTTGCAATAGCTAGACGTTTACTAATGTATGAGGCGGTGTCTACCTTCATAATTCGTCATCAGTGCAACTTCTTCAGACAAAGATACTTTTAGTCATAAATGATATAAATAGAATACTTATACTTACAAATTCCAACATAAGTATATCTCACAATCCTCCATATTTAGACAATCATATGTGGTCTTTTATACATTTAACGCCATTGGCTTCTCAAATCTGTTGGTTCACATTAGCCACGAATCCCTTTTTATTATCTATTTTATCCTTTTTACCCACATCGTTTATTTTAAATTGTTCGGCAATTTATTTTGCACCTTCATTATTAAGGAACATGTCCTAATTGTTTCTTCATCCTTTTTATATAATATGTCAGTATCTATATTCACTTCTCATGATGATGCAATTATCATGTCCACAATTCACTCATATATTCTTTCTATATTATGCGTCAGTAATTACATTCACCTTCCTAATGAAATAAATATCACAACCGTATTTATTCAAAATTCTTTCTTCATATCTTCTATGTTTTAGTTTCGTCTTTACTATTATCTTTATCCGTTTTACTCAATCTGTCGTTCTAAAGCGTCGGTAATTATTATAATTAATTAATTAATTATTAGTTAATTTTTATGAAGCGTAAACGTAAAAGTTTTAAATTTTTAGTTCGACCAATTATATAAAATTTTCAAAAATAAATTTGAATTTAATTAACAGGATTTTTGTTGATTTATCGAAAATATTTAATAAAATTTGTAAATGTTCGAAAAACCTTTATTTATACTTTGGTCAAAGTTTTCTTAGTTGAAAAGTAAAAATTGTCGTTTCAAATTTCAAGTCATAATTTATATAGTTTCCTCAATTCTTCCTAAGTTGTCTAGAAGTATACACAAACATTTACCCCTAAACAGAAGTTTAGTTAAATGGTTTGTGTATAAGGGAATAATCCCTTAAATTCCTTTGTTAAAATATTTGTCAAAATATGTTTGCACATTCTTTTTAGTAAAATCCAAAGTCTTAAAAGGGCTCTTAATTTTTGAAGAGTCAATCTATATTCCATTATCCTTTTAATCACATAGTCAAATCATGTAAAGTTTAAGTCTTTAATCACGTGTTAATTATTCAAGGTACATGTTTTTATTGTTTGGCCAGTTCAGGACAATCTATTATTAATTATTAATCTCATTCTTATTCTTATAAACAAACAAATGGTCCTTAATGATCGCAAGCATGAATTTATCAATTTACAGCCTACACACGTGATTCACCAATTTTATGAATGCTACATGTGTATTGGTCAATCCAAACGACATTACGTGAAACTCATAATATTCATTACAAGTACCGGATGTAGTGATTGGAATACATAATCTTTTTCGCAGATGCGAAATTCATGATAACCATGCCATGGATCAAATTTGCTAGAACCTTGTAAATGATCGAACAATTCTTCCATTTCGAGTTATGGATATCGTTTTCGATTGTCAATTTACTCAATTCACAGTAATCTATAAATATAAGGAAAGATAACACCATAGCTCTTCAGGATGACAGGCTTGGTATAATAAAATCTTTCTCCGACAACTCTTTCAGTTGTACGGTAATTCCTTTAATTCAGATGGTGCTGACGTACAGTGCACAAGCCACAAGTGCAGCACCGGAAATATAATCAATATCAATTTCAACTTGCCTTAGTGGCGAAAGTCTAGGTAATTCACCAGCAAATATCTCCTAAAGTTTCAGATAACGTAAACATCTTTTAATAAATTCATATTAGGTTCTTCTAGATTATAATATCTATGACTAATTCACAACCATTCACGGTATAATTCCAAGTCTAAATGCAGGATATGGTCATCCATCAAGAATTATTTAGATCACTTTTGATAATAAACATCTTATCATTTAGGGGAATTCTACTCGAGTTCCCATCAATTAAGACAATGTCGTCATGTCATAATCAATCAATCCATTCTACTGGCACTATCAACTTTTCAGTTTTATTGCCGTCGATAAGATGTGAACTTCTCAAAAGATTAATAATAATTCATAATCCTTCACAAATTCAGGGATATTAGGATACACAACTACTATTAAAAGAGTAAGGTCAACGTATAATCTAGGCGAGAGAATTTCAAATCAGATACAGATGAAAACACTTAACGAATATGAATATATTCCATGTTTTCATAATTTGAGTACGCATTCGAAAGCTCCTCGGATCGTTACCCAGGTCATTCAAATGATATCAAATCATAAGAAATGATAAGAACGTCAATACATCCAGTCGGGTATCAACACTCGGTAATCATATACTTTTCCTAAGAATCGCACTACGGGATAATTGGACAAGATGGGAATATCAATTGTCAAATGAGACAATTTCCACAGATGAGTAAATTCGATTCAGAAGAATAGATGCTACAGGCACATATGTAGGTGTCCCTGACACTATGTCCTTATTTTTCACTTCTTGCAGATCTCATAAAATTTTAATCTTTCACAATCTTCAAAGACAATGTAGTGTTTATTCATTAGTTTTATGGTGACTACTAATCAGTCTTGCATAGTCCATTCCAAATTGTATGTAGGCGCGCAACTTTATACAATTTCAAGATTAACGATGCAAAACTCAGTTCGTCAAAAATTTTATCATCATGTTTATAATAAAAACATTTTCATGCTTAATTCTTGAATAAGAATCAAAAATACATTTACAAAGATTTTCTTTGTGATGGAAATAATTAAGTTTCCAAATCGTCTCTTAAACAACTTCATTTTGATATCAGTCACTTATAAATCTCACTTTGAATAATCCTTATTGTGATGAAAATTAAATTTTCTCAAAGGATATCGTTTTAACTTTATAAAAACAATGAGTGATCTGCAAAAGAGTGATGAAAGCTTGTTCGCCAAGAATTAACTACGATATGATAGGAAATGAGCTTAGCCAATTAATCATGAGGTTCATGACCTCGATGGCACTCAAAGAATAATCCACAACGTAACTCAATTCGAGATGAGTACTTGCTAAATGGTTGCATCACTAATGCTAACATTAGGAAGAAGCAAGAAAAGATAGATAACATCGATACATGTAGAATTTAGCAATCAAAGGTAGTCTTTCCATTAATCACAAACAAGTCAAATTGTACCGTAACACATTACGTGTCACGATGTCATACAATTTACTAAACTCATCCTACTAACGGATATCTCAGTTAAGTTAGGGATTTTTAAAAGATACTACAATGAATACTAATCTACAAGAGTCATTAGGTGTTTCATATGTCCCGGAAGATCCATCGGTCTCAATTTAGAAGAAGATTTCTTCAATTTATTTCTTGGACAATGGGCATCCTCGTTAGTGGACAATGGCCTAGGAACAACCCTTAACACGGATCAACAATCAATTAAAACCTTATAATTCAGTCACAAAACTTAACGACTTCTATTAATAATCTCATATTCCATATAGGTTAAATTTTTACTTCATTCAAGTTTCAACCAATTTTATACTCAATTCAATATCCTACTTCATTATCCAATACTTACAATCTTATTCTTCGGCCTTGTAAAGGCAATACAATCTCAATATGAATCAACACTTAATTTCCAATCCTATTAGCTCTTACAACAACAATTATCAAATGAGTCATTAATACGAAATGACTTGATCATTCAACTAGACTTCTCGGAAAGGTATTGGTGGCATGAGGCTTTTGGGTACTGGTTCCAATGACAACCTCAAGTGCAACATTCACCCTTTCGATTTCAATTTAAGAATTGGATGACAACGAATCAGATGACATCTTTCCAGGTGATAACGTTTTGTCAAACTCCACTCTATAAGGAAAGATCGTCATGACATCGATATCAGATTTAATCTCGCCAATTCTTCTTCAATATCACAATCAACTAATATCTACATTTCTACGAATATCAACCATTTGTTGGGATCATAAAGATCCACAACTTGGTTTAGATCTAGGATAGCTAGAACCTACGAGAATAGCTTCAATTAATTTACTAGGGGATTTTAGGGTTTCTTGTGACAATCTACGTTGTATAAATACCTCGTATAAAAATCAAAATAATCATCAAACAATCATGTAATAAAATTACATCAAATATATATAATCCAAGTTATATATATATTAAAATAACACTTCTCAGTCTTGGCCTTGTCGGTAACTCGGGAATTCTTCGGCACCGTTATAGTCAAAAGATTTTTAGACATTTTTAGAAAAATGTTTGTAGTTAAAAGATTTTGAAAAGTTTTATTCAAAACCTTAGTTTTAAAAATCTTTCGTTCTCTATAACGAGAGCTCTGGTACCAAACTGTAACACCCCCAAATTTATACAACTCAGTTCAGCGGAAGACTAGTTGGTGTTACGGGATAGCACATTACTCACATCATAGACGACGCTTAAAAATCGCGTCGTTTATTAATACATCATTTCCATTCATAAATATCAAAGTTACATAGGTCCCAAGTCATTATATTTCATACAAAGTTTTACAAATTATTAGAATGGAAAAATGTTGTTTAAGTGCGAGCCATGAATTCTTGTTGTCTTCCCGAGAATTACCTTCAAGTACCTGAGATATAACATGTTAAAAGAAAAGGTCAGCGATAACGCCGAGTGAATTCATAGAGTTTAATAAATTCCATCAATATAACTTTGGTATAAAATTAGTACCAAAAATCAATTCGTACAAATCATTGTAATAGGCCGTAAAATAGCCAAAAATCATTTTATACAAATCTTTGTAATAGGCCATAAAATAGCCAAAGTCATTCTATATAAATCCTTATCGAAAATCATAATATAGGCATTTGCCTTAAAAATCATTATACGAGCCAATGTCGTAAAAACATCATACAATACGTTTTGCAACGTTGTATAGATTAAATAAAAATTGTTATACGAATATGGTTATAAAAACCAAAACACAAACATAATATCAAGAGTATGACCCTGTATTGCTAGTCAGGCAATACATCGTACTTCGGAGCGTCTATTAGTATTTCGTTAATTTTGGATTATTACAAGCCGCATGACATTGTTACCTTACTAAACCAAAACGGGTAGCTAACCCGATACCAATTTTGCCCATCTAAAGTAGCGTGTCGTCACAAAGGTCACGCTATGGAAATCTTCTCATACATAAATTCGCTTACCAATCAATGTGGCACGACGGGGATCAACCGTCAAGGCGCGAACTGGGGTGATCGTCCCCAAATAGTACTATTAAATGCATAAGCGTCTACCAAATCCCGGTAGTTCACAATTCATGCTAATGGGACTTTTAGTGACATAACCTAACTTTAATAATCCATTTAATTTCATCTATCGGGTCCTTTAATCATTTATCGGGTCATACAATCGGGTCATTCAATCATTCGGGTCCAAATCAATAAACAAGCAATCGGGACAAATGGTGTCCAACTTTTATAAAAACTAACATGTTATCTCCCTCGCGGGTTTATAAAACATTTATAAAAACATTTAAAAGAGTGCGAGGCTATGAACTCACGTTGATGTGGGAAGGCGGGTTATCAGCAATTCGGATGTACGGTACATGCTTCAATCACGGAAACCACCATGATGATGTAGGTTGATCAAAACATGGGTTTTTGATGGAGAAACTTGTGGATATCCATGAACATCTTCAAGACCACCATGCTCCATGAACTCCTTGTGGAAAATCAGCCCCAAGACACCATGAATACTCCTCCTTGGATGTTATAACTTGCACCAATCTTCATCTTTTTGAATGGAGATTAACATATGTTAATTATAACATTTGTTTATGGTTAAACTTTGATCAATGATGGTGTTTTTGTGGAGAAAATGGGACGGCTCAAGAGAGAGTAGAGAGGAAATTTGGGTGGTTTGCATGTAGGAAATGAGTAGCTAGTTTGTGTTTGTTAGTTTTGATGTAAGTCTTTAGCTTACATGGTAAGCAAAGGACAAGTGTAGGTTTATTAAGTAAAAACTTGACACCAAAGTGGTATATGTTGCTATTGTTGGCCGGTTTTGGAGTGGGGTGGGACAAGTGTCCCACTTGTCTCATCCCATTTATTTACGGGTACTCCTCGATTCTAGTTTCCTCGATTTGCGTGCCCTCGGGTTGTTTTACGAAAAACGTTTTTATAAATTATGAATCACCGTCACAAAACGAATCCAATAAAAATTGTCTCATCAAAAACGGAGTTCGAAAACGTAAATACGTAATCCTAGGGTTTCCGGTTTAGTCATAAAGGACGTTAAAATAAAATCGTAACTCCTAATCTCTTCTCGTAAATTTTTGAGTTTATGAACCAACACAAATTTAAAACTCCAAAATAATATTCACGGATAAATTTATTTTCTGAAATGTCGGACTGTCACCAAAGACGGTGTATGTAAACGTAAGCACGTAACGTTGAATCCTCCGGTTTAGACGTAGTCGATGCTACTCCAAGACGTAAATCCAAATTTCTTCCCAAAAATATGTGAGTTCATATTGTAACATTAAAATAATGTTTTTAAATAACATTCGAGAATAAAATATCAACCATAAATTGACGGATTGTCACATGTTAGATATAGGATAGGACTAGGGTTGCAATTGGTTAAATGGTGCCTTGACATGTATATGTGAGAGATTTGGCAAGTTGAAACTCACCCCAGTGTCAATTGCACCAGTTTACTGTTCACCAGAGCTCTTGTCCATTCTAGTGACTGCAATTGCTCTTTGTTTGTGCTTATTTGGTATTCGACGTGGTGTTTTTATTATTTATCTGACTCCCCACAACCCAACTGGTTGTGGGGGTGCCTTCACTTGCCAAAAATATCAAGAAACGAGCAAGCTACAAGCATTAAACTCACCAGACACGTTTTTTGTTAAAGCAGTGGGAAGAAAGTTCCCCCCTGAAGGAGTGAAGTTCATCATTGGTGTAGGTTTCACCAAGCATATCCTCTATGATGAGAGAGAGATATCTTGTGTAGCAGATAGTGGCCAGTCGATGCTTCTTCCCTTTGTTTTCCAGCTTTGCAATGAGGTCAGTGTAAAGTATGTGGGCGATCCCTATATCTTGCCCTTAAATCAAGCTGTAAGCAATTGCTTGCTGAGCACCATTAAGCTGATCATGCGACCCCTGGTTTCCTCCCAAACATTTCACTATATATAGCATCAGCGTCCTCCATGTGGGTGAGTAGTAATTCACTTTGATCAGTGATTTGTTTTGGAAGCCTTGGGTGGTGAAGGGTTTGTCATTGTCATCATGAGGACGAAGGGTAGCCAGAGCCTTCTTCACTGTGGCGCTGGCTGGCACACCGGATATGCCTTCATTGACAAGAAGTCCAATGACTTTGGCAAATGTGTGGACATCAAAGGTGAGAGGTTGTGGATGTGTAGAAAGGTTTAAGGTGATGTGTGAAGAGGTTTGATCAACTTCAGCACTGTACCAGAACTCCCTCAATTATTGATGGTAGCATGTGGAGGGTTCCCTAGTTATGGCTTCGTTAATGGTGGAGTTCTTGAGGAAGGATAACAAAGGATGGTAGAGAGGATTGTTATGTTCCAAGAGAGCTACACAGTTGTTAAGGGCGATCTTCCCATTGTTTATCCTAAATTCTACATTTAAGGCGGCCAATACGGTGAACGAGGTGGTTGTTGATGAAGACTCCATTGTTGTTGGAAGGAAGAAATGGAGGATTTGAAGAGATGAATAGTATGTGTGTGTGAAAATAATGAGTAATGTGATAGAAAAAATGAGTCAATGGTTTTGATAAAAGATTTTGTCGTTTTACAATTAAAGCATTAAATGCAAATGTTTATCTTTTTGGCAAAGTAGGACCCCTTGACCATTCATGTGATTTTTCTGTCCCCTTGGAAAGTGGGAAAGTTGTTGACATTGAAGGACAATCATTTGAATTAAATATGTGAATATATTAACTCCCATTGGAATGTAACTACCTCGTTACATTCAGTTCCCTTAAATGCCCAGAGACAGAGATCATTTATCAGATTTATTTACCAATATTGAGCATACCCAGCTCAGCAACCAGCCTAGTAAAACTTGGCTCAGCCATAGGCTTGGTGAAAATATCAGCGAGCTGGTATTCAGTGGGTATAAAGTGAAGCTCAATATCACCTTTTAAAATATGGTCTCTGATAAAATGATACCTGATGTCAATATGCTTAGTTCTGGAATGGAGTATCGGATTATTGGAGATGGCTATAGCACTTGTGTTGTCACAGAATATGGGAAATTTTTCATAATTGATCCCATAATCAGCCTGCTGACTTTTCATCCTGAGAACTTGAGCACAGAAACCAGCGGCAGCTACATATTCAGCTTCAGCTGATGACATGGCCACTGAGTTTTGTTTCTTTGCACTCCAGCATACCAACTTTCCTCCAAGGATTTGACAACTCCCAGAGGTACGTTTTCTATCAAGGCAGCACCCAGCATAGTCTGAGTCAGAGTAGGCTTTGAGGTTGAAGCCTGATCCATTTGGATACCAGAGACCCAGTGTGGGATATCCTTTTAGGTACCTGAAAATTCTTTTGACAGCTACAAGGTGGGATTCCTTGGGATTAACTTAGTACCTAGCATAGAGACATGTGTCAAATTGTATGTCTGGTCTGCTTGCTGTGAGGTACATCAGTGACCCAATCATGCCTATGTATAAGGTCTCATTAACAGAGACCCCTGAGTCATCAGCTCCCAAGTTGTTGGGAGGATGCATGGGGCATTTCACTGATGCACAATCAGACAGATCATACTTCTTGAGCAAATCCTTAGCATATTTTTCTTGACAAATGGAAATTCCTTTTGAATTTTGTTTGATTTGAAAACCCAAGAAAAAAATTAATTCCTCCATCATGCTCGTTTCATACTTTTTGGTCATAAGTTTGGCAAATTGTTTGCTCAAGGTAATATTGGTTGAACCAAAAATTATATCATCCACATAAATCTGTACTAAAATGACATCACCCTTGGACCTATAAGTGAACAGGGTTTGATCAATGGTACCTCTGACAAATTTATTTTCAAGTAAGAATTTTGATAGGGTTTCATACCAGGCTCTAGGCGCTTGTTTCAGCCCATAGAGTGCTTTGTGAAGTCTGTAGACGTGATTAGGATACTCACTGCTTTCGAAACCAGGGGGTTGATAGACATATACTTCCTCTACAAGCTTACCATTTAGAAAGACACTCTTCACATCCATCTGGTATACAGTAAAACCCCATATAAGCTGCAAAGGCTAAGAAGATTCTGATAGCTTCTAATCTGGCTACTGGTGCAAACGTTTCATCATAGTCAATACCCTCAGATTGATAGTACCCCAGCACCACAAGCCTAGCCTTGTTTTTAACAATCATGCCAGCTTCATCCCTCTTGTTTCTACAGACCCACTTAGTTCCAACTACTTTTTTTCCAACTAGAGCTTTTACCAGAGTCCACACCTTGTTCCTCTTGATCTGATTCAACTCATCTTGCATGGCAACAACCCATCCTTCATATAGAAGCGCAACAGCCACATTCTTAGGTTCATCTTTAGAGAGAAAATCAGCAAAAAAGGCATTCATTCGCTGAGGCGGTTTCCAGAGATCTCAACTTGCCTCTGGTGGTGACTCCCTCAAAGGGTTCACCAAGAATATTCACCAGAAGAATATCTTGGTTCCTACTCCATTTGGATTGAGGAGCAGGAGTCTATGTGGGTTCAGGAGTCACAGCAGGTTCAATGAATGCTGGAGGATCTTCACATGTTATTTCTTCATCCATAATCTCTTCATCTGAGTGAGAGATTGGTTCGATAAGATAAACATTCACTTCTATGGGTGGAGTGATAGGTTCAGCAATTTCATCGTCTGGATTGATGTCAGAGATTGAGTGAGGATCAAATGCATGAACATATGGAAAGTCCTTGTGACATGCATGAGGTGATTCCTTGGGATTTGAGAAATCATCCTTTGGATATGATTTGATTTCATTGAAATCAATGTCACATTCTTCTGAGTTAGTGTGAGTGATGACAACATCTGCTTCATTAAAGGTAACATGAATGGATTCTTCAAGTTCTTGCCTGCGAATATTGAATACTCTATAGGCTCTGGAGGTGGGAGAGTAACCAACAAAGAATCCATCATCTGACTTTTCATCAAATTTTCCCAGATGATCTCTGTAGTTGTGAATGAAAACAGGGGAACCAAAGATATGGAAGTAGCTTACATCAGGGGCTCTCTTCCTATACACTTCATAAGCGGTCTTGCCGTGTCTCTTCACAATAATAGATCTGTTTTGTGTGTAACACGCTGTGTTCACAGCTTCACCCCAAAATTGTTTTGGAAGTCTTGATTCGCTGAGCACGGTTCTAGCAGCCTCTATGAGAGTTCTGTTTCTTCTTTCAGCGACACCGTTTTGTTCAGGGGTGCCTGGGTTGAAAAGTTTTGTGAGATTCCCTTTTCATCACAAAAGGCTTCCGTGGCATGGTTCTTGAATTCAGTGCCATTATCACTTCTGATAGCCTTAACTTTGCAGTCATTGAAGTTCTCTATTTCTCTGATGAAGGACATTATTCTTTCGGTTGCATCACTCTTTCTTTTGAGAAAGAATACCCATGTAAATCTAGAGAATTCATCTACAATGACTAGTGTATACTTGTTGTGATTAAGGGATTGTGGTTTCACTGGCCCAAATAAGTCCATGTGAAGAAGATAGAGGCACTTATTTATGGAGAATGATTGCTTTGTTTTGAATGAGGCTCTGTGGTGCTTCCCTTTCTCGTAGGCTGAGCAGGGTCTGTCTTTGGTGAAGGTCAGGGAGGGAAGCCCAGCCACTAAATCATTCTTGGCCAGTTTGTTGATGTTTTTAAAGTTAAGGTGTGAGAGTCTTTTGTGCCATAGCCAATTTTCACTATCAGATGCTTTGGCAAAGAGACATGTGTTCTTCCCTTCTAGACATGATGTCATGTCAATGACATACACATCCCTTCTTCTGGGTGCAATTAGAACAACATCATCATTCTGATTGAAGATTGTTCCTTGGGTCTTGGTGAACAGAACTTTGAAACAGCATCGCAGAGTTGACTAATGCTGATTAAGTTGTGCTTTAATCCATTGACATAAGCGACCCTTGTGAAGGTTATACCATTGCAATCCACTGAGCCATAACCCTCAGTAACCCCTGAGGAGTCATCTCCAAAGACTACTTTTGGACCAGACTCCTTCTTATATCAATGAAGATATTGTTTAACCCTTGTCATGTGTTTGGAGCACCCACTATCCAAATACCACACAGATTTCTTCAAGTATGCCTGCATAGATATAACAGATCCAGATTTGTTTTGATGATGAACCCACTTTCCAGTGGGTCCATGATGTCGCTGACCAGCGACATTGGGTCTTCTCTAGTTCCTTTCTCCCCTCTTTAGTTGTAGTCTCTGGGTTCATGACGCATACTTCCACAGATGTCACATCCGGGATATTGTTCACACTCATCAGAGTGATGGTCAAAGAACCCACAGTACATGCATGGGGGATTTGGTCTGTAACCTTGAGAATTGTCTCTGGGTTTGGGCTCAGGTCTCCTAGAGGGCCTGTGAGGAGTTTAGACCTTAATTGAGTTCTTGTTCTTTGAACAACAATAGTCTCCTCATGCTCTCTAGAGGTGTGTTTAGTAGACTCACATGTGATACATTTTTGTTTCTTAGAGTAGTCCTCAGAGGAATGATTTTTGAAACCGCAATGTTTGCAAGGCCTGAATAAAGCTCTCCCCTTAGAGCTACTTGATCCTTCACCAAGAGAGTTAACAAATGGATTGTTGACTCTGGGGTAGATCTGTTCTTTCAACCCCTTTACTTCTTCCATCAAGGTGAGGAGAAGTTGCTTTGTGGGTGAAAGCTCTTCAGGGGGAGGAGTGGGTTTGGTGGAGTCCTTGGCCACAAAAACCTTTTTGTGCGCTTTATCAGCGACTTTAAGAATTGAATTCCCTGGGGTTTTGGTTGGAGGTTTTGGGCCAAGCAAGGAATCAGATGGGTTAGCACCAGCGAGTCTTGGTAGAGCTGGTGCCTCTGACTCCTTGTTAGAGTTTATCTCATCCACAGAGGTGGAAGATGGAGAAGAAACATCTGAAGGGACAAATTTAACATTGGGTACAGGTATATGATTTTTGAATCTACCCTCCCCCCCAATAGCCTGAACCACATCACCTTGTATGGGTTCAGCAACTATTTCCTCCACTGTGGATTGAGCCAAATTCCATTTTTCAATGGTTCTTCTGAGTTCAGTTTTTTCATCAGTTAAAGACTCATTTTCAATGGACAGTCTGCTTACTTCATTTTGAAGTTGATTTGCAAGATTCACAACAGGTTTGAGATTTGTTAACTCAGATTGACAAAGATTTAACTCTGTTTTAAGACTACGAAACTTGTTTAACAAGTTTTTCTTTGCTCTTCCACAAAGTGGAGGTCAACTAACGTATAGTCACTGACATGGTCTCTATCAGGACCTTCAGCCATAGAAAGCAATCTTTGTACCTTTTTCATGTTGATGTCCACCCATTGACCAGATCTTGCTTCACTCTTTCCCACATCAGGTTCTTCATCAGCGACTGCCATAAAAGCTCTGACAGTAGTGGTTCCTTCATCCTTAGATGTTAGAGGTTCATCATCCCAGTCAAATGAAGCAGCAATTAGACCTTTTTCAGTCTTCTTAACATCCTTTTACTTAGCTGCATCTTCAGCCTTTTGGTTTAGTTTCATCAGCTCAGCTTTCAAGGCTTTGTACTTAACTTTGTAGTCCTTCTTTCCCTCTGAGTCAGAGTGGGTAGTTTTCTTGAAAGGTGAGGTAGAGAACTTCTTCTTGCTGATGTGGTTGTTGCTGGATGATGGAAAGCTTGGAGAGGAGGTTTTGTTTGACCAGCAATCTTTCTAAAAGTGACCAATCTTTCCACAAGTGTAGCATGACACCTTGGATTTATCAACCTTAGCAGCTCCAACTCTACCTGATCTCTTGTAGTACCTCTTTTGGTCAGCTATAAGAGCTCTGTCATAGAATTTAGCATGCAATTCATCAAGAAATTCTTGACTGCTTCTGGTATCCTCTTCTATGTCAGAGTCGTTGTCCTGAAAAGAATGGTTAGCAACAAGAGCTTTTGAACCAGTGATATTGGTGGTAAACCTATCAGTCTCTGATTTGTAAATGGAGTCAATTAACCCTTCTTCATAGTTATATCTACCAAACAGTTGGGCCAAAGTATCATTTTTGATAGCATTATTTGCTCTTAAGGTCTGGTTTAGGCTAAGCCATTTTCTAGGTAAACTACTGACAAATGTAGCATTAACCTCAGCCTTAGGTAGAACAACTTCATTGTTTCCAAAATCATTCAACAAAATCTTAAGCCCAGTATAAGTTTGAGCAATAGTTTCTGTTTCTAAAGCTTTAAAAGCATTAAACTTAAGTCTAAGGGCTTGGATTTTGATTTCTTTTGAATCATCTGGACCTTCATACCCTAGAACTAACTCGGTCCATATCTCCTTAGCAGAGTTGCATTTGATAATGGACTTCATAATGTTCTTGGGTAGGCAAGAGACTATGATACTTTTGAGTCTCTTGTCCTGGTTAGCCAAACGCCTATCCGCTGGAGACCATTGCTTAACAGGCTTCTTGATGGGTCTCTCAAGGGTAGAGGAAATGGCCAGTGGTACATAGGGACCATTTTCTAAGATTTCTATCAAGAAAGGTTCTAAGCCATCTAAATATATAAGAAATTCACTTTTCCAACTTGAAAAATCTTCTTCATCAAACGCTGGAACATTGGACACATGTAACCCCCCACGAACATCAAGAAGTTGGGGAAGGTCATCATCAAAATTACCAGTGCTTACAATCGGTGTAGGAATGGTAGTAGATGTGGTGGTCGGTGCATTAGTCGAAGTGGTACCTTGACTGGTTTGACCAAAGGGTGGTGGTATAGGAGGCATAGTTTCAGTCATATTAGGATCTTGATTTTAAAAACAAGAACGGTTTATAAAAGGTTTTATAAATCAAACTTCTCTAATACCAATTGAAAGTCCCTTAATATAACAATTGTTGAAACTAGAACTCTAATAAACATAAAAACACAACGAAATACTTTTCAAACGCGTAATGCTTTATTAACTATTATAAACAAAGTATTACAAAGTGCTATGAATACACCCGTTGAATGACAATAAGAATTGAACCCTAGAACAAGTAAACTTGATTCGAGACTCAAGTTTACAAGGGAACCTATGAGACGTTGGTAGACAGCTGAGGGCTCAGTGGTTCCAAAGAGAGAAAGAACGTAGATAATTTATCCAATCACAAAGGTTGCATTAACTCTTCTTTCTCACTCCTATTTATAGTGGTACGAGGTTGCTTCCTTAGAGGGAGTAGTTGATACGTGTCATCTTCTGAATGGAAGAGTACAACATATTAACTGCATATCCAAATCGAGACATACCTTTAAACAACTTTAGGTGAACAGTTCTGCCAACTATTCACCTTTTGTCCCACTAGGTCGTACTAGGCTTTATCTTGAATCTCTTGTTTTGTCCCGCTCAAAACACTTTGTAGATTCTCTCGCCTAAACTATAGAGGATTGAACAACCTTCGCTTGTATCAGACTTCTAGGGTTCTTAAGTGATCTCTAAATATTGTCAACTCAAAGATCCTTGAACACCAGCACATTCCTTCTACATCCCAACTATTCATAATCGCTGGTAAGTATGACTTCAGATTCTCATCGACTTCTCTGATGTTGTCTTTGACTTGAATGTTCCTGGTGTGCCAGCTGAGGCTTTGCCTTCCGCTGGTCTGGTCTCTGTCTTTGATCCTCTCAGCGATCAGTAAGACTTAGTCTAATTTAAACAAATCTAGACTGGGCCATAGTTAAAACTTTCATTGGCCCAACATTTCTAATCCAAAGGGCAGTAACAAGCTAAACCGAAACCGAACCGATTAGGAGTCGGGTCTACATCGGTGTTTTTAGTATTGTCGGATCGGTTTCCATTTCAATAGACAATGAACCAAATATTTGAAAAAGTTATGCTGGTGGGGAAAGTACTATACTTGGTCATCTAAATAATGCAACAAGCATTATAGGAGAGATTTAAAAGATATATGTATCCAGTAGGAAACAAAGAAACATCTCAAAATCCAAACCACGTAAGTTCGGTATTTAACGTGCTTAGCGTGAGTCGTATTTGATGTATGGAAACAAACACCTTTGTTGTAGCAAATTAATGCCTTTGATGAAGTACGTAAGTCGTATTTGGTGCAGGAAACAAAAGCCTTTGCTGCAGCAACCAACGCCTTTGCTGCAACAAATAAACGCCTTAATTGCAGTACTTGAGTCGTATTTGATGTATGGAAACAAAAGACTTTGTTGCAGCAAATTAATGCCTTTGATGCAGTGCCAAACATAGAACTGAATGCTCCTTCTATAGTAACTGAACGCTTTTGTTGCATTAGTATGTCATAACCACACCCATTTTTTTGTATACCAAACAAAAAATAATAATTCTTCAACAATATGGCTGAATATGCTAAACACAGGACCAAATTACAACAAAACCAATTTTTACTGCAAAGATTCTAACACAAACATATAATGCAAAGAGTAAGAATTTATTTCTGGATATTGCTTATTTCTATGATGAAATGGATGAGAGTTTAGTCTTCGAAGTATTAAACGATGAAGACTTCGTCGTAATCTACGAAATCAAAAAGCAAGCTCATAAGTTTCTGGTGGAAGACTCCGTCGTAGATTATGAAATCGATGATCATTTATTCAGGTAGTTGTCTTATGCGATTAAGAAAATGGGCCACGAAGTGGTTTGCCAAAAGAATATCGAACTGTGTTTTTTATTATTGTACTAGTATTATTGAAGTTGTACTTGGAGTGTCATTGGCAGTTACCTCTAGAGATAAATGATCATCGTATGTTATATGTAATCATGTTAAGTTGTATTATAAGTAAATGTAAGTTAATAGATTCAGGTTCAATTGTTTTTAAGTGAGATTTACCAACTTTTTTTAACTCTAATGCATTAAAAAAATAGATCTGATATAGTAACTTGTTTATATGAGATGTATTAACTTTTTCAACCGTAATAAATTAACAAAAAACATAATGATGCAGTAACAATTTTATTTTAATACTTATACAATACATTGTGTATACATATGTAGTAACTTTTTAAATGACTTTATAAACAATATGTACTATTTTTTTTAACTATAATAAATAAGGGATAAGCCTGCAATCAAATTTGCATCAATTAAACAAGTTGCCAACTCATCAAGATGAGGCAAACCTAAACCTGAATATAAACAAATTTGAACCAAACAAACAGTTTCATGCAAAAATGATAACCAAGTTAACCGGGCTGAACAACAATTCCGGACATGTTAATGCAATGTTTGTGGTTTCTCTTTTAAGGCATTTCATAATTCACTTCAACATATCTCAATCAAAGGTAAGTAACTGTTTCATGAAATCTCTATGATTTTGGATAACAAAGAGAAACTCAAGACCAGAAGTGGCAATACATAATATTTATAGCTCAAACAAGGACTAGAGCATAGGAATTAAGTTTATGATTATATATTTCAAGCTAGCCACAACCTATATTTACACCACCAGTAAATCCAGTTTTATGCGTAGTCTCCAGTTACCACAACAAGTTCAAATGATCGAGCTGGTTCAGTTATCCACCACTAGTATGACCATTTAGGCTACATTTCTGCAACAATACCAAACAGCGTAATGCACTTGTTGCAGCAGCACAATGCACTTGTTGCAGCAGTGAAACGCACTTGCTGCAGCAGCAAAACATCCTTCCTACAGCAGCCCAATGCCCTTGCTGCAACAACCAAACGACCACCATTTAGGCTACATTTCTGCTACTGTACCAAACACGTTTGATGCAGCAGTGAAACGCCCTTGCTGTAACAATGAAACGCCCTTGCTGCAGCATCGAAACACCGTTGATGCATCATCGAAACGCGTTTGCTGCATCAGCAAAACGCCTTTGCTGCAGTAGCGAAACGCCTTTGCTGCAGCAGTGAAACGCCTTTGTTGCAGCAACGAAATGCCCTTGCTGCACCACCCAAACGCCTTTGCTGCAGCCCTTGCTAATGCAGTTGGTTCAACGCCACATAGACATACTTTGTTGTAACAAGTTCTAAAGGCAACCTTATTTTTTCTTGTGAATGCAGAGAGGAGATCCATATTTACATAATACATAAAGTCTATCTACATGTACCCATGCTCAGCATTGGTTGCAGGGTTATTTGGATGCTCAATCCCGGCCATTCCAGATCATGGATATCTTCTTTCAAGATTGATGACTTCAAAGAAAAACCATAATGTTAGTAAGTTTACTTTAGCTTGAAGTATGTCACCATTCTCCACAAACTAGAACTGTTACAAACAAAACGAAAATAGGTACGTTGATAGCAAAACTAACTAGAGTACTTCCTGCAGGTTCAAAATTGTAGCCCGATGGAATTCTATAAGGAATTTTAGTTCTGAACTCTGTGTAAGTTCAAGTACTTACTGCATCGGTAGATCTGAGAATAGAAAACAAGCAGTGTCACCCTCTAAGATAAGATTTGTCTTCATCATCGCTATGATGCAGTCGCAATCGGTTTAAGATGAACATATAATGTTTAAAGCTGTGACACCCCCGGGTCGGGTCATGATATTGCGGAATTATCAATTGAGATGTCACAAGGGTTGATCCATAGCACATAGTTCATAGAGCATAAGATAAGAAATTATTCAAAACATATTACATGATCATTGTACAAATTTATAAAAATTGTCTTCAACATGACATAAGTAAGATGTTTATTTTTCCCAATTAGAACCCCTGATGAGTCCTACAATGCAGATTACAATGATGCTTGAGTCCATACACACACCACGTATTAACTTCATTTTCTGAGAAAAACATGCTTAGAGGGTCAACATAAATTTGGTGAATTTACAGGTTTAATCAAGATTAGTTTGGACATACATCAATCATAGTAGTAACAATGCACAAAGTATTTTTACTAAGAAGGGTAGATTACATTTTCTATTACTCGAAACTGAAGCTTAACTTTCCATAGTCCTCAACAGATGAGAACTTGGTGTCCTACTAAAAGACACCCAAACCCAGTTCCAACATGGTATACATCTGTTGTCCCGGCCAAGGCACAGTGAGCATGACTCACCCAGATGGGGATGGTTAGTCCCAAATAGATCTATTTATAACATTCGGGAAATTACAATAATTTAACAGTTTCTATAATAGTCAATAGTAATCAAGTTTATACAATTTAGTTATGTCCATTAAAATAGTTGCATGTTTTCTCCCCCGTAAAGGAAAAGTTTATCAATAGTTCATATGGGGCTGTAAACTCACCTTGGAGTCTGCCAAAGCTGTATAATATGAATATTCAAATAATGCTCACGCCATAAGCTACTGCCTAGTCAAATAGTACAGTCTTACTAAATAATACAAGGAACGTACGTGTATGCTTATACAGATTTTTAATTCATTTTATTAATGCTACAGTGTTTATCTAATGACTGTAGTACAAGTATTAACAACAACCATTTAAACTTGTAATTATGTTTCTCGTTTAAGTAAAATAAATATTTTACTTATAATACTAGTATACGTACTTGTATCCAATTTATTGATCATTTATATAAATTCTTCCCATAAAAGTACATAAGTACATGTATTTAGTTTACCCATATACATATAGTTTATACATTTTATCTCATAAAGTAAAATTTAAATATTTTATTTTGTAAAGTAAAATATCAATATTTTGTTTACTTTAAAGTTCCCAAAAATTTTCCAAACATTTATAAAATAATTTATAAGTTACAAGTTTAAGAATTTTTACTTTAAATCCTTATGATTTAGGGTTTATTCAAGCTTTACTAAATTTAAAATAGAATTAGGGTTAGGACTAGTTTAAGTTTCGGAATATTACATAACTAGTCCCTCCATGTTTTAAGTAAAGTAAAACTTTTGGATTTTACACTTTCAGTACCTAGGGCTTGTTATACTTTCGGGTTATGGCATTATTAGTCCTCCTAGTTGTAACTAGGTTTTATAACTTTCATATAATGGCAAAAACAGACCCTACGGCTTCTTTAGGTTTTGGCTTATTACAAAAGTGGTCCTTAGGGTTATGAAATGACAAAACAACTTTTAGAAAATTTCAAAAATGGTCCCTAGGGTTTAATATGCCACGGATGGTATTTATTAAACCCTAGACTTTTGGATAATTACATTTTCAGTCCTTGTGTTTAATAGTTTATCAAAGCAAGTTTCAAATGTCACGGTTTTAGTCCTTAAGTTTTATAAATTGTCATTTTAGTCCAAAAGTTTTTATAAGTTATATTTTATTATAAAAACTTTTATTTAAATAACCCAAAACATTAAATGGGCTCATTAAATGGACTAAAGATCTAATGGGCCATCTAGTGGGCCTAAACACATTTTAAGTCCACTAATTTGTTAAAAGTGCCTTTAAAACATTTATTGGGCTTAAATACATTTTTAAGTCCACTAATTAGTTAAATGGGCCTAAACACATTCTTAAGTCCATTAAGGTACTAAGATTTGTTAAATGGGCTTATTGGGTCCATTAAGTCTTAGGCTAATGTTGCATTGGCTTGACTAGTCCATTAATACTACTTTTTCATTTTATGTAAGTAATAATCTAAGATTTTCTTATAAGCTTATCATTAGCTTATCAAATTCAAGTTATAAGCCCTAATAAATAATAAAACCCATGGTTTGTTTTATTTGGTGTAACAAATGAGATCTAGATTTGTTACAAGGTTGCATGCAAGTCATAAGCTCTAATATGAGCTTATAACTCACGGCTATATTAAGTTATAGCTTATTAAGATAAGTCTAGACTTGATTTATGGTTGCACGTAATTATAAGAGTCCCAAAATGAGTTCTAAGCTTTGTACAAACCTAGAAATCAATCATAGTCCATATATACACATATATAGCTCACGGATATAAATTAGATCTTGGTATTTCCAAGATGAGACTTTTAGCTAGTTTTGTGTTTATAATTATTTAAAAAGTCCAAACAAAATTATCTAGATTTATTATATGTTCCCAAGGTTATCATTATTCCCAAAACATAACATATAGCCCATGGCTATATTGTTTTTCCCTAAATGTTCACATAAGATTTTTGTGCTTGTTACATTATTATTAAGTTAAGTTAAGTTCTTAATACAAGATCTAGGTTTAACATGGACATGCATGTTCATTAGAAATCCATCCAAGGACATCCATAGCCCACGGCTATATTTTTACATATATAGTGTTTTAGTGATTTTTAGTATTCCAACATATGTAGATAAATACATATTCCATTACTTAAAACTTGTTATAAAAATCATTGATGTTCATTTAATTATGCCGTGACCTTTAAGGTCATGATTTTTCATGGTTTTGACTTATAACAAGTTTACTTATGAGATTTGTGATTATTAGTTAACCATGATCCCAAAAGTAATGTTTATAACCCATGGCTACATTTAAAATCCATAAAATAATTTACATGATTTTATCAAGCTTAAACATAGAATAATAGTCATAGGTTTCTTCTCAAAAGTTTTTAACCATGACTAATGGTATTCCCAAATATGCCGTGACCTAGATGGTCATGGTTTTTAACAAATCTTGATTTTTAACAAGTTGTTATATGTGTTTATAGGTGGATGTTAATGCATGTAAGTAAAATGAAGAAAGCATAATGAGTAATACCTTCTTGTTAAAAATACTAAGGAAGATCTATGGATCAAAGGAGAGTCGTGAACAAATCTTGATGATGATGAAAACCCTAACTATAAACCAAGCCGTGACCTATGTGGGTTCGGCTAGAGCTTGTATGGGTTGGTATAAAGATCAAGTTGGTAGAGATACTTCCAAATGATTAGTAGTAATGAAGAAGAAGACAATAACTAGTAAAGTTAATGTGTTCTTGGATGCATATGGCTAAGCCGTATGATTTGAGAGAGAAAGGGATGAGAGAAAGTGAGATTTGATTTGCATGGGAGAATAAGAATGTTGGTGTGTGTTTCGGCTTAAAGAAGAGAGAGGGAAGGCAAACGACATGCTTTGCCTTGATAAGAGATATCATGTCAAGTGTTGGCTTTTCTAAAACCAAGACAACTCTTCTCCTTCCACCTAATGTGTGTGCTGTGTAAGGCTAACCAAAGGGGGAGTGGGCTTGGGCTTGTTGTGGGTTTGTGTTGGGTATAGCACAAAAGAGAAAATGATCTTGGGCTAGTCCAATAAAGTGTAAGTATGCTTATAGTATGCATACATACATACACGGCTACATATACATTGTGTAGCTTGTTTTCCAAATTTGTTAAGTGTTGTATACTCAAATGATGGTTATCCATTTTATTACTTGTTCTTCTAGTTTTAAGTATATGGTTTAAGTTATGTAGTTATTTACAACAAGGATGTAATGTAAAAGTATAAGTACGTAATGGAAAAGTTCACATACTTGTTCTTCTAATTTTAAGTATATGGTTTATGTTATGTAGTTATTTACAACAAGGATGTAATGTAAAAGTATAAGTACGTAATGGAAAAGTTCACACACATCTTATAGAAATATGACATATGAGGGAGTGTTCTAGGATTATTGGGTGAAGTTTTATTACATTAAATCATGGTAAAATCATGGATTTTACAACACCACCCCGTTATTTTAGCTTTGTCCTCAAAGCTACTAAAAATGTAGTTATCTTTTATGTGAAAACATGTTCTAGGAATACAGGTTCGTTTTGGACATGCTCAGAAACGAATGGTGACATCAATGCGAGGTGATCTACATTCGGGTCGCACCATACGTCCGATTGAGCAGTAATAGATGCTGCTGCTATTATGGGTGGACAGAAAAACGATGCAAAGAGATCTTTATCAGGATCGCACTATACATCCGATTGCGCAGTAATGGATGTTGCTACTATTAGAGGTGGACAGAAAGCGATGCAAAAAGATATTTATCAGGATCACACTATACATCCGATTGAGCAGTAATGGATGCTGCTGCTACTAAGGGTGGACAGAAAGCGATGAAAAGAGATCTTTATCAGGATCGCACTATACATCCGATTGAGCAGTAATGGATGCTGATGCTACTATGGATGGACAGAAAGCTATGCAAAGAGATCTTTACCAGGATCGCACTATACATCCGATTGAGCAGTAACAGATGCTGCTACTACTATGGATGGACAGAAAGTGATACAAAGAGATCTTTATCAGGATCACACTATACATCCGATTGAGCAGAGATGGATGTTGCTGCTACTACAGATGGACAGAAAGCGATGGAAAGGGATCTTCATCAGGATCGCACCATACATCCGATTGAGCAGTAATGGATGTTGATGCTACTATGGATGGACATAAAGCGATGAAAATAGATCTTTATTCGGATCGCACTATACATCCGATTGAGCAGTAATGGATGTTGCTATTACTATGGATGGACAAAAAGCGATGCAAAGAGATCTTCATCAGGATCGCACCATACATCCGATTGAGCAGTAATGGATGTTGCTGCTACTATGGATGGACAGAAAGTGATGCAAAGAGATCTTTATCCGGATCGCACTATACATCTGATTGAGCAGTCTGCTGCTACTATTGATGGACAGAAAGCGATGCAAAGAGATCTTTATAAGTATCGCACTATATATCCAATTGAGCAGTAATGGATGTTGCTGCTACTATGGATGGACAGAAAGCGATGCAAAGAGATCTTTATCAGGATCACACTATACATCCATTGAGCAGTGATGGATGCTCCTGCTACTATGGATGGACAGAAAGCGATGCAAATAGATCTTTATCCAGATCGCACTATACATCCGATTAAGCAGTAATGGATGCTGCTGCTACAACGGATGGTCAGACGAGGGCATTTTCAAAAGGGGTCGCGGTTACAGCCTTCCAAGAGCTAGGAGAGAACCAATGGTGTTGTGGATTTTGTTAGGAGGGAAAATCTACTGCAATTGGTTTCTGGTATGAGGAGGACATGCCAGCATGCTTTATATACTGGGAAAGTTGGGAAGGCTGTGATGCACTACTCCTGCATCCTTTTTACTGGTGAAAGATATGTTATATCTCCACACCCGATGGTGGAAAAAAATTGGGGGTCTCCTGCATCTTTTAACTAGTACCCCTCTTGCGTCAACAACTATACGCGAAAGAGTTGTTGATATACCTCAAGCCTGTGGGATACAGAAATTAGTTGATAGCACTAAAACTTCTACCCAGCAGAAAGGTTAAGATTATTGTTGATGGTGATTGGGTAGGAAGTTGCAAAGAATCTGCTTCATTCGCAGCGGGGCTGGGCGAAAGAGGCACAAAAAAGAAGTACCTCAAATGGTGGAAATAAAAGAAGATACCAAGAAGAAAGAAGTGCGCATCTTGCGGGATGCTGCAAAAAGGGTCGTGCATCCAGTATTAATGGTTCAAAATTTGCACAAATTTTGACTTCTAGGGGAAAGGAAGTCATACCTTTCAAGGTTTGGTGGATGATGGTATTGTCGAACTAATTAGACCTGAAGAGGGAAAAAGGTTTGTCCAGAAGTATGGGGCATTCAACATCTCTTTACGAGGGATGTCGAACGCATCCCTACAAAATACACCCATTGTGAGTTAGACATGTCATTTAGGCTTAGGGTTGCCTAAGATGGCAAACATAACCCTACAAAGTACACCCATTGTAAGTTAGACATGTCTTTTAGGTTTAGGATTGCCTACTTCGTCACTTGGGGAGGAACGGGTTAGGAAAATAGGACATCCTTTTAGGCTACATTTCATCTACTGTACCAAACACGTTTGCTGCAGTAGTGAAACGCCCTTGCAGTAACAATGAAACGCCCTTGCTGCAGCATCGAAACGCCCTTGATGCATCATCAAAACGCGTTTGCTGCATCAACAAAACGCCTTTGCTGTAGTAGCAAAACGCCTTTGCTGCAGCAGTGAAACGCCTTTGTTGCAGCAACGAAACGCCCTTGCTGCACCACCCAAACGCCTTTGCTGCAGCCCTTGCTAATGCAGTTGCTTCAACGCCACATCGACATACTTTGTTGTAACAAATTCTAAAGGCAAACTTATTTTTTCTTGTGAATGCAGAGAGGAGATCCATATTTGTATAATACATAAAGTCTATCTACATGTACCCATGGTTGGCGTTGGTTGTAGGGTTATTTGGATGCTCAATCACGGCCATTCCAAATCATGGGTATCTTCTTTCAAGATTGATGACTTCAAAGAAAAACCATAATGTTAGTAAGTTTACTTTAGCTTGAAGTATGTCACCATTCTCCAAAAACTAGAATTGTTACAAACAAAACGAAAATAGGTACGTTGATAGCAAAACTAACTAGAGTAGTTCCTACAGGTTCAAAATTGTAGCCCGATGGAATTCAATAAGGAATTTTAGTTCTGAACTTCGTGTAAGTTGAAGTACTTACTGCATCGGTAGATCTGAGAATAGAAAACAAATAGTGTCACCCTCTAAGATAAGATTTGTCTTCATCATCGCTATGATGCAGTCGCAATCGGTTTAAGATGAACATATAATGTTTATAGCTGTGACACCCCCCGCGTCGGGTCATGGTATTGCGGAATTATCAATTTAGATGTCACAAGGGTGGATCGATGGCACATAGTTCATAGAGCATACGATAAGAAATTATTCAAAACATATTACATGATCATTGTACAAATTTATAAAAATTGTCTTCAACAAGACATAAGTAAGATGTTTATTTTTCCCAGTTAGAACCCCTGATGAGTCCTACAATGCAGATTACAATGATGCTTGAGTCCATACACACACAACGTATTAACTTCATTTTCCTGAGAAAAACATGCTTAGAGGGTCAACATAATGTTGGTGAATTTACAGGTTTAATCAAGATTAGTTTAGAAATACATCAATCATAGTAGTAACAATGCACAAATAATTTTTACTAAGAAGGGTAGATTACATTTTCTATTACTCGAAACTAAAGCTTACTTTCCATAGTCCTCAACAGATGAGAACTTGGTGTCCTACTAAAAGACACCCAAACCCAGTTCCAACATGGTATACATCTGTTGTCCCGGCCAAGGCAAAGTGAGCATGACTCGCCCTGATGGGGATGGTTAGTCCCAAATAGATCTATTTATAACATTCGAGAAATTACAATAATTTAACAGTTTCTATAATAGTCAATCGTAATCAAGTTTATACAATTCAGTTATGTCCATTAAAATAGTTGCATGTTTTCTCCCCCGTAAAGGAAAAGTTTATCAATAGTTCATATGGGGCTGTAAACTCATCTTGGAGTCTGGCAAAGCTATATAATATGAATATTCAAATAATGCTCACGCCACAAGCTACTGCCTAGTCAAATAGTACAATTTTAATAAATAATACAAGGAACGTATGTGTATGCTTATACAGATTTTTAATTCAGTTTATTAATGCTACAATGTTTATCTAATGACTGTAGTACAAGTATTAACAACAACCATTTAAACTTGTAATTATGTTTCTCATTTAAGTAAAATAAATATTTTACTTACAATACTAGTATATGTACTTGTATTCAATTTATTGATCATTTATATAAATTTGTCCCATAAAAGTACATAAGTACATGTATTTAGTTTACCCATATACATATAGTTTATAAATTTTATCTCATAATGTAAAATTTAAATATTTTATTTTGAAAAGTAAAATATCAATATTTTATTTACTTTAAAGTTCCCAAAATTTTTCCAAACATTTATAAAATAATTTATAAGTTACAAGTTTAAGAATTTATACTTTAAATCCTTATGGTTTAGGGTTTATTCAAGTTTTACTAAATTTAAAATAGAATTAGGGTTAGGGCTAGTTTAAGTTTCGGAATATTACAAAACTAGTCCCTCCATGTTTTAAGTAATGTAAAACTTTCGGATTTTACACTTTTAGTACCTAGAGCTTGTTATACTTTCAGGTTATGGCATTATTAGTCCTCCTAGTTGTAACTAGGTTTTATAACTTTCATATAATGGCAAAAACAGTCCCTAGGGCTTCTTTATGTTTCGGCTTATTACAAAAGTGGTCCTTAGTGTTATGAAATGACAAAACCACTTTTAGAAACTTTCAAAAATGGTCCCTAGGGTTTAATATGCCACGGATGGTATTTACTAAACACTAGACTTTCGGATAATTACATTTTCAGTCCTTGTGTTTAATAGTTTATCAAAGGAAGTTTCAAATGTCACAGTTTTAGTCCTTAAGTTTTATAAATTGTCATTTTAGTCCAAAAGTTTTTATAAGTTATATTTTATTATAAAAACTTTTATTTAAATAACACAAAACATTAAATGGGCTCATTAAATGGGCTAAAGATCTAATGGGCCATCTAGTGGGCCTAAACACATTTTAAGTCCACTAATTTGTTAAATGGGCCTTTAAAACATTTATTGGGCTTAAATACATTTTTAAGTCCACTAATTAGTTAAATGGGCCTCAACACATTCTTAAGTCCATTAAGGTACTAAGATTTGTTAAATGGGCTTATAGGGTCCAGTAAGTCTTGGGCTAATGTTACATGGGCTTGATTAGTCCATTAATACTACTTTTTCATTTTATGTAAGTAATAATCTAGGATTTTCTTATAATCTTATCATTAGCTTATCAAATTCAAGTTATAAGCCCTAATAAAATAATAAAACCCATGGTTTGTTTTATTTGATGTAACAAATGAGAGCTAGATTTGTTACAAGGTTGCATGCAAGTCATAAGCTCTAATATGAGCTTATAACTCACGGCTATATTAAGTTATAGCTTATTAAGATAAGTCTAGACTTGTTTTATGATTGCATGTAATTATAAGAGTCCCAAAATAAGTTCTAAGCTTTGTACAAACCTAGAAATCAATCATAGTCCATATATACACATATATAGCTCACGGCTATAAACTAGATTTTGGTATTTCCAAGATGAGACTTTTAGCTAGTTTTGTGTTTATAATTATTTAAAAAGTCCAAACAAGATTATCTACATTTATTATATGTTCCCAAGGTTATCATTATTCCCAAAACATAACATATAGCCCACGGCTATATTGTTTTTCCCCAAATGTTCACATAAGATTTTTGTGCTTGTTACATTATTATTAAGTTAGGTTAAGTTCTTAATACAAGATCTAGGTTTAACATGGACATGCATGTTCATTAGAAATCCATCCAAGGACATCCATAGCCCACGACTATATTTTTACACATATAGTGTTTTAGTGATTTTTAGTATTCCAATATATGTAGATAAATATGTATTCCATTACTTAAAACTTGTTATAAAAATCATTGATGTTCATTTAATTATGCCATGACCTTTAAGGTCTTGGTTTTGAGTTATAAAAAGTTTACTTATGAGATTTGTGATTATTAGTTAACCATGATCCCAAAAGTAATGTTTATAACCCATGGCTACATTTAAAATCCCTAAAATGATTTACATTATTTTTATCAAGTTTAAACATAGAATAATAGTCATAGGTTTCTTATCAGAAGTTTTTAACCATGACTAATGGTATTCCCAAATATGTCGTAACCTAGATGGTCATGGTTTTTATCAAATCTTGATTTTTAACAAGTTGTTATATGTGTTTATAGGTGGATGTTAATGCATGCAAGTAAAATGAAGAAAGCATAATGAGTAATACCTTCTTGTTAAAAATACCAAGGAAGATATATGGAACAAAGGAGATTCGTGAACAAATCTTGATGATGATGAAAACCCTAACTATAAACCAAGCCGTGACCTGTGTGGGTTCGGCTAGGGCTTGTATGGGTTGGTATAAAGATCAAGTTGGTAGAGATACTTCCAAATTGTTAGTAGTAATAAAGAAGAAGACAATAACTAGTGAAGTTAATGTGTTCTTGGATGCATATGGCTAAGCCGTATGATTTGAGAGTGAAAGGGATGAGAGAAAGTGAGATTTGATTTTCATGTGGGAATGAGAATGTTGGTATGTGTGTTTCAGCTTAAAGAAGAGAGAGGAAGGGCAAATGGCATGATTTGCCTTGATAAGAGATATCATGCCAAGTGTTGGCTTTTCCAAAACCAAGACAACTCTTCTCCTTCCACCTAATGTGTGTGTCGTGTAAGGCTAACCAAAGGGGGAGTGAGCTTGGGCTTGTTGTGGATTTGTGTTGGGTATAACACAAAAGAGAAAATGTTATTGGGCTAGTCCAAGAAAGTGTGAGTATGCCTATAGTATGCATACATACATACACGGCTACATATACATTGTATAGCTTGTTTTCCAAATTTGTTAAGTGTTGTATACTCAAATGATGGTTATACATTTTATTACTTGTTCTTCTAGTTTTAAGTACATGGTTTAAGTTATGTAGTTATTTATAACAAGGATGTAATGTAAAAGTATAAGTACATAATGGATAAGTTCACACACATCTTATAGAAATATGACATATGAGGGAGTGTTCTAGGATTATTGGGTGAAGTTTTATTACATTAAATCATGGTAAAATCATGGATTTTACAACACCACCCCGTTATTTTAGCTTTGTCCTTAAAGCTACTAAAAACGTAGTTATCTTTTAAGTGAAAAGATGTTCTAGGAATACAGGTTCATTTTGGACATGCTCAGAAACGAATGGTGACATCAATGCGAGGTGATCTAGATTTGGGTCGCACCATACGTCCGATTGAGCAGTAATGGATGCTGCTGCTGTTATGGGTGGACAGAAAAATGATGCGAAGAGATCTTTATCAAGATCACACTATACATACAAATGAGCAGTAATGGATGCTGCTACTATTACAGGTGGACAGAAAGCGATGCAAAGAGATATTTATAAGGATCGCACTATATATCGGATTGAGCAGTAATGGATGATGCTGCTACTAAGGGTGGATAGAAGGCGATGAAAAGAGATCTTTATCAGGATCGCACTATACATCCGATTGAGCAGTAATGGATGTTGCTGCTACTATGGATGGACAGAAAGCGATGCAAAGAGATCTTTACCAGGATCGCACTATACATCTGATTGAGCAGTAATGGATGTTGCTGCTACTATGGATGGACAGAAAGCGATGCAAAGAGATCTTTATCAGGATCGTACTATACATCCGATTGAGCAGTGATGGATGCTGCTGCTACTATGGATGGACAGAAAGCGATGCAAAGAGATCTTCATCAGGATCGCACCATACATCCAATTGAGTAGTAATGGATGCTGTTGCTACCAAGTTTGTAAATATCGCTCGGCGGGGTCTCGTCGGTCGACCACCGCCAAGCGATATATCGTCTTGGCGGCGATATATCGGTTTCTCGACGGGTACTCTAAATTATCATTATTTTATATATTTTATCATTATTTTATATATTTTTATCTTAATTTTATATATTTTTATCATTATTTTGTATATTTTTAATATTTATTTAATATAAATTTGAAGTTCTTATATTTTTTATAACTTTATTAATGTATTCATTAGTTTTAGTTATATATCTTGTAATATTTACATTAAAAAATAAAAACACAATAAAAAACAATCAAAATACCAAAAGTCAACCATTTTTATCGATATTGACCTATGTTGACCGATATTGACCGATATTTGACCAAAACGCCAAGTTAGCCGATATGCTTCATGGCGTGGCGGTGGACCACCGGCAAGCGATATATAGACGATATATCGGCCGCCATGACCGATATTTACAACACTGGCTGCTACTATGGATGGACATAAAGCGATGCAAAGATATCTTTATCTGGATCGCACTATATATCCAATAGAGCAGTAATGGATGCTGCTGCTACTATGGATGGACAGAAAGCGATGCAAAGAGATCTTCATCAGGATCGCACCATACATCCGATTGAGCAGTAATGGATGCTGCTTCTACTATGGATGGACAGAAAGCGATGCAAAGAGATCTTTATCCGGATCCCACTATACATCCGATTGAGCAGTAATGGATGCTGCTGCTACTATGGATGGACATAAAGCGATGCAAAGAGATCTTTATCAGGATTGCACTATATATTCGATTGAGCAGTAATGGATGCTGATGCTACTATGGATGGACAGAAAGCGATGCAAATAGATCTTTATCAGGATCGCACTATACATCCGATTGAGCAGTGATGGATTCTGCTGCTACTATGGATGGACAGAAAGCGATGCAAAGAGATCTTTATCTGGATCGTACTATACGTCCGATTAAGCAGTAATGGATGCTGCTGCTACAACGGATGGTGTGGCGAGGGTTTTTTCAAAAGGGGTCGCGGTTACAGCCTTCCAAGAGCTGGGAGAGAACCAATGGTGTTGTGGATTTGGTTAGGAGGGAAAATCTACTGCAATTGGTTTCTGGGATGAGGAGGACACGCCAGCATGCTTTATATGCTGGGAAAGTTGGGAAGGCTGGGGATGCACTACTCCTGCGTCCTTTTTACTGGTGAAAGATATGTTATATCTCCATACCCGATGGTGGAAAAAAAATTGGGGGTTGAAGGTAAAGAAAATTTTTAACTAGTACCCCTCCTGCGTCAACAACTATACACGAAAGACTTGCTGATATACCTCAAGCCTGTGGGATACAGACATTAGTTGATAGCACTAAAACTTCTACCCAGCAGAAAGGTTATGATTATTGTTGATGGTGATTGGGTAGGAAGTTGCAAAGAATCTGCTTCATTCGCAGCGGGGTTGGCGAAAGAGGCACTGAAAAGAAGTACCTCAAATGGTGTAAATAAAAGAAGATACCAAGAAGAAAGAAGTGCGCATCTTGCGGGATGATTCAAAAAGGGTCGTGTTGTTGATCACAAACTTAGATCGATTTAGCTTTATGTATACGAGATTAGATCAAGTAATACACTTAGAGAAACCTTTGTACATGTATATGACAATCTAAGTGTTATGCGGAATTAACACTTAAACAAGAACACACAAGATGTAAACAAACTTTCAATTTGATTAATGATGTCAAACTTGCTTACAATGAAAGTGTTTAACGTATAAAAACTTATATTGAACATTAACCTAAAGGTCTTCTTTTATAGACATAAGAAGCCTTGTATAATAATCTACGTATCAAATATTCTAGGTAAAGATAAATATAGAAAATACATTGTTGTTCCTATCTTTACTAGAAGTAATATAGAATATAATAAACGTGTAGATCATATCCTTCCATCAGTGCTTGTCTTCAATGTGTCAACGCTTGACTTCTTCTTGTCAACGCTAGATCTGTCAGCGTTTGTTTTACTCCTATCAACGCTTGTTTTACTCTTGTCAGCGCTCAAGTAGACTGGCTATAATTTATTCCCAACAATCCTCCCCTAAACTTGATATCTACTCTAGTAATCAAGTTTCTGAATAAACATTAAGAACTAGGAGGAATCTTACAAACCTTCTCATATTGGTGATAAATAAATCTGATTAAATCTTTGGCCACGTCACTTGAATAATCAATTTTCAGCTGTGTGTTCTTCATCTTCTCCAAGACTTCCTTGGATATGAAATACTGGCCATCTACAACTAGATACTCAGCAAACTTTGTAGAACTCAAATAATAAACACCAGCAGCTGAATACAATCTCCACTGAAGACCACTGAGGTCATCTTCAAGATCCTTCCAAATAGCAGGATCTTCATCTCTTGGTCCACACATTCTTTGGAATGTTGACCACAGTTTTATTGCATTGACTGAAGTGGGAGCTTCAGTCTCATACTTGGCCTCTAACAACCTCCATAGGTCTACCAAGTCTTCTCTATCACAACTTGCAAACAAAGATATAAGAGTGGTAATAGTGTGAACCTCTTTTCCATACCTGCCAATCTTCCCAAACCCACATTCATCTTCTTCATAGCTTATAATAGGGTTTCTGGAATCAAGTGGTAACACTTGTACCATATTTGAAGCTTCTAATGGTGAGAGCTTGAGGCTCTTTCTTATAACAGCTTAACTTGGATGTAATGGATCCATATCTTTGGGAAACTCAAGAGGGACTCCCTTTTTCACAGGTCTGGGAACAAACATTGCCTTCTTAAGCTCCATTTCCTCTGTAAGTTCGTCTTTTCTTTCATCAGAAAGAAGTCTTAGAGTGTTTTCTTCCTGCACTCTAACCCAAATGGGATAATCTCTGCACTCCAACTCTTCAAATGTCAGACCAATCAATTTCTTATGAGTCCATCCTGTTCCATGACATCTGAGTAGCATGTAGTACAACTCCCTTCTATCCCTTTTTCAAATTTGAGAGAACATTGCTTGCTTTGTGTTTCAGAATGACCTTGCAATCCTTTTGTACTCCGAGAAGAATCTCCAAACCCCATATCTGATCTGAAATGGTCAAATGTGGATTCTCCATACACCTATCTTCCCAAGCATGGTACATCTGAACAACCTCTGGCATATCAAAATCAACCTGCAATTTCAGCTCATTCAACTTCTCTTTTGCCAATTCATCACCATACTCAAGCCTTTCTGGTTGTTCTATGATCATAACACTTGAGTCTGAACTGGCTTCATCACTTCCTTCTTGCTCTTCTGAAGTGACAACAAAAGGTGATTCACCCACCTTCTTTCTTTCTTGTTCCACAATTTGTGCAGCCAACCTTCTATCAAACTTAATTTGTGCTGCATTCTTTGGAACAACTTCTTCTACCATAATACCCTTACCCTTATCTAATGGATCAACTGTTGGTAAGGTAGATGGTAATACCTGTGAAGAAACCTCTTTGATGATGGATGATGATTGGAATAGATTAACCTCAGCAGGTCTATCAACGCTCACTTTTGCTTTGTCAGCGCCCAAGATACTCATGTCAGCGTTCAAATTTTGCTTGTAAACCCTCAAATTACTTGTCTCAGCGCCGCTTGCAATTTCCTCCAACATGGCTGTAAATGAAAAATTTATGTTTGTAGGAGAGACTAGAGACGTATCAAAACCTGTCTGTTTCTTCAAACTTGTTAGGGCCTCAGCAACATCCAAAGATTGACAATCATGAGAGCCCTTATCACTCACATTTATTTGTTCATCCTCCCCTTTGGAAGATTCCTCCATCCCTCTCCTTGTGCTTGCATTCTCCAAGATAACAATCCTCTCCCTCAATTGCTTGAGTTCAAGGCTTTGTATGCTGACAACTTGTACCAAGTCTGCATTTTGCTTTTACAAGCTAATGCAGACTACCGTCAATTCCATCAAAGTCATTGGTTCCAATCTGCCCTCTTCTAAAATGGGTATTTGACCTCCCAAGTTAGATTCATTGGGCATGGATGAGGTCTTAATTATGGTAGGACTGTATTGGCCAGCTTCTAAGCCAGAACCAATAGTCCCAACCTCATCCATAACACCAACCACACTTGTGGTGGTGGTTCTCTCTGCTACATGGCTAGGGCCACTAGAGGAGAACACTCCAGTAGTCCTTTGGCGTTTTTGCAACCTATATTGTGTTGGGGGAGAAGAAGATGTGGATTGGGTGGATGTTGGTTGGTTAAGGGGTGTTTGGGTCTGTGAAGGATTGGTGTCAACGTTTGAAATAGGCACATCAACGCCAACATTTAATGTGTCAGCATCGAAGGGTTCTTGGTCAATTTGCATATGTTGTGGTAAAGGTAAAGGTTCAGGTATTGGGTCAATTTGGGGTTGGGGTTCTGGTTGAGGTTGTGCGGCTTCAATAACAGCAATCATAGCTGGGGTTAAGGGTAGGTCACGATGTGGGGGTGAGTTCATTTTCAAAAAAATTGTTTTCTTTTGCACAGGGATCTCATAAAAATCATCATGATCCCTTGTGCAGTAATTTTTCACCTTAAAAACCATTTGTAAAAATCTGGGATAAGCTAAAGTCATTTTGTTCCCTTTATTTTTACACATGCCCTCAAAAATCATTTTGGAATAATTAAACTTTTTCCCAGTAGCAATGCACACAATAGCACTAGCAATAGATCTATTGATCTCATTGTGTGCAGTACACTTGGGACTCAAACATTGTAAGAGGACATGTATTAGGTACTTCCAGGCTGGGGGAAACTCCTATTTATGATATTTATTTAAAGTTCCTTCATCTGGAAAAGGATAACCCAAAGCCCTTAGTCCTTGTTCTATTTCACTAATGGGGAGGGTGGTTATACCATCAGCATCATCAAGATGCAAAGCGTGGCGTACCAAAGCTTCAGTAACCACCCATGTGCGCCCATGAACAATAGAAGATAATGTAGTCAATCTATTAACTGTTGAGGAACTAATAGTGTTCCAAAACTGTTTAATATGTGTGACAGGAATGAGTGGAGCATGAGAAAGAGCATACCTAATTGGGGATGCATTCACATACGCCACCATTTGTGTATATTGGGGAAACAGAGTATCATCAGCTTCAAGATATGCTACCATGTTGTGTTGACTTCTGAACCCCAATTCCAAATTAGTAGGTTTAAACTTTGGTGCCATTGTTGAAAGTTGTTTGAATGATTGATAAAAATGAAGTTATAGGAGAAAATTGTGTTAGACAAGAATAATAGGTACCCTGTTTAAAATAGGAGCCAAATATATAGGAGAGAAAAATGCATGTGATTGGCCCAAAAATAGGCAACTATTTTCAAAATACAATCATAAAAATATTGAAAAAGAATAAGTTTATCTCATGCATTAAATGAAAGTTAATTGCTCCCAAAATTACGGCCCAAAAATATGTCAAAAAGTAACAACTGGGTAGGTCCCATTGAGTGTCAACGGTAAAAAATAACCCATCAACGCCCAACGGCTATATCCTTGTAAACGTTTACCAAAGCCATGTCAGCGTCTAAATTGGTCACAACAACGCTTGGAAAAATACTTGTCAGCGTCCAAAAATAAAAATTTATAAAAATGAAAAATGACCTTAACAAAGTAATTTATCCTAGAGAAGATAACCAAAAAGTTGATAATTATTATAGGGCGGGAAGCACTATCCAGTTATGCACACTTGCTTATGCAAGATAGACATAACAGTCCTCTAGTGTCCCTTGCTAACCAAAACTCTTAACAACTAAGTTACCTTATAAAAACCCTTGTTACTCCCAGGTAAAACCCATGATAAAATCTTTCCCAAGTCTCCCAACAGACCACAACCAATTCTAGGCCAAAAATGTCTTGGCAGCATGCATAGTATCAACTTTGCATGCTACAGTGCCTCATGATTTAGTAAAACTAACTCATACTCACCTGTGGACACAATCTAGAATTGTGATAAGAGTATCATAAGGATACCCAAAAGTCCTAAAGGTTCCTAAAACCTCCCCTTAAACTGTGATACATATGTTGCCAAAAATATGCATGAACATAAAAAATTTATGTCAAGATAGGAATTGACAATTCCAACCATCATCCATAAATAAAAACATGTCCAAATGCTTCTCCAATGATCCATAAGCAAATCTGTATCCAATGGTATAATGCTAACACCACCTGCACATTTAGATTGAAAACCACAAAACTAACATTGTTGCTGACAACGCTACGATAACACTTGTCAGCGTTAAAGAAACATTTGTCAGTGTTATAGAAATATATTGCTGACAACGTCACAATAACACTTATCAGTGTTAAAGTAACCTTTGTCAGTGTTAGAAAAATATAGTGGAAAATCTAAATCCTTAATAAGACCAATAACAATGCATTATCCTGTACATACTTTTACAAAAAGACTCCAAAACAAATATTATATGAGATTGATCATTCCAATACTTGTTACCAAGTATTGAAACCTTCCAGCATCAAAAGGTTTAGTTAGTAAATCTGACACATTTTCTTCTGTGTCAACCCTATCTGGTTGTATTAAACCTTTTTCAAAACAATCTCTTATAAAATGGTGTCTAATTTCTATGTGTTTAGTTTTAGAATGATGTACATGATACTTAATAATGCATAAAGTGCTGTTATTGTCAACAAATATCTTGGTATGCATGAAATTATACTCATAGTCCAACAGCTGGTTCTGAATCCATAAAACCTGTCCACAACAAGCAGCTGCAGCTACATACTCTGCTTCAGTTGTAGAATTGGCCACCACTGTTTGTTTCTTGCATTGCCAAGATATCAACCTGCTCCCAAGAAACTGACATCCACCAGTTGTGGATTTTCTATCAAACTTATCACCTCCATAGTCACTGTCTGAATATGAAATAAGCTCCAAAGGTGAATCTTTTGGGTACCACAAGCCAAGACTAGGATAACATCTTAGGTACCTAAAGATTCTCTTGACAACATAAAGATGACATTCTTTGGGAGTCACTTGATGGCGTGCACAAGCACACACAGCAAACATGATGTCAGGTCTGGAGGCTGTAAGATACATCAATGAACCAATCATTGATCTATAGTGCCTGACATCTACATCCTTTCCATCTCCAATCTTTCCCCAAGAGTGTTCTCTATCCATAGGAGTAGTAGCCCTCTTTTCATGTGGAGAAAAGCCAAACTTCTTCAAGATCTTTGCCACATGTTTATCCTGGGAGATGAAGATACCATCTTCTTTCTGCTGAACCTATAACCCTAGAAAGAAGTTCATCTCCCCCATTGCACTCATCTTGAATTTGTCTGTCATAAGTTGGAGAAAACCTCACTCATCATTGGATTTGTGGATCCAAAGATGATATCATCAACATACACCTGAACAAGTAGAACATCCTTACCTTTCTTCTTTGTAAAAAGTGTCTGATCTATGGTGCCCCTTTTGAATCCATTGTCCACCAAATAAGTAGACAAAGTACCATACCATGCTCTTGGGGCTTGATGAAGTCCATACATAGCATTCTTGACTCTATACACCTTGTCTGGATTCTCTGGATCCTCAAAACTAGGAGGCTGCATCACATATACCTCCTCAACAATTGTTCCATAGAGTAAGGCACTCTTGACATCCATTTGATAGACAGTGAAGCCCATGCAGGATGCATAGGCTAGAAAGATCCTTATAGCTTCAATCCTTGCAACTGGTGCAAAGACCTCCTCATAGTATATCCCTTCCTCTAGTGTATATCCCTGAGCCACTAATCTTGCCTTGTTTCTGACCACAATACCTCTTTCATATCTCTTGTTTCTTATAACCCATCTTGTCCCAATAGGTCTGACATAACTGGAACAATCAACCAGCTCCCAAACATCCTGAATTGCAAATTGGTGAAGCTCATCCTGCATTGCTTCCACCCAACTTGGTTCTTTGAGAGCATCAAATATCTTCTTGGGTTCCTGTTATGACAGAAAATAGGTAAACAAACATGCTTGCACAAGAGGGGTATCAACCTTCTTGTGAATATTGGCAATAAATCCACAAATACCTTGATGAGATCTTATAATCTGAACAGGAGTCATAATATCACCAATGATTTGAGAAGTAGGGTGATTCTTCATAGTAGAAGTGAGAACTCCGCCTTCAAAAAGTCTGGTGTCTTCAATCTCATTATCCATGTTGCCAAGATCTTCTTCTTCAGACTCTCTTTCATCAATATGAGGATGAACCTCTTCATATAAATTGGAAGGTTCACCCTGTTCAAAGTAGAAGAGAAAAGATGCGCAAAAGTGTTGTCAACGCCTGAACCTTGGTTGTCAGCGTTTGGGCTAACATCGCTTGAAATGTTGTTGTCAACGTTTGAGCCATCAACGTCTGAATTTGTCCTGTCAGTGTTAGATTTGCCTTTGTCAGCTCCTGAAGGACCATGCATGTTGTTATCTGGTGGTACTTAGGGACCACCATTATCCTTTCTAGCAGCAGCAGCAGCAGCAAAAGCATGTGTCCATATGGGAATTGTGACATACTCTAGTATAGGAGATGACTTTTTTGCTTGTGATCCAAACTTTTCATTAACCTGTGTACCTGAAACATCAACAACTTGTTCTTCCACAACATTTGATGTTACCTTCACAATGTCTAGATTAGTGACAAGCATATAATTTAAAGTCCTAGATAAAGGTTCCAAGTCAAACAACCAATTTGGACCACTTTCAGGATCACTAGGTTTACTCTCTAAAAACCTAACATGTACTCTCTCAAGAATACGTTTTTCCTTCTTAAGGTAAACCCTATATCCCTTGCTCTGCACTGAATACCCCATGAAATAGCCTTCATCACCTTTTGCACTAAATTTACGTAAGGCATCACTAGTGTCAAGAACAACTACATGACAACCAAAAGGTCTAAGAAAACCAATATTAGGTTTTCTTCCCCAAAGTAACTCATAAGGAGTTTTGTTCTGTATCTTGTTGACCAATGATCTATTTCGAACATAGCAAGCTGTATTAACAGCCTCAGCCCAAAAGGCAATGGGGAAATGAGCATCAGCAAACATGGTTCTGGCTGCTTCAATTAGGGTTCTATTCTTTCTTTCTGCTACCCTATTTTGCTGTGGGGTTCTGGCAACACTAAATTGCCTAGTAATCCCTTTCTTGGCACAAAAATCATCTAACACTTTATTCCTAAATTCACCACCATTATCACTCCTAAGCATTTTAACTTCATTACCAGTCTTCTTCTCAATTTGAGTGATAAAGTCAATTAAAGTGTCAGCTGTATCACTCTTCATAGCTAAAAAGAAAGTACAAGTAAACCTAGAAAAGTCATCTGTGATGACAAAGCAGTATGATTTACCATTCAAACTTTCTATATTGGTTGGACCAAATAGGTCCATATGAAGCAAGTGAAGTGGTCTAGTACTAGAGTGCACATGTTTAGACTTGAATCAGACCTGGTGCTGCTTGCCTTTAAGACATGCAACACAAGAGTGGTCATTGTGGAAAGCCTTTTCAGGCAAACCATCAACCAAACCAAGTCTCACAAGCCTGTTTATATTCTTAAAGTTTATGTGCCCTAGTCTCCTATGCCATAGATTACTCTCATCCACTGAAGCTTTAGCATAAAAACATGACATATTGTTATTCATTCTAATCCCATTTAGATTCACATTATATATGTCTTTATGTCTAGGTGTTCTATAGTCAATATATTTCTCATCATGGATCTTATAATCCTTGCTTAACACCAAGCATTCAGTATCAGTAAACAGAACTTTATTTTTGTTATCACAAACTTGTGATACACTAAAAAGATTGTATTCAAGTTCCTTTACCAAAAATACGTTCTCAAAACGCAAGTTCTTTGTGAGAAGTGTCCTTTGCCTGTGATAGTACCATATCCGCCTCCAAAGTAAACCTTATCACCATCCTTGATGGGAGTGAAGTTAGTCAGATAATCTTCCTTCCCTGTCATGTGCCTTGAGCATCCACTGTCCCAATATCCATAATCATTGAACTGTTTTTGAATGCCCTGCACATAAAGAAAACAAGTTAGTTTTCTTTAGGAACCCAAGCCTTAGCAGGCTTGGATTCATCTGGTTGTTTAACAAGAACAGACTTAGTTCTCATAACAACCCCTTGTTCATCCCTCTTTGGATGAAATACCCAGTTAACCCCAATAGGTTTTGTAATGACCTTTGAAATGTAATTAAATCTGTTGCAGGTCATTGAAATCCCATTGTCATTAGGGTTTTGATCTTTCTTAGGTCTCCTGTCAAGCTTGAAGAAGCTTTAGACCCCTTACCCTGTGGTTGCAAATATTTAGGTCTGGTCACGTTTTTGTTAGTGTTGGATTTGGTCTTGTCAACGCTTAAATTACCCTTGTCAGCGTTGAACCTAGGGTTTGCTACAGAAACCCATTGCCTGTTAGACCAAGTATTTGTCTTTCGAAATGGTCTTTGTCCATGAGTGTTAGACCCTTTAGTGAAGAATGGGGCAGGTCTAAAAACTTGTGGACTTTGCTGCACACAAGGTTTGGGTCTGACAACGTTTGACTTTCTAACAGCGTTGACACACTTATATGCTAAATGTGAAAAGCTACCACAAGTGTAACAGGCTTTTCTAGACACAACCCTAGGTCTAGAAGAGAAGAAGCATGTTCCATCATTACTAACTTGGCTTTTAGGTGAATTAGTATTCCTATACATTTCTGCATACTTGACACTAGGTTTTCTAACAGTGTTTGAGCCAAGGTCAACAGCCTTACTAGTGATTGGTTTTGTTACCTTAATAGGGGTTGACTCATTAGGACTTTCACATAATAAGCCACCCTTAACAAATAAGGTAGGATTGGCTTTCTCCCCTTCATTCAAGTCAGTCAACTTCTGTTGATACTCTTCAACTGGGGTAATGACTCTTGGTGGAGGAATGAATTCCTCTTCTTGGAGTTCTGGTAAACCAGTCCAAGATAGGTCCTTTTGTTGGACACCATAGAAGTCACCAGCTGGTGGTGGAACCACAGAGTAGTCTTTCATCCCAATCCCAGTCATGTCCTTAGGATCCCTTTGTTTATTCACACATTCTCCTAGGGTTTGTGTGGCCTTATCAAATCTTTGAATTTTAAGGCCAACATTATCTTTATTCTTAATAGCCTCATCTAACTTAGCTTGTAGCTCACCATTAACCCTTTCCATAATGCTCCTAATATCATTACTAGCATTCAACTCATGTTTTAAGATATTTATTTTATCTTTTAAATCAAATTCCATTTTCTTGTACTCAGAAACTATCTTCTCAGTTTGAGTGAGAGCTAATTGATAGTTAGACAGTTTGCATCTCTCAGTACTCACATCATCTAGTAACCTTAACACCTCTTTGTAAAGTTTCTCAGTATTTAACCTACAACCCTTACTACAAAAAGCATAATCGTATACCTTATTATCTGATGAAGAGGATGAGTGTGCCATGAGAGCATATTGAACATGCTCTTCTTCTTCAATCTTAGCAACCAAAGCTTTATCCTCTTCCATATCTTTAGCCAAATAGCTCTAGTCCCATCCCATACCATCAATTTCTTGAACTGCAACCATGGCCTTAGGATCCTGAGCCTTAACAATTTGGCTTGAGGGTTTGCCAGCATTAGATCTTCTAGGAGATCTGCATTCCCTCATGAAGTGCCCTATACGATGACATAGCATTCAACCTTGGATTTATCAAATCCAGCAGTGTCCTTTGCATTGAAGGTCATCTTCTTCTTAAACCTTCTATTCCACCTGTTTACTCTTATACTAGCAAGAGCCATGTTCCACGTAATATCCATCTCTTCCAAGTGCTCATCACTTATTTGCTCAAGGTCCTCATATGTAATCACTGAAACATTGGGCAAAGAAGCAATATAAGCACATACAGTATCCAGATCCAAACCAGCAGGTTTAACTCTTGGTGAGTCACTTTTGTATGTGTCAGCGTCTGAATAGGAGGGGTTGACAGGACATGTTCCAGCATTGACACATGATGATCCAGTAACTGGATGCATGTAAGAGTCCTTCTGATTAAATTGACCTTCACTATGTGAGAAGAAGGCCATATTACTGTTGGTAGACTTGCTTCCATGCTCCAAAAGAGTTTCATCTTCCAACAGCCTCAGTTTGTTGTAGATATCATCAAAAGTAGAACTTTTGTGAGTGTTGTTGGCAAGTATAGATCTTGCCTCAATCTTCCACGCTTCATCAAGACTTTTAAGAAAAATGGCATTAATGTCAATATCACCAAGTTGTGTCCCCATGAAGGACAATTTGCTTGTAATGTCAAGCAATCTGCTTCTCACACTGCTAAGCTTCTCATTAGGTTGAGCCTTGAAAACAGCATAATCATGCATGAGTTGCTTCTTCTTCTCTTCCTTAGTATCTTCATTGCCACCATATGCAACTTCAAGAGCTGCCCAAAGGTCCTTGGCAGATTCATAACCTCTGTATTTATGGTGGTTCTCTTGTCCTAAAGAGAGTTTCAGAATATTTAGGGTTTTCATGTCAACCCTTTTCTTTGCTATGTCTTCAGCAGCCACAGCTCTACCATCCTCTGGCTTTTCTTTCTTATCTGCTTCTAAACATCTAGCAACAGCTACTCTTCCAGCAATAGCATTAGCAATCTTTTGGGCTTTATTGAATGTGTTTCCATATTCAATAATCTCCTAGAGAGTGTAGTCATTGTTGGGAATAAATTAAGGCCAGATCACTTGAGCACTGACAAGAACAAAACAAGCGCTGACAGCTCAAGCGTTGACACATTGAAGACAAGCACTGATGGAAGATATATTCTACGCGTGTATTATATTCTAGAATACTTCTAGTAAAGATAGGAACAACAATGTATTTTCTATATTTATCTTTACCTAGAATAGCTGATACGTAGATTATTGTACAAGGCTTCTTATGTCTATAAAAGAAGACCTTTAGGTTAATGTTTTGATATAAGTTTTATATAAGTTTTATATAAGTTTTCATTCATAAACTACTTTCATTGTAAGCAAGTTTGATATTGATAATCAAAGTGAAAGTTTGTTTATATCATTGTGTGTTCTTGTTTAAGTGTTAAATTCCGCATAACACTTAGATTCATAAGCATATACAAAGGTTTCTCTATGTGTATTACTTGATCTAATCTCGTATACACAAAGCTAATCGATCTAAGTTTGGGATCAACAAGTGGTATCAGAGCTTGTTGAGGAACTTTTGATCTTAAAGAACACCAGAACCCTAAAATCACCAAAACCCTAATTTTCTCAGAAACCCTAACAACATCATGTTTGAAGCAATAACCTCCTCCTCCTCAGCCTTACCAAACATCAAGATTCCCATGCTTGATGCAACCAACTTTGACCTATGGAAGTTCAACTTTGAACAATATCTGGGGATCTATGACTACACACTCTGGGAGATTATTGAATATGGAAACACTTTCAATAAAGCTCAAAAGATTCTTAATGCCATTGCTCAAAGAACAGCTGTTGCTGGATGTCCTGAAGAGGATAAGAAAGAAAAACCTGGAGATGGTAGAGCTGTGGCTGCTGATGACATTGCAAAGAAAAGGGTTGACATGAAAGCCCTAAATATTCTGAAAGTCTCTTTGGGACAAGAAAACCAGCACAAATATAGAGGCTATATATCTACTAAGGATCTTTGGGAAGCTCTTGAAGTTGCATATGGTGGCAATGCAGACACTAAGGAGGAAAAGAAAAAGCAACTTCTGCATGATTATGTTGTCTTCAAAGCTCAACCCAATGAGAAACTGAGTAGTGTGAGAAGCAGATTGCTTGACATTACAAGCAAGTTGTCCTTCATGGGGACACAAGTTGGTGATGTTGACATCAATGCTAACTTTCTTAAAAGTCTTGGTGAGGCATGGAAGATTGAGGCAAGATCTATTCTTGCCAACAATACTTACAAGAGCTCCTCGTTTGATGACATCTACAACAAACTAAGACTGTTGGAAGATGAAACTCTTTTAGAGCATGGAAGCAAATCTACCACCAGCAACATGGCCTTCTTCTCTCATAGTGAAGGTCAATTCAATCAGAAGGACTCTTATATGCATCCAGTTACTGGATCATCATATGTCAGCGCTGGAACAAGTCCTGTCAACGTCTCCTATTCAGACGCTGACACATTCAAGAATGACTCCCCAAGAGTTAAACCTGCTGGTTTGGATTTGGATACTGTTTGTGCTTACATTGCTTCTTTGCCCAATGGTTCAGTGATTACATATGAGGACCTTGGGCAGATAAGTGATGAGCACTTGGAAGAGATGGACATCAAGTGGAACATGGCTCTTGCTAGTATAAGAGCAAATAGGTGGAACAGAAGGTTTAAGAAGAAAATGACCTTCAATGCTAAAGACACAGCTGGATTTGACAAATCCAAAGTTGAATGCTACAATTGCCATCGTATGGGCACTTCATAAGGGAATGCAGATCTCCTAGAAGATCTGATGCTGGTAAACCCTCAAGTCAGGTTGTTAAAGCTCAGGATTGCAAAGCCATGGTTGTAGTTCAAGGAATTGATGGTATGGGATGGGATTGGAGCTATCTGGCTAAGAATGTTGAAGAGGACAAAGCTTTGGTTGCTGATATTGAAGAAGAAGAGCATGTTGAATATGCTCTCATGGCACACTCCTCCTCTTCATATGATAATGAGGTATATGATGACGCTTTTTGTAGCAAAGGTTGTAGGTTAAATACTGAAAGGCTTAACAAAGAGGTGTTAAAATTAAAAGATGATATGAGTACTGAAAGATGTAAATTGTCTAATTACCAACTAGCTCTTACTGAAACTGAGAAAACCGTTTCTGAATACAAGAAAATGGAATTTGATTTAAAAGATAAAATCAATATCTTAAAACATGAGTTAGAGGGTAGTATGGATATTAGAAACATCATGGAAAGGGTTAATGGTGAATTACAGGCTAAGTTAGATGAGGCCATTAAGAATAGATATAATGTTGGCCTCAAAATTCAATGATTTGATAGAGCCACCCAAACCCTAGGAGACTGTGTGGCCAAACAAAGGGATCCTAAGGACATGACTGGGATTGGGATGAATGATTACTCTTTGGTTCCACCACCAGCTGGTGACTTCTATGGTGTCCAACAAAGGGACTTATCTTGGACTGGTTTGCTAGAGCTCCAAGAGGAGGAATTCATTCCTCCACCAAGAGTTGTCACTCCAGTTGAAGAGTATCAACAAAAACTGACGGACCTAAATGAGTGGAAGAAGGCTAATCCTACTCTATTTATCAAGGGTGGCTTGCTATGTGAAAGTCCTAATGAGTCACCACCCATTAAGGTTACTAACCCAATCACTGGTAAAGTTGTTGACCTAGGCTCAAACACTGTTAGAAGACCTACCATTAAATATGCAGAGATGTATAGGAATACTAGGTCTCCCAAGAGCCAGGTTAGCAATCATGGAACAGGCTTCTTCTCTTCTAGACCTAAGGTTGTGTCTAGAAAAGCTTGTTACACTTGTGGTAGCTTTTCACACTTGGCATACAAGTGTGTCAACGCTCCCAAAGCCAGCGCTGACAGGAACAATTTCAGCGCTGACAGGAACAAAGTCAACGTTGTTAGGAAGTCAAACGTTGTCAGACCCAAACCTTGTGTGCAGCAAAGTCCACAAGTGATTAGACCTGCCCCATTCTTTACTAGAGGGTCTAACACTCATGGACAAAGACCATTTCAAAAGACAAACACCTGGTCAAATAGGCAATGGGTTTCTGTAGCAAACCCTAGGTTCAACGCTGACAAGGGTAATTTTAGCGTTGACAGGACAAATTCTAACGCTGACAGAAACGTGACCAGACCTAAATATTTGCAGCCACAAGGTAAGGGGTCTAAAGCTTCTTCAAGCTTAACATGGAGACCCAATAAAGATCAAAACCCTAATGATAATGAGATTTCAATGACTTGCAATAGATTTAATTACATTTCAAAGGTCATTACAAAACCTATTGGGGTTAACTGGGTATTTCATCCTAAAAAGGATGAGAATGGGGTTGTTGTGAGAACTAAGTCTGTTCTTATTGAACAACCAGATGAATCCAAGTCTTTTGAGACTTGGGTTCCCAAAGAAAACTAATTTGTTTTCTTTATGTGCAGGGCATTCAAAGACAGATCAATGATTATGGATATTGGGATAGTGGATGCTCAAGGCACATGACAGGGAAGGAAGACTATCTGACGAATTTCCTCCTATTAAAGATGGTGATAAGGTATACTTTGGAGGTGGATATGGAACTATCACAAGCAAAGGAACCCTTCTCACCAATAATCTACGTTTTGAGAACGTCTTCCTGGTAAAAGAACTTGATTACAACTTGTTTAGTGTATCACAAGTTTGTGATAACAAAAATAAAGTTCTGTTTACTGATACTGAGTGTTTGGTGTTAAGCAAGGATTTTAAGATCCCTGATGAGAAATATATTGAGTATAGAACACCTAGGCATAAGGACATATATAATGTGAATTTAAATGGGATTAAAATGAATACCAATATGTCTTGTTTTTATGCTAAGGCCTCAGTAGATGAGAGTAATTTGTGGCACAGGAGACTAGGGCACATAAATTTTAAAAATATAAATAGACTTGTGAGGCTTGGTTTAGTTGATGGTTTGCCTGAGAAGGTCTTCCACAATGACCACTCTTGTGTTGCATGTCTTAAAGGCAAGCAACACAAGGTCTCATTCAAGTCCAAACAGGTGCATACTAGTTCAAAACCTCTTCATATGCTTCACATGGACCTCTTTGGTCCAACAAATATAGAAAGCTTGAATGGTAAGTCATATTGCTTTGTTATCACAGATGACTTTTCTAGATTTACTTGGACATTCTTTCTAGCTATGAAGAGTGACACAGCTGATATTCTAATTGATTTTATCACTCAGATTGAGAAAAGGTCTGGCAATGAGGTTAAAATGCTTAGGAGTGATAATGTTGGAGAATTTAGGAATAAGAAGTTAGATGATTTATGTGCCAGGAAAGGAATTACTAGGCAATTTAGCATTGCTAGAACCCCACAACAAAATGGGGTTGCTGAGAGGAAAAATAGAACCCTAATTGAAGCAGCCAGAACAATGTTGGCTGATGCTCACTTTCCTATAGCCTTTTGGGCTGAGGCTGTTAATACAACTTGCTATGTGCAAAATAGAGCATTGGTTAACAAAATTCTGAACAAAACACCTTATGAGTTACTTTGGGGTAGAAAACCTAATATTGGTTTTCTCAGACCTTTTAGTTGTCATGTAGTAGTATTGGATACTAGTGATGCCTTAGGGAAATTTAGTGCAAAAGGTGATGAGGGTTACTTCATGGGGTATTCAGTGCAGAGCAAGGGATATAGGGTTTATCTTAAAGAGGACAAACGTATAGTTGAAAGAGTACATGTTAGGTTTTTAGAGAATAAACCTAGTGATCCTGAAAGTGGTCCTAATTGGTTATTTGACTTGGAACCTTTATCTAGAACTTTAAATTATATGCCTGTCACTAATCCAGACATTGTGAAGGTAACTTCAAATGTTGTGGAGAAACAAGTTGTTGATGTTTCAGGTACTCAGGTTCATGAAAAGGTTGGATCACAAGAAGAAAAGATATCTCCTATCCTAGAATATGTTACCATTCCCATTTGGGCAGATGATTTTGCTGCTGCTGCTTCTGCTAGACAAGATAATGGTGGTTTCCAAGCACCACCAGTTACAAACATGCATGGTCCTTCAGGCGCTGACAAAGGCAAATCTAGCGCTGACAAGACCAATTCAGGCGTTGATGGTTCAGACGTTGACAACCACACTTCAAGCGTTGTTAGCCCAAGCGCTGACAAACAAGACTCAGGCGTTGACAACAATACTGAACATCTTTTCTCTTCCACTTTTGAACAAGGTGAACCTTCCAATTTATACGAAGTGGTTCATCCTCATGTTGATGTAATAGAGTCTGATGAAGAGGATATTAGCAATATGGAGAATGAGGTTGAGGACACCAGACTTTTTGAAGGAGGAGTTCTCACTTCCACAATGAAGAATCACCCCCCTTCCCAGATCATTGGTGATGTTATGACTCCAGTTCAGACTAGAAGATCTCATCAAGGTCTTGGTGGGTTTATTGCTAATATACACAAGAAGGTTGATACCCCTCTTGTGCAAGCATGTTTGTTTGCCTGTTTTCTGTCACAAGAGGAACCCAAGAAAATATTTGATGCTTTCAAAGAACCAAGTTTGGTGGAAGCAATGCAGGATGAGCTTCACCAATTTGCAATTCAGGATGTTTGGGAGCTGGTTGATTGTCCTAGATATGTCAGACCTATAGGGACAAGATGGGTTCTCAGGAACAAAAGAGATGAAAGAGGCATTGTGGTCAGAAACAAGGCAAGGTTAGTGGCTCAAGGTTATACACAAGAGGAGGGGATAGACTATGAGGAAGTCTTTGCACTAGTTGCAAGGATTGAAGCTATAAGGATTTTTCTAGCCTATGCATCCTGCATGGGCTTCACTGTCTATCAAATGGATCTCAAGAGTGCTTTCCTCTTTGGAACTATTGTTGAGGAAGTATATGTAATGCAGCCTCTTGGTTTTGAGGATCCAGAGCATCCATATAAAGTGTATAGAGTCAAAAAGGCTATGTATGGCCTTCATCAAGCCCCAAGAGCATGGTATGGTACTTTGTCTACATACTTGGTGGACAATGGATTCAAGAGGGGCACCATAGATCAGACACTGTTTACAAAGAAGAAAGGCAAGGATGTGTTGCTTGTGCAGGTCTATGTTGATGATATCATTTTTGGGTCTACTGATCCAAAGATGAGTAAGGATTTCTCCAAGCTTATGACAGACAAATTCAAGATGAGTGCTATGGGGGAGATGAACTTCTTTCTTGGTTTACAAGTTCAGCAGAAAGAAGATGGTATCTTCATCTCCCAGGATAAATATGTTGCTGAGATCTTGAAGAAGTTTGGCTTTTCTCCACATGAAAAGAGGGCTACTACTCCTATGGATAGAGAACACCCTTGGGGAAAGATTGGAGATGGGAAAGATGTTGATGTCAGGCACTATAGATCCATGATTGGATCCTTGATGTATCTTACTGCCTCCAGACCTGATATCATGTTTGTTGTGTGTGCTTGTGCACGCCATCAAGTGACTCTCAAAGAATGTCACCTTTATGCTGTGAAGAGGATCTTTAGGTACCTAAGATGCTATCCTGGTCTTGGTTTGTGGTACCCAAAGGATTCACCATTGGAGCTGATTGCATATTCAGATAGTGATTATGGAGGTGATAAATTTGACAGGAAATCCACAACTGGTGGATGTCAGTTTCTTGGGAGCAGGTTGATCTCTTGGCAATGCAAGAAACAAACAGTGGTGGCTAATTCTACAACTGAAGCTGAATATGTGGCTGCAGCTGCTTGTTGTGGCCAAGTGTTATGGATTCAGAACCAGCTGTTGGACTATGGGTATAATTTCATGCATACCAAGATATTTGTTGACAATAATAGTACTTTATGCATCATTAAGAATCCTGTACATCATTCTAAAACTAAACACATAGAAATTAGACACCATTTTATAAGAGATTGATTTGAGAAAGGTTTAATATAACCAGATAGGGTTGACACTGAGGAAAATGTGTCAGATTTATTAACTAAACCTTTTGATGGTGGGAGATTTCAATACTTGGTAACAAGTATTGGAATGGTCAATCTCACATAATATATGTTTTGGAGTCTTTTTGTAAAAGTATGTACAGGATGATGCATTATTATTGGTCTTATTAATGATTTAGATTTTCCACTATATTTTTCTAACACTGACAAAGGTTGCTTGAACGCTGATAAGTGTTTTTGCAACGTTGTCAGCAATATAATTGTCTAATGCTGACAAATCTTCCCTCAACGCTGTCATGTGTTATCGGGGCGTTGTCAGCAACAATGTTAGTTTTGTGGTTTTCAATCTAAATGTGCAGAAGGTGTTAGCAGTATACCATTGGATACAGAGTTGCTTATGGATCAATGGAGAAGCATTTGGACAAGTTTTTATTTATGGATGATGGTTGGAATGTTTCATTCCTATCTTGACATAAATTTTTTATGTTCATGCATGATTTTAGCAATCTTTTGTATCATAGTTTAAGGGGAGGTTTTAGGAACCTTTAGGATGTTTTGGTATCCATATGATACTCTTATCACAATTCTAGATTGTGTCCACAGGTGAGTATGAGTTAGTTTCTACTAAATCATGAGGCACTGTAGCATGCAAAGTTGATATACTATGCATGCTGCCAAGACATTTTTGGCCTAGAATTGGTTGTGGTCTGTTAGGAGACTTGGGAATGATGTTGATATGGGATTTACCTAGGAGTAACAAGGATTTTATAAGGTAACTTGGTTGTTAAGAGTTTTGGTTAGCAAGGGACACTAGAGGACTGTTATGTCTATCTTGCTTATGCAAGTGTGCATAACTGGACAGTGCTTGCCGCCCTATAATAATTATCAGCTTTTGGTTATCTTCTCTAGGATAAATTACTTGTTAAGGTCATTTTTCACTTTTTAAAATATTTTTATTTTTTTGACGCTGACAAGAATTTTCCAAGCGTTGTTGTGACCAAATTGGACGCTGACATGGTTATAGGCAAACGTTGACAAGATTATAGCCGTTGGGCGTTGATAGGTTATTTTCGACCGTTAACACTCAATGGGACCTACCCAGTTGTTACTTTTTGACATATTTTCAAGCCGTAATTTTAGGAGTTGTTACATTCATTTAATGCATGTGATAACTTATAACTTTTTCAATATTTTCATGATTGATTTTTGAAAATCTTTGCCTATTTTTGGGCCAATCACATGCATTCTTTTTCTCCTATAAATTTGGCTCCTATTTTAAACAGGGTATCTATAATTCTTGTCTAACAATTTTCTCTTATCAACTTCATCTTCTTCACTTAAAATTAACAGCTTTCATCAATGGCACCAAAGTTTAAACCAACAGAATTGGAATTGGGGTTCAGATCACAACACAACATGATTGCTTATCTTGAAGCTGATGATGCTATGTTTCCCCAATACACACAAATGGTGGCGTATTTGAACGCATCCCCATTAAGGTATGCTCTTTCTCATGCACCACTCATTCCAGTCACACACATTAAGCAGTTTTGGAACACTGTCAGTTCCTCAACAGTTAATGGAGTGACCACATTGACTTCTATTGTTCATGGGAGACCTTGGGTGGTTACTGAGGCCTTGGTACGCAAAGCCTTGCATCTTGATGATGCTGATGGTATAGCCACCCTTCCCATAAATGAAATAGAACAAGGGCTTAGGGCTTTGGGATATCCTTTTCCTGATGAAGGTACTCTCAACAAGTATCATAAGCAGGAATTTCCCCCAGCCTGGAAGTACCTCATACATGTCCTCCTTCAATGTTTGAGTCCCAAATGCACTGCACGCAATGAGATCAATAGATCAATTGCTAGTGCTATTGTGTGCATTGCAACAGGGAAAAAGTTTAACTATTCTAAAATGATTTTTGAGGGGATGTGTAAAAACAAGGGGAACAAAATGACTTTAGCTTATCCCCGTTTTCTGCAAATGGTTTTTGATGTCCAAGGTTACTGCTCAAGGGATCACAATGATTTTTATAAGATCCCTGAGCAAAAGAAAGCTATTTTTATGAAGATGAACTCATCACCCCATAGAGACCTACCTTTAACCCAAGCTATGCTTGCTGTTATTGCAGCAGCACGACCCCAACCAGACCCCCAACCACAAATTGACCCTCAACCACAACTTGAACCCATCCCTGAACCTTTACCTTCACCTGAACACATGCAACTTGACCAAGAACCCTTCGACGCTGACACATCAAATGTTGGCGTTGATGTGCCTATTTCCAACGCTGACACACAACCTTCACAAACCCAAACACCCCTTAACCAACCCACATCCACACTATCTTCCACACCCCCTGAATATAGGTTGATGAAACGCCAAAGGATCACTGGAGTGTTCTCCTTTGGTGGTCCTAGCCATGTAGCAGAGAGAACCACCACCACAAGTGTGGCTGGTGACCTGGATGAGGCTGGGGCTATTGGTTCTGGCTTAGAAGCTAGCCAAGGCAGTCCCACCATCATTAAGTCCTCATCCTTGCCCAATGAATCTGACTTGGGAGGTCAAATCCCCATTTCAGAAGAGGGCAGACTGGAACCAATGACTCTTTTGGAATTGACGGCAGTCTGCATTAGCTTGCAAAAGCAAAATGCAAACTTAGTAAAAGTTGTCAGCTCACAAGGCCTTGAACTCAAGCAATTGAGGGAGAGGATTGTTGTTTTGGAAAGTGATCGTGCTAGGAAGGGTATGGAGGAATCTTCCAAAGGGGAGGAAGATCCAATAAATCTGAGTGATAAGGGCAGCCATGATGGTCAATCAATGGATGTTGCTGAGGCCCTTACAACTTTGAAGAAACAAACAGGTTTTGATACGTCCTTAGTCTCTCCCACCAACTTAAATTTATCATTTACAGCTATGTTGAGAGAGGTTACACAAGGCGCTGAGGGAAGATATTTGAGCGTTGACAAGGAAAATTTGGACGCTGATAGAAGTATTTTGGGCGCTGATAGGACAAATTTGGGCGTTGATAGACCTGCACATGAAGGTGATGTATCCCAGTCATCATCTATCATCAAGGAGGTTTCTACTCAGGTATTACCATCTACCTTACCAACCATTGCACCATCAGATAAGTGTAAGGGTATAATGGTAGAGGAGATTGTTCCAAAGGATGCAGCTCAAGTTGAATTTGATAGAAGATTGGCTGCACAAATCATGGAACAGGATGAAAAGGAAAAGTCACCATTTGTTGTGACTTCTGAAGAAGGAAGTGATGGAGCTAGCTCAGACTCAAGTGTGATGATTATAGAACTTGAAAGGCTTGAGTATAGGGATGAGTTGGCCAAAGAGAAGCTGAGAGAGTTGAAATTGTAGGTTGACTTTGACATGCCAGAGGTGGTTCAAATGTACAATGCTTGGGAAGAAAGATGCATGGATAATCCAAACTTGACCATTTCAGATCAAATATGGGGTTTGGAGCTTCTTCTTAGAGTTCAGAAGGATTGCCAGGTAATGTTGAAACACAAGGCAAGCAATATTCTCTCAGAGTTGAAAAGGGATAGAAGGGAGCTCTACTTTATGTTGCTCAGATGTCATGGAGTTGGATGGACATATCAGAAGTTGAAGGCTTTGACATTTGATGAGTTGGAAAACAGGGTTTATCCCATTTGGGTGAGAGTGCAGGAAGCAAACACTCTCAGACTTCTTTCAGATGAAAGAAAGGAGGAACTTGCAGAAGAAATGGAACTCAAGAAAGCTATGCTTGTTCCCAGGCCAGTGAAGAAGGGAATTTCATTTGAGTTTCCAAAAGATATGGATCCACTATATCCAAGTGAAGCGGTTATAAGAAAGAGCCTCAAGCTCTCCCTATTAGAAGCTTCAGATATGGTGCAAGTGTTACCATTAGATTCCAGGAACCCAATTGTGAGCTATGAAGAAGATGAATGTGGGTTTTGGAAGATTGGCAGATTTGGCAAAGAGGTACATACTTTTACCACTCTCATATCTTTGTTTGCAAGTTGTGATAGAGAAGACTTGGTTGACCTTTGGAGGTTGCTGGAGACCAAGTATGAGGCTGAAGCACCAACTTCAGCTAATGGAATAAAACTTTGGACCACATTTAAAAGAATGTGTGGACCAAAAGATGAGGATCCTGCAATATGGAAGGATCTTGAAGATGACCTCAGTGGTCTTCAATAGATGTTATATTTAGCTGCTGGTGTTTACCATTTGAGTTCTACAAAGTTTGCTGAGTATCTACTTGTGGATGCTCAGTATTTCATATTCAAGGCTATTTTGGAGAAGATGAAGGACACTCAGCTGGAAATAGATTATTCAAGTGACGTGGCAAAAGATTTGATCAGATTTATTCACTATCAATATGAGAAGGTTTGTAAGATTCCTCCTAGTCCTTAATGATTATTCAGAAACTTGATCATAAGAGTGGATATCAAGTTTAGGGGAGGATTGTTGGGAATAAATTAAGGCCAGATCACTTGAGCGCTGACAAGAACAAAACAAGCGCTGACAGCTCAAGCGTTGACAAGATAAAGTTAAGCGTTGACACATTGAAGACAAGCATTGATGGAAGATATATTCTACGCGTGTATTATATTCTAGAATACTTCTAGTAAAGATAGGAACAACAATGTATTTTCTATATTTATCTTTACCTAAAATAGTTGATACGTAGATTATTGTACAAGGCTTCTTATGTCTATAAAAGAAGACCTTTAGGTTAATGTTTTGATATAAGTTTTATATAAGTTTTCATTCGTAAACTACTTTCATTGTAAGCAAGTTTGATATTGATAATCAAAGTGAAAGTTTGTTTATATCATTGTGTGTTCTTGTTTAAGTGTTAAATTCCGTATAACACTTAGATTCATAAGCATATACAAAGGTTTCTCTACGTGTATTACTTGATCTAATCTCGTATACACAAAGCTAATCGATCTAAGTTTGGGATCAACGGTCATAGATCCCCAGATATTGCTCAAAGTTGAATTTCCACAATTCAAAGTTGGTTGCATTAAGCATGGGAATCTTGATGTTTGGTAAAGGTGAGGAGGAGGAGGGTACTCCTGGATTTGACATGATGTTTTTAGGGTTTTAGTGAAAATTAGGGTTTTGGTGATTTTAGGGTTCTTGTGTTCTTGAAGATCAAAAGTTCCTCAACAAGCTCTGATACCACTTGTTGATCCCAAACTTAGATCGATTTAGCTTTATGTATACGAGATTAGATCAAGTAATACACTTAGAGAAACCTTTGTATATGTATATGACAATCTAAGTGTTATACGGAATTAACGCTTAAACAAGAACACACAAGATGTAAACAAACTTTCACTTTGATTAATGATGTCAAACTTGCTTACAATGAAAGTGTTTAACGTATAAAAACTTATATTGAACATTAACCTAAAGGTCTTATTTTATAGACATAAGAAGCCTTGTACAATAATCTACGTATCAACTATTCTAGGTAAAGATAAATATAGAAAATACATTGTTGTTCCTATCTTTACTAGAAGTAATCTAGATTATAATAAACGTGTAGATCATATCCTTCCATCAGTGCTTGTCGTCAATGTGTCAACGCTTGACTTCTTCTTGTCAACGCTTGATCTGTCAGCGTTTGTTTTACTCCTATCAACGCTTGTTTTACTCTTGTCAGCGCTCAAGTAGACTGGCTATAATTTATTCCCAACACGTGCATCCACTATTAATGGTTCAAAATTTGCACAAATTTTGACTTCTAGGGGAAAGGAAGTCATACCTTTCAAGGGTTGGTGGATGATGGTAATGTCGAACTAATTGGACCTGAAGAGGGAAAAAGGTTTGTCTAGAAGCATGAGGCATTCAACATCTCTTTACGAGGGATGTCGAACGCAGCCCTACAAAATACACCCATTGTGAGTTGGACATGTCTTTTAGGTTTAGGGTTGCCTAAGATGGCAAACATAACCCTACAAAGTACACCCATTGTAAGTTGGACATGTCTTTTAGGTTTAGGGTTGCCTACTTCGTCACTTAGGGAGGAACGGGTTAGGAAAATAAGACATCCTTTTACCAAATATTTCTGGGCTTTGGTGCCGGAGATGACACTAAGTCTAGTGTTGATTATGTCGGGGTTACCATCTAATAAGTGTGAAAACACTTATCCTTTTACCACTTATTTCCAATAATAACAAGACCAAAACGTGTATTTTATGTCGTAAAAGTCGGAATTATGTGTGGTTTATGTTTTTATTATGTTTTAGGACAAAAATATGAAAAATGAAGAAAACACGGGCTTTCACGGGCTTTTATCGAAGAAAAAGACAAAAGACGAAGTCAAAAGATCAAAAGTGCAAGAAGAACGGAAGTCAAAGGCCTATTCTGAAGATTTATCGAAGAAAAAGTCTAAAGACGAAAGTTTAACGAAGTCGAAGAACCAAGTCTACTTAATGAAGAAAATTAGAAGACAAGTTCAAGTTATCATTCGACTAATCCCGAGACAAAGTCGATAAAGATGAGTTAATTAAAAGTCGAGAAGACAAGAAGAAAGAGGGAAGACACAAGACCCTCCCCTTCTCCTATATATACCCTCGTAATCCTTCATTAGGAGGGTGTTAGTTAATTAGTCTTTAATTTTAGTAGGTAATTAGTGTGTTTTCATTTTTCTTCTCTCTAGTTTTTGTTTCAAGCTTATCAAACCTTCATCTTAATCTTGTAATCTTTGATCTTAATCTTTAATATAATCAAGCTTTTTAATAAAGTCTCATTCTACCTTTCTTAATCATAATCTATTGTTTTGCTTAATTAATCATGTAGTTGATTTCATCTTTTTGATTGTGTGATTGGTTGGCTTATTGGATTGTGCTTATTGAGTTGGTGTGTTTAAAGTTTTTAGATTATTGTGCTTATTGCTTAATTTTTATGTTTGTTAGTTTTTAAATAAGTTGATTTTGGTAGTTTAATATTTTTATAAAAAGTTGATTTTAAATATTTTGATTCTTTAGTGTTCTTAAAAGTTTTTAAATTGTGTCTTATTAGCTTTTTATAAAATTGATTTGGTTTAAGTTTTGGTAAGTGCTTATTGTGATTTTGCTTATTTTCAAAACCCTCTTTTCCCGAACTGTGTTGAAAACCCCAATATTCAGACTTATTTGCAAAACCTTTTTATCCCGACTTACATACAATTCACCTTTTATTCCGACTTAGCTCTTATTTTCCCTCCAAAACCAACACCATTTCCCGAATTACTTGCAAGTGTCCATTCCGAATTAAGTGAAAAACAAGTGTATTCCGAATTAAATGCAAGATTTTGTTTCCCGAATTAGGTGATAGATGTTTATTCCGAATTGTATGCATGATCAAGCATTCCGAATTCAGTTGAGGATCATTATCCCGAATTAGGTATAAGATTGTCCTTCCCGAATTAAGTGTAGTATCACCCATTCTGAATGAGGTGGGTGATTGGGATTCCGGATTACGTCAAGGACGTGTATTCCGGATTAGGTACAAGATTTGTTATTCCGAACTAGGTTGTGATTATAAATTCCGAATTAGCTCAAAATCATGGATTCCGAATTATATCCATATTTCAATTTCCTGACTTATGTTCAGTTTTGGTCTCCCAATTTATTTTCAAACTTAATTTTTCCCGCCAATTTTTACCTAGTTTAATTTTTAAACATTTTCAATTAGTTTAATTTTCAAGTTATTTTTATCAAGTTTACATTTTTTAAAGTTTTAAGTCTCAAATTTACTTTTTAAGTTTGAATTTTTAGTCATTTATTTTTAAACCTTAATTTTTAGTTTAACTTTTATAGCTTTAATTTTTACGCATCGACATTTACATTTTCAATTTTATTTTAAATAGATAATAACCTTTAGTAATTTTTACCAAGTTCTACTATGCAACCTTCATTCTGGGAACGCAATCAAGGTTAGACATCCTTCTTTATTTTTAATAGCTTTTTCGTTTATGTTATTTGTAGACTTAGATAATCAAGCTCCCCCTTTTAGTGACCAACACCAATAATTCCACCCTAAACCGTGATCAATTCGATCAGATACCGAGAACGATTGAGTACACATATGCAAAACCATCATATCAAATGGCACCGCTGCCGGCTCTTTTCGTAAAGATTAACGGTTTTTAGTGAGAAAAATTAGATTTTGGGATCCGTTCTTTTGAGAACGTTATTTTCAAGCACAAAAATTTCACAAATCCTAAAAAATATAAAATTTTCAAAAATCCAAAAAAATAAAAAAGATAAAAAAGATAAAAAAAACCAAAAATATTGTATTTCATTTTAGTGTATGCGTACTCGATCTACGTCTTATTCTGAGCCCGAGACTCTTGGAGACTTAGATATGGCCAGTGTGCATAATAATAATAACAACCCACCTCACCCCAATTTGAATAATAACAACAACAACAACCATGTCCCTCCACCCGACCTTCGTACGATGGAGGAGCTTTGTCAACCAACCATGAACGGACGTGGAAGACCGACTGCGCTGATGCAAATCACGGCTCCCGAATTTTCGTTGAAGCATCACATGATCCAACAAGTTCAAAATGCTTGTCCATTTCGCGGATTACCGGATGATGATGCCAACAAACACCTCGATCAATTCATAACCATCACTCAAAGCATGAAATTTCCCGGTGTTTCCATGGATTTTCTTCGCCTTCATCTTTTTCCACACACTTTATCCCACCATGCCGAAAAATGGTTTGATCGTCTTCCCAAAAACTCAATTCATACATGGGACAAAATGACTCAAAATCTTTTGTCGCGCTACTTTCCACCATCCATGGTCACTAGTCTTCGCAATCAAATCAGTGGATTCACTCAAGAACCTGATGAGTCACTTTTCGATGCTTGGGAACGTTTTAATGTCTTGATCGACCGTTGTCTGAACCATAATATGATCCCCGTCACTTTGATTGATACTTTCTACAATTCTTTAACTTTTCGTGATCGTGATACGATTAATGCTGCCGTCGGTGGCACATTCATGAAGAGAAGACCCGAGAAGTGTAGAGAGCTTATAGAGAACATGACCACTCACCAAAAAAATTGGGATTCATCTGCATCTTCAAGAAATACCCCGAGGGCCAATGTTTCTTCTACTTCATCAAACCCCGAGATAACCGAACTTACCCCCTAAATAGCCGAGATGAACAAAAACTTCTTAACCATGGCTACGAACCAATTTCAACAAGCTAAAGCTGTAGCAACTTCTTGTGAGATTTGCGGTGGTTCTCATTCATACACCGATTGTCCTTCTACTCATGACAATCTGGAAAACGTGTAGGCGGCTAACTTTAACTTTTCCACGGAAGGCTATCAAGCTCGTCCTCAAGGTGACCGCAATTTTCTAAGTTATCGTTCAAACAACTTCCTTTCACCACCCGGTTTTCCTCCTCAAAACCAAACTAACTTTAATCGCAACAATCAAAACCAAACTCGAGCTCCTAATCAATATCAAACCCAAAGAAACCCATATCCACCTCAAGGAAATAATCAAGTTTATCAACAAACCACTTATCAACCACCCGCTTACCAAGTTCCCCATTCCCACCAACCCACAGCATACAATCAAGAGGTTGAAACGTACATGAGGACTAATGATGCGCTGGTGAAGAATCTTCAGAGTCAAATCATCAACTTGAAAGGTGACATGGCGAAACAAGGGAATGATCTTCGAGCCGAGCTTAGGAATGACATGCGAAACTCTTTAAGTAGTCAAACGAATGACTTAAGGGATATGATGGCTAGTTTCTTCCCAAGTAGTCAACCCTCTGCTTCGGGTTCTCTTCCGAGTAACACCGTTGCTAATCCAAGAAGGGAGATGAAAGGAATCACCACTCTAAGTGGAAAAGTTTTAAAGGAACCCGAGATTCCTACACCTACACCGGTTATTGTGACAAAGGAAACGAGCCCCCTTTACCAATTCCTCCACCTTCTACTTCTACCCCTCCACCACCCAAGGATGTGAGTGAGAATTCCATTCCAAAGCTTTCATATCAACCCGACATGCCTTACCCTTCAAGGTTGAGGAAAGAGAAGTTGAAGAACAAGGATGATATTCAAGTTTCAAACTTTCTTAAAATGTTTAAACAATTGAATTTCAACATCTCCTTTGCCGAGGCTCTCGCTCACATGTCGAAATATGCTAAAATTTTAAAGGATCTTCTTAGTGATAAGGAAAAGCTTCTTGATATTGCTCAGACCCAACTTAATGAGGATTGCTCCGCGGTTCTCTTGAGGAAATTACCAACCAAACTTGCTGATCCGGGTCGCTTTCTCATTCCTTGCAACTTCCCCGGGGTAGAGAATTGTATGGCCCTCTCCGATCTAGGTGCTAGTATTAACTTAATGCCATTAAGTGTTTGGAAACAATTATCTCTACCCGAGCTAGTCCCCACACGAATGACATTGGAGTTAGCTAACCGTACGGTTGCTTATCCGGTGGGGATAGCCGAAGATGTCTTCGTCGGTGTCGACAAATTCACTTTTCCGGCGGATTTTGTTGTCGCTGACTACGAGATGGATCCTCGTGTTCCATTAATCGTTGGACGTCCATTCTTGAGGACCGGTCGCACTCTCATTGATGTAGCCATGGGCGAATTAATCATGAGAGTTGGTGACGACAAAATCGTCTTCAACGTGGGTAAACTTTCTAAGCAACCTTATGAACACGAGAGCGTTAATTTCATTGACGTACTTGATGAGGTTTGTGAAGAACACTTCAAAGACGCTTGTAAAAGTGGTTTTTCTTCTCTACCCATTGTTGAGACCGTTGCCTCTATTGCTCCCTCACTAACTCCATTTGGATAAAGTGATTTCCTTTTGAAAGAATTTGAAGCAACTTTAGGGGATGTGGACTTAAAATATGACGATTCTCCCACCGATTGGGAAGAAGACATCCGTATCATTGAGAAACTTCTCAATGAGGACCATATTTTTCCATATTCTACTATGGAAATCATAAACGATTATCCGAATTTGACTACGCCTTCCATCGACAATCCTCCGGATTTAGAGCTTAAGGATTTACTGTCTCATCTCGAATACGTTTTCCTTGAAGACAATAAGAAGTTACCCGTCATCATTGCAAAGGACTTAAAAGAGGATGAAAAATCTCGACTTATCGATGTGCTAAAGAATCATAAGAAAGCAATTGCTTGGAAAATTTCCGACATTCGCGGAATTGATCTGAACTTTTGTACTCATAAAATTCTCATGGAAGATGACTTTAAACCTTCAATCCAAAGCCAAAGAAGGGTTAATCCAAAAATTCATGACGTCATCAAGAAAGAAGTTATCAAACTTCTAGATGCCGGAATGATTTACCCTATTTCGGATTCGCCATGGGTTAGTCCCGTCCATTGTGTGCCTAAGAAAGGCGGAATAACCGTTGTTCCCAATGAAAACAACGAGTTGATTCCTACTCGACTCGTCAACGAGTTGGCGAGTTTGCATAGACTATCGTAAGCTCAATGATGCCACTCGTAAGGATCATTTTCCTCTTCCTTTCATGGATCAAATGCTCGAGCGTTTAGCGGGTAATGACTACTATTGCTTCTTACGGTTTATCCGGGTATTTTCAAATTCCAATCGATCCAAAAGACCAAGAGAAAACCACATTCACTTGTCCTTATGGAACATTTGCTTACAAAAGAATGCCTTTCGGCTTACGCAATGCTCCCGGGACTTTCAAAAGGTGTATGATGGCTATATTCCATGACATGGTTGAAGAAACTATGGAAGTCTTTATGGATTATTTCTCGGTCTATGGTGATTCTTTCTCTACTTGCCTTGCCAATTTAGAATGTATGCTCAAACGATGTGAAGACACTCGTCTTGTTCTGAATTGGGAAAAATGTCATTTCATGGTAAAAGAAGGCATTGTTCTAGGACATAAAATTTCCAAAGCCGGTCTAGAAGTAGACCGTGCTAAAGTCGATGTGATTTCTAAATTACCTCCACCTTCAGCCGTGAAGGGTGTGAGAAGTTTTCTTGGTCATGCGGCTTCTATTTTCGATTAATTCAAGATTTTTCTAAGATCGCTCGCCCAATGACCCACCTCTTGGAAAAAGATACTCCTTTTATCTTTTCTAAAGAGTGTATCGAATCTTTCAATCTTCTTAAGGATAAATTAACTAAGGCACCGGTCTTAGTTACCCCTAATTGGGAGTTACCTTTTGAATTGATGTGTGATGCTAGCGACTTTGCTATTGGAGCGGTTTTGGGACAAAGAGTGAACAAACACTTCCAACCAATCCATTATGCTAGCAAGACAATGACGGGGGCTCAATTGCATTATACCACTACCGAAAAAGAGCTTTTAGCTGTATTGTATGCTTTTGAAAAATTCCGCCCCTATCTTGTGCTTTCCAGCACCATTGTCTATACCAATCATTCCTCGTTGAAGTACTTGTTAACAAAACAAGATTCCAAAATAGGACTTATTCGTTGGGTTTTACTCCTTCAAGAATTCAAAATTAAAATTCGTGATAAAAAGGGAGCAGAAAACCTAGCCGCGGATCATCTTAGTAGACTCGAGGATCTTTATCAAGGGGAGCTCCCAAATCAAGAGATTAATTAATCTTTTCCCCTTGAGGCCTTGATGTCTATTAATTCCAATCTTGATGAGACCCCATGGTTTGCGGACTTTGCAAACTACTTGGCGGGTGGAATTCTCATCAAAGGGTTATCGTCCAAGTAAAAGAAGAAATTCTTCAAGGATGTGGAAACTTACTATTGGGACAACCCTTATCTCTTCAAACAATGTGCTGACTTGATCCTTCGTCGGTGTGTTGACGGGCCCGCAGCTTTTCAAATCTTGGAAGTTTTCCATAAAGAACCAACCGGTGGTCACTTTGGTCCCAATTACACCGCGAAGAAAGTTTTTGATTCGGGATTTTATTGGCCCACCATTTATCGTGATGCACACGAAATGGTTAAGCATTGTGATGCTTTCCAATGACAAGGCAAGATCACACATAAAGATGAGATGCCTCAAAATTTCATCCAAGAGTGTGAAATCTTTGACGTATGGGGCATCGACTTTATGGGGCCATTTCCATCATCTAAATGGAACAAGTACATCCTCGTAGCCGTTGACTACGTATCAAAATGGGTTGAAGCAAAGGCTTTACCTACTAACGACACGAGGGTGGTTGTGAACTTTCTGAAACAATTATTTGCTCGATTCGGTGTTCCTCGTGCTATCATTAGTGATCGCGGGACTCATTTTTGTAATGATCAATTTGCACGAGTCATGGCTAAGTATGGCGTCAATCACCGTCTTTCAACCTCGCAATATCCACAAACAAATGGTCAAGCCAAGATTTCTAACCGTGGTCTCAAGAGAATCTTAGAGCCTACTGTGGGAGAGCATCGTGCCTCATGGGCCGATAAGTTAGGTGATGCTTTGTGGGCTTTCTGTACCGCATATAAGACACCTATTGGTTGCACTCCATATCGTCTTGTGTACGGAAAGGCATGCCACCTCCCCATTGAGTTGGAGCATAAGGCTTATTGGGCCTTAAAATGGGCTAATTTTGATATCAACAAAGCCGGTGATCTTAGGAAGATCCAACTCAATAAACTTAATGAACTGAGAAATGAAGCTTATGAGAATTCTATGATATACAAGGAGAAAATCAAGCTCATTCATGATTCTAAGATCAAAAACCGAGAGTTCAAAATTGATGATCAAGTTTTACTCTTTAACTCTCGGTTGAAAATCTTTTCGGGCAAGCTTAAATCTCGTTGGTCCGGCCCATTTACCGTTGCTAAAGTCTTCCCTTATGGCACTATTGAGTTATCTCAACCAAATGGGCCAAACTTCAAGGTGAATGGCCAGCGTGTTAAGTTGTACGTTGGTGAGGACATCTCTCATGAGATGATTCCATCCCTCACCACGTTTCCCTTGAAATAATTTTGGGTCGAGTCAGGCTCATGACTCGGTTAACAAAAACAAGCGCTTCTCGGGAGTCAACCCGAGTATCTATCCTTTTTACCCGTTTTCATAATAAGTGTAGGGGAGCTACATAGGGTTTGTTGTCTTGTTTCTTATGATGTGCAGGGATTAAAGCTTCACAGAGCACTTTTGATGATATTTGACGACCCGTGATCCCGTGTACCCGTCTTCCCGGTTCTATCCTAAACTATTGTGATTCAATATTTCATATATTATATGTTCACATTGAAATCACTATAGTCGTCCTTTCCATAGCAAGATTTAAACAACGTGCACAATGTCCTAAGTGTAGGGGAGTTTACTCCCACGTGCTTAAACATTGAGGAAAATGTTTACATTAAGTGTAGGGGGACTTCTATCGAAGTTAAGTGGGCTTTTCCATTAAATTATCCTCATTTTAACCGGAAAATCTAATTTTTCGACATTTTTCAAAATTTTTGATCTATTTTGCCCAAGTAGTAATTTTCAATTATTCTCTTTTATGTTCTTTCCTTTTGTTATCGCATTGTATGTATATATTTCATTTCAAAAGTAAAGTCAAAAGAGGAAAATAAAGTTAAATAAAATGGTTTTAATGAGTTTAGATGTCATTGATATATTAGGCCCGTCATGAATCTTTTGACTTAACCCGATTTTACTTATCTAAGTTTACTCTAGCTAGTATCCTTAACGTGTTTAAGTCAAGTTTTGCTAGGCTTTTATATTGGGAACTTTAAAACGCGAAAGTCTTAACTTTTACGGGTTAAGAACAAGAACTTTTCGCAAGTTCCTATAATTGATCCTAGAAATTCGTTTATCAAGGGAACTTTAAAATGCGACTTCTAAACTTGAAAAAGTCTAAGAAGTTGCAAGATCCTATAGATGACTTGAAAACCCAAAACTTTGATTTAATTGGCTAAGCATCCACGAGTCTCATTCCTTGAGATTTTAAATTGTGAAGAACGAGAGATGATAGAGTCAATTATAAGTTTGGTATTCTTTCATGAATTTATGTGAGTTGATTATGAGCTTTTTCTCCCATCGCTTGTTAATAAATATATTTGCAATAAATAAGGTCGTACGATTTGAAAAGTTACTTAGCTTCTAGCACAAGATCGTTTAAAAGTTGCTCGGTATTAATTAGAGTTCATAGCCAAGGCATAACTTATTGAAGCGGGATGCGAAGATTGGCGAGTCCGAAAAGGCCCTAACAAGGCATAAGGGCTACATTTTGTTGCTAAAGATCCAAAGTGATGTGAAGAATCATTTATCAAAAATCAATATGAAGGATCGAGACACACGACGAAAAGCAAATACTCCCCTAAAGATCATGGAGAAGTCTATCCGAAAAGACCCTATCAAGGTATGAGGATAAATAGATCCAAGTCCTAAAAGGAGGCGGATCGTTGTATATCGAAATCCAAAATAAAACTTGGAGAAAAATGAAGAAGTCATGGTCCAAGTATGAAGAATCTCTCAAAAACTTCAAGTGAATAAATTCCTATTATGAAGAGAAGACCATTATTTCAAGAACGTCTCTCAAGATTTGAAGTATGAAGTCACTACCAAATATCGGTCCAAGAAAGGTCTCAAATCGTGAAGCGAGTTATGCCAAGATATGAACTTTATGATGTCCCGAGAAGCAGTTTTAAAAGATTTTGTCCTTTATCTAACTATTGATTAAATCGTCCTACTTTATTTTCAGCCTAAATAAACTATCGAAATAAGTCAACAATGCATCCTTGTGATCATTCAAGACAATAATAAAATACAAGAGATACACCTAGGAATAAGGGAGTCTAAGTGAATAATTAGGCCACATGAGTTTGTGTTAGTTTGCTAACTTATAATAACAATGATCTCGTTTATAAGCTTGGTTTGGGGAACGTGAAACTTGAGGGTGATAAACATTCATGACAACCAAAGTCCTAATGTAAGTATTCGATCTCTTTACTTGTTTTTCCTTCAAGCATTTTGTATATATTTCTATCTTTTTAGTTTCCTTAGTGTTTAGCATTTAATAAAGGCCAAGGTAGGTTAATTATGATGAAAAATGTAAATCGTGCTTTGAAATTAATGCATTGCATGAGGGCATTGCAATGGTCAAGTGTAAGGGATTTAATAAGTGTGAAAACACTTATCCTTTTACCACTTATTTCCAATAATAACAAGACCAAAACGTGTATTTTATGTCGTAAAAGTCAGAATTATGCGTGGTTTGTTTTTATTATGTTTTAGGACAAAAATATAAAAAAGGAAGAAAACACAGGCTTTCACGGGCTTTTATCGAAGAAAAAGACAAAATACGAAGTCAAAAGATCAAAAGTGCAAGAAGAACGGAAGTCAAAGGCCTATTCTGAAGATTTATCGAAGAAAAAGTCTAAAGACGGAAGTTTAACGAAGTCGAAGAACCAAGTCTACTAAATGAAGAAAATTAGAAGACAAGTTCAAGTTATCATTTGACTAATCCCGAGACAAAGTCGATAAAGACGAGTTAATTAAAAGTCGAGAAGACAAGAAGAAAGAGAGAAGACACAAGACCCTCCCCTTCTCCTATATATACCCTCCTAATCCTTCATTAGGAGGGTGTTAGTTAATTAGTCTTTAATTTTAGTAGGTAATTAGTGTGTGTTTATTTTTTTTCTCTCTAGTTTTTCTTTCAAACTTATCAAACCCTCATCTTAATCTTGTAATCTTTGATCTTAATCTATAATATAATCAAGCTTTTTAATAAAGTCTCATTATACCTTTCTTAATAATAATCTATCGGTTTGCTTAATTAACTCATGTAGTTGATTTCATCTTTTTGATTGTGTGATTGGTTGGCTTATTGGATTGTGCTTATTGAGTTGGTGTGTTTAAAGTTTTTAGATTATTGTGCTTATTGCTTAATTTTTATGTTTGTTAGTTTTTGAATAAGTTGATTTTGGTAGTTTAATATTTTTATAAAAAGTTGATTTTAAATATTTTGATTATTTAGTGTTCTTAAAAGTTTTTAAATTGTGTCTTATTAGCTTTTTATATAATTGATTTGGTTTATGTTTTGTTAAGTGCTTATTGTGATTTTGCTTATTTTGGTTTAATCCGGATTGTCAAAACCCTCTTTTCACGAACTGTGTTGAAAACCCCAATATTCAGACTTATTTGCAAAACCTTTTTATCCCGACTTACATACAGTTTACCTTTTATTCCGACTTAGCTCTTATTTTCCCTCTAAAACCAACACCATTTCCCAAATTACTCACAAGTGTCCATTCCGAATTAAGTAAACAAGTGTATTCCGAATTAAATGCAAGATTTTGTTTCCCGAATTACTCACAAGTGTCCATAAAAAACAAGGCTTCTCTTGTTTTAACAAATAAATGCACTGAAACGTACATAGATTTGTGTTAGACCAAGTTATAAAGTAAACTTGAACCCTTACAAGATTTTAACGTAAACCTTGCCCGAGAAAATTAATTCCCGTTGAGAGCTAAAGTTTCATAAGAAATAATTGACTTTAATATGAAAACCGGGTTGCAGTCAGAAATAACTACAAGCCATATAGGCATGTTTTATGAAATATTTACAACTTTTGTACGAACTCTATTTATGGCGCCGTGTCAATATTAATCAACATTTCTAAGGCCGTAAATATTATCGTACCAAAAGACATGCCTTTGAAAAAATAAAGTAAAAATATTTTTGGATTTTTCTAGATTTTTCAATTTTTATGGTTTTTATATGGTTTTATATTTTTGTATTTTGATTTTGTGGATAAAAATATAAACAATATATACAGATGATCACCAAGGATACGTAGAATAGTTTACCATCACTATTCTTTCGCTTCATCTGCCAATTCCTTTAGAGTCTCAGGCGAGAAAGTTCTCATTCCTAGCTTGTCGGCCAAAAATTCAATTCGAGCGCGATCTAAAGGCTTCGTGAGAATATCTGCCAATTGATACTCAGATCGGACAAAGTAAAGCTCGATCACTCCATTTTCCACTTGCTCCTTGATGAAATGGTAGCGAATGTCAATATGCTTCGACCGGGAGAATTGAACATTGTTGCAGCATAAGGCAATTGCACTCTTGTTGTCACAGTACATCGGAATTTTGTTGAAACCTAGACCATAGTCGGTTAATTGCGATCTCATCCAAAGAATTTGAGCACAGCAACCGGACATAGCTATATATTCTGCTTCCGTACTTGAAATTGCAGCGCTTTTCTGCCGTTTCGATGCCCAACTGTATAGTCGATCTCCTAGTAGTTGCAAAGTTCCACTCGTGCTACGCCTTGTATCTTGACAACCCACGTGATCCGCATCTGCATATGCCATTAGGGCAATCGAAGAGTCCTTCGAATACCAAAGTCCCCGATTAATGGTTCCTTTAAGATATCGAAAGATCCGTTTCATAGTAGTCAAGTGTAACTCAGTAGGTCAAGTTTGATACCGAGCACACATACATATAGCAAACTGAAGATCAGGTCGACTAGCTGTAATATACAGAAGAGTACCGATCATTCCACGATACAGTGTCGGATCAACGGCGACTCCATGTGGATCTGCATCAAGCTTAGTTCGTTCCACCGTTGGAGTATCCACGGGATCACAAGATTCCATCTTATATTTCTTAAGCGATTCAAGGGCATACTTGGATTGATTGATAAAGATGCCTCTAGGACTCTGAGATATCTGAAGACCTAAGAAGAATGATACCTTGCCCATCATTGACATCTTAAACTTAGAAGACATGAGTTTCCCAAATTCGTCGGATAAGATTTGGGTCGAGGCTGCAAATATAATATCATCAACATATATTTGTACCATAATCATATCTTTACCTCGCTTCTGAATGAACAGCGTGGGATCCATCTTGCCTTTAGCAAAGCCTTACGTAATGAGGAATTGTAACAATAGATCATACCATGCGCGTGGAGCTTGCTTCAACCCATAGAGAGCCTTCTTAAGCTTGTACACATGATTAGGATAATTAGGATTCACAAAACCATCCGGCTGTTGAACATAGACCTCTTCATTGATTTCACCATTAACAAATGTCGTCTTCACATCCATCTGATAGAAAATCATATTCATGTGGGCTGCATAAGCGAGGAATAGTCTAATAGCTTCCAAACGGGCAACAGGCGCAAAGGATTCCATAAAGTCGATGCCCAATAGTTGCTTGTATCCACGAGCTACTAGTCTAGCTTTGTTCTTCAATATTCCGCCTAACTCGTCGAGTTTCACCTTGTAAACCCATTTCAAAATGAGTAACTGCACTTGATCCGGGCATGGGACAAGTTCCCAAACTTCAAGACGTATGAATTCGTTAATTTCTTCTTGCATAGCTTCTATCCAACAAGATTGAGTAAAAGCTTGTTGCCATGTCTTAGGTTCAACTTCAGTGAGAAAATCATCAAAATGACAAAACATTGCATTTTCTTGTAGCTGACTTCGTATGGATACCGGACGATTAGGGTCACCAATAATAGAATCTATAGGATGATCCTTTGTCCACTTGCTGTAATGTTCACGAATCCGTGGATTGGAGTAAACTGTAGTTGGAGCTTCCTCTAAGGTGGACGACCCGGCTTGATTAGGGTCGAGAATTGGTACACCAAAGATTGGAAGTTCACGCATTTGAGCGAATTCCAAATCGTGATCTTCATCATCCTCTTCATCATCAATAGGTGTGACGTGGGTAGTTGAAACATGTGTTGGTTGAGAATTACTCGTTGAAGGTATATCTTGACCTATTGTAGGTGCACATGTGTGTGATTGTGCTTCGGTTGCAGGAGCGACAACTTCGGTTACCGGAGCTATTACCTCAGGTTCTGGAGCAACAATACTTGGAGGAGTAAAGAATTCATCAAAGAACGGTTGAAACAACGTATCCCAGTCATTCCTAGTAGGTGGTATAAATGATGAAGTAGGGTTGTTTGGGACAAGACCAGAACTAATGTTACTGGGTCCCATTTCATGAAGTGCGGGTTCAGAGCTGCTTTGCTCAGAAGCCATTGCTGTCAGCTCATCAAAATCAACATTCATAGTTTCGAGGATCTTGTGAGAGTTACGGTTGTAGATTCGGTATGCCTTCTTTGCGGGTGTGTAACCAATGAAAATACCAATATCAGCCTTTGGTTGAAGTTTTCCCAAATTGTCACCATCATTATTTGGATAGCAAAGAGAACCAAATACATGAAGATATGATAAATCTGGTACTTTTCCATGGAGAAGCTCATAAGGTGTTTTACCATGGCGTTTACGAATTAGTGACCGGTTTTGGGTGTACACTGCTGTAGATACTGCTTCTGCCCATAAAAACAATGGAGCCTTTGCGTAAATTAACATCGTTCGAACAGCTTCCATAAGTGTGCGATTTCTCCTTTCAACGACACCGTTTTGTTGTGGAGTGTGTGCAACGGATGTTTCATGAGATATGCCAACTTCTTCACAATAATCACGCAATATTTGATTCACAAATTCGGTTCCATTATCTGTACGAATGCGTCGGACAGTAGTGTTGAGACGCACTTGAATCATCTTGAGAAATCCGATGATGAATTTAGGTGCCTCATTTTTTGTTGTAAGAAATTTCACCTATGTAAACCGAGAGTAATCATCGACAATTAAGAGGATGTACTTTTTGCCACTAAGACTTTCAACACGCATTAGTCCACAAAGATCCATATGCAACAGATAAAGTTTCTCTTGGTTGGTGTATTCCGTCTTGGGTTTGTATGATTTCTTAGTGCTTTTCCCCATTGTACACGCGTAACACAAATGATCCTTGTGAAATGATAGTTTAGGAAGACCATGAACAAGTTCGTTTTTCGCAAAGTGGTTAATAGCGTCAAAGTTAAGATGAGATAACCGTCGATGCCATAACCATGACTTAGTCTTCGAAGCTTTGGAGAGAAGACATACGGGAGAAGCGGCCATCATATCTTGTAGAGACAAAGTGTATAAATTATTCCCTCGAGTACCTTTCAGTAAATCAACCCCTTCCAAATTGCGAATGAAGCAGGTATGCTCTCGAAAAGCAACTTCTAGGTTTGCATCACAAAATTGTCCCACAGAAAATAAGTTGTGACCGAGACCTTCCACGTAATACACTCTTGAAATTATAACATTCCCAATATGATATTCACCGTAACCCATTATCTTTGCAATATGATCATTTCCAAATCGAACCGTACCAAGAAACTTGCTGACGAAATTTCTGAGGTGAGAGCGATCTCCGGTCATATGCTTGGAGCAACCAGAGTCCAAATACCAGAGAACAATTTGGACCACCTGTTTTCAACAACAACAGTAGACAATGCATTGGAAACTATTGGTTCCGGAGTGTTAGGAGATACAGATAAAATATTATCAGAATTACTAACATGTTTGTGACCTTTAGTTTTCCTGCGTTTTCAAATGTGAGTTTTAGCACTAACAGGTTTTACTATTCCAACTTTCTTTGGTTTTGGATTATTTGCGGGCACTACAGTGGGAGTAGACCTATTTAAAGGGCACTTGGTTCCTACAGTAGTGTCAGTGTTCCTAGTTAAAGGACATGCTTGTGTTTTGGTAGCCTTGGTTCTCCTAGTTAAAGGGCACGCTTTCTTCGCTTCAGTGGTTGTGATCCTAGTTAAAGGGCACATATTTCCTACTATAGTGAAAGTTTTATCAGTGGGGCGCCACATCCAACCAACTTGGGTTAACACTTTCCCAGTCGGTTTCCATTCTAATCTATTTTTCTGGGCATGCATCTCATTCACATGGTCAATAAGGCATGAATCATGACGACTAGAAAACATACATTCATTGCAATTCCAACATTTCAAATTAGAATTCACCGTAGGCTTAGAACGCTGCACAACCACAAAGCCTTTAGGTTTAGCTACAAGATTCTTTTTATTCAAAACAGAAATAACATTCCTAGGATGGGCTTCTTCTTTCTTCTTCACTTGACTACTAGATGGGGGCAAGATCCTATCATTCTTCTTGTTTCTTTTTAGCATAGATCTTTGAGCCTTAGTAGTGGTGCTTACTCCTGTAAAAGGCAACATGAGAATATTAGAAGCTGGTTTTGATTCCGCCTTATCTTTAGTGACCAAAGTTTGAGATGGTTTAGTCCTAGGGCCCTTATTAAATGGTGTGACGGCTATAAGGTTCCTTTTGATTGCACTAGAGGACGATGCTGAGAAAGTGGCTGCGTTATCCACAACATTCTTACCTTTTAGAGTACGAAGTGTTTCCTTTAACTCAGCCAAGACAAAATTTTTATCACAAATTTTTTCCCTCAAATTAGATATTTCCACCGACTTTCGATTCAATTGTTCAATCAATGATTGATTCTGTGCAGTGGTATTAGCACATGCAGGCTTTATTGAATCGAAGAGTCGTGTATTTTTCTGTTTTAAGTTATCAACTTTGGATAAAATCTTGGAAACTCGATTATCTAGATCAAGTTTAAAATTCTCAGCGGCCTCAAGTACATTCACACAGTTAAGCTCCTAAGATTTCTCTATTTCTATCGGCAAAGATTTAGCAACTTTGTCACTTGGCTGACGCTGTTTTGATTGTAAATTCAATCGAAATTCTTTTCAAAGTTTGCATCATCGATATTAACACCTTCGAATGACGTTTCAAAGATTTCTTGAATAAATTGTTGCTTGCATTCAAGCGAAATACAATGTGTTTGAATCTCATCAAAACGTTTTGAAAGCGAAGAATATGAATCTTAAAGCTTTAAAAATTCATCATCAGATTCGTGACAATTACTATCTACCACATTATCCACAGATTCAACATTATGCACAATAGAATCATTATCAACACTTTTATTCACACAGACAGAAACTATATCATGAGACATCACTTGCTTCAGAAGCTGATCATTTTGGCGTGAAACCCATTCAATTTCAAGTAAACTGTTTTCATAAGCATCATCCATTTCATAGAAAACACGTCTAACTTCTTATATTCACAAAAGCAAATCTTGATCAAGATTACTAAGACAAGCTTTAACATTCTTTACAAATGGAACAATTTCGTCACGAAACGCAGCTCTAGTGTGCGCTAAGTTCCATTCACCTTCCGTTATGGCCGAAGTCGTCGTACGTTCCAAAATGACCTTGTCAAAATCAGCTAAGTGTTGGTGTACCGCATTTAAGTTAACGGACGCCTTACTTACCGGTGGAATTAAATTCGTTAAATCCGTTTTGACAAGTGTAGGAGACGTACTAGGAGGGTGTTCATTTGACAAACTTTGGGGCACAAGAACTGTCAATTCAGCTAATTCCTTTTGTAAGTGAATGCATGTCTTTTTAGAAAGTTGATCTTTATTATACGTATCATAATCAATCGTATGGAATTTTGAAAGCATTTTAGAATGAGTTTCTTCCGCAAGTGACTTTGTCTCCTCAGTACTACGAACAAAAGGTGCTTCTTTCGATTTGCCAATTAGGGTCATATCATAAAGACACGGAATATATTCCTGAGCTTGTTTTGCATAACCTGGATTAGGTGGTAAATCTTGAAGACGCTTAAGTTCGAGTTCTTTAAATGATTTAGTTAAAAGATGAACCTTTTCTGTGGAAGCGTTTTGTTTTAAAAGCTGTTGTTCTTTGAATTTAAGAAGTTTGGTAGCATTAATTTCCGATTCAAACTTTTTAGACTCGAGAGTTTCGAAATCCATTTTAAGTTTCTGAAAATCACTGACAACCGACTCTTTTGCTTTTAATTCATTAGAAAGATTAGCTTTTAATGATTCTATTTCTTTCAAGTGTTCAATCTTTTCAAAACGAAATTGGTCAAATTCAGAACATGTTATTTTCTCTGCTTGAGGGACCATTTCAAAAGTTTTGACCTTTTCTTTATGCAACGCAAGCTTAGCAGTTAGGGTGGAATTGGTATCTACGGATTGTCTGAGGGCCATATGCATTTGATCAATAATATGTTTAGGTACCATGACCAAATCATGTTGAGCATAAGATTCCATACCCATCGTAGCATTTGGTTGAGGTTCACTCAAATGTGTAGGATTGGGTACCACATCATTTGAGTTACTAGTTCTCGAATGCTGTTCGAGGTTGTCATTTTCATGCCTAACTTGATGTTGGTTATCATCATTACCAAGATTGGTTGTGGTGGGTACCTCACTGACGACATCAGAACCGTAGTGAGAGAGATTAGCAACGAGAGCAGCTTGGGTTGAGTGAATGTCATCACAATATGAATCATATGCGTCAAGATCATTTGCTTGATAAGCTGCATTAGAAGTGGAAACGACTGCAATGCCTTCAGTATCTGCTGCCCCTGGGTCTGCAAGAAATGCTAACTCCTCTGAATCCAAAATCTTTCCCTTAGACTGAGCATCGACCAAATACATATTCTCACAAAACCATGCATCATCCCTTTTCCTTTTCGGCTGAGTGCATTGCCTAGCCATATGACCTTGTCCTCGGCAATTGTAGCAAGTCACAACCTTTTAAGGACCAATGGGACTTCCATTTCCATTAGCTTGTGAATTCACATCTTGAGCATTCACTGTCTTTGTAGGAGGTCCATATGAATTTTTCCTTCCCTGAATAGGTTGCACTGTTACTTGACCATCTTGAACAGTAGCTTGTTGTCGAGGATTTGAAGAGGTGCGGAGCTGATTGTTTGTTGGTGGAAATCCTCTAGTTGCAACAAGTTTTGACAAGTAGGCAGTGAGATGGTTTAGTACATCAGCTGGCGTATCATTTGGAGTAAAGACCGGTGCTTGGATTGGTGGAAGTTCATTAGAGTAGAAAGCTTGTGCTGGTTGTGCTTCTATTGGAAATTATCCTTGCTGAGGAGTATAGCCCATTGGAAAAGTGTTGGCTTGTGATGGTGATGTCTGATATGTTGGTTGTTGTGGAAAAGATTGTTGATGAACACTTGGTTGAAATGCTTGTTGTGGCATCATCGGTGGTTGATAAGATGGTTGTTGTGGTTGCTGATAGGTGTGTGGTGGTGGCTGCTGCAAGTATGATGGTTGTTGATAAGTATAAGCTATGTTTTCTTGAGAAGCATACATTGCAAGTGGATCATGAAATTGAGGTGTAGACAACCGAGCCTCGATAACATGGCATTCATGTTGTTAAAGAAAAGCTTAAAGTTGATCCACATTGGTGTTATGCAAGTCCTTAGCCAATTTAACATCCGTCACGTATTTTTTCCATTCTGGAGGAAGAGTGTTCAAATACTTGGTGTTCAATTGAAAGGTAGGAATTGCCATGCCATAAATATTAAGCTTATTCAACAATTTTGATAACCCTAGGTTTTGGATCTGTCACTTGGTCTTACTTTTAAGTTATTTTATGTGTGCTTACTTGAATTTTGTGTTTACGTGTTTATTTTGTGTGAACGAGGTTGGTGTGGTTATCATTTATGAGTATTGAAGTACTCATAAGTAAATCGAGGAACGGTTATTTCATGTTCATGAGCTCACAATTAGTGACTATGAAATGAAATGGTGATATTTTGGTGTTTACGTACGTATAAGTATTATAGTAATAGTATTTTTTTTAGGATTTACGGTTTAGCATTTAGAGGTCTCGGGTGAGGTAATTATCCATATGAATATTTTTCGGGATGGTTTTAAGTCATTTAGGACTTAGTTATAAAGTTTATTTCAAAATTTGAGATTTTTTTTAAAAGTGTATATTTTACGTCTTTTACGGTAATCGCGTAAAAACCGACTAGTTTTACGGTTTTGAGGTTTTGGAGGCTTTAGGAGCTGAAATAAATTAAGGAAAATTAAGGTAATATTATTAATACATATATTAATAATAAAAAGGGGAAAAAAGAATTTTAAGGGTGCATAGTCGGTTTTGGACGCAGAAAAGAAGGGAAAAAGAGAAAAAGAGGAAAAAAAGGAAAGTGGGCTTATTTCTGGACTAGGATTTTATGTACACCCTATATATTGTTTTTAATCACAATCAAAATTTACTATTATTCCCTGGAGATTAAAAAAATTCGTGGGTTTTCATGAGGGTTTTTAGGGTTCTTAATAATTTTGGGGGTTTTCATAAATCAAAGGTAAACCTTCATAACCCTTTTTAATTTAATTGTTTTTATGTTTTTATAATCATTCTTATGATGGAATAAGGGTTAGGGTTCATACAAAATCAGTAAATTAATGATGTGATAATCATAATATGATGATCATATAAATTAGGGCATGTAATTAGAGGGATTAGGGTTAATTAATGAGGTTGATTTTGTTAAACCCGTTTTTAAAAACTGGGCAGATTTTGTGTCAATTGTTTCATCATATCGGGAGTTTTATAAACTCTTATTTTACGATCCAAGTACCCCTGGAAATATATATGAAGTGTCTTTCCAATGCAAGAAACGAGAACTAAATTGGAGGTGGGGAAGTGGGTCAAAAACAGATTACAACAGTCGGAGGTCAAAACAGTTTTGAATTCAGCTTGTTTTCTTTTTAAGTTTTGGGTTGTTTGGGGTACTTAGGGTTGCATTGGGATCTTCTCACGAACGTGAGAGATGGTTTATATATTGTAGTAAGTATCTGCACTTGGGCTAAGGTTGTGGTTTAGGGTAAGACCCCTTAATGGTAACAAACTTTTAGTACGTTTAAAATCAAGAAATATGGAATGACAAAAGTAGATATATGTATATCGGGGCCTTAACAGTAGCTTTAAGGTTAGGTCAAGTGGGAGGTGTTAGCCAATATATGTAAGGGTATGAATATTCCTTTTACAGAAACCATGGGTATGTTTAAGTGGACGTTTGACTTAAAGTTTTAAGACCTAAAAACTGGGACTGTTTTGGGTAAAATATGAACGGGTTAGTTATTAAACTTAACCAAGTTAAGGACTTGTTAAGGAAGGGTAATGGGGTGATTAGAGCTTATCAATGAGGTAAATATGTAGGAATAGGCTAGATGTCCATCATAGGTTAATGAGCCATCTTAGTGATTGGTTCGTGTATTGATTGCGTGTTTTGGTTTGTTAGCTTGTTGCCAGTGCAAGGACTCGTGAAGGAGCTATCAGGTGAGTTTCATAGTCCCATGTTTACTATTGTTTTTTACTTCCAGATGGGATGGAAGAGACACTGTGTTGAATTATTTTCTAAATTAATGTTGTGAATGTTTTTAAGGTTTGAGATGGACTTGTGTGAACATTTATGTGATTAACTGCTATGTGATTCTTGTTTGTGTGTGATCTGGATTGGAAAGGTACATAGGTGTATGGGCGCCTATGGGACCTATGGTTAATGATAAGGCGTGATGCCTTGGAAATTGTGATTGTTGGTAAGACGTGATGCCTTGGAAATTGTGATTGTTGGTAAGGCGTGATGCCTTGGAAATTGTGATTGTTGGTAAGGCGTGATGCCTTGGAAATTGTGATTGTTGGTAAGGCGTGATGCCTTGGAAATTGTGATTGTTGGTAAGGTGTGATGCCTTGGAAATTGTGATTGTTGGGAAGGCGTGATGCCTTGGAAATTGTGATTGTTGGTAAGGCGTGATGCCTTGGAATTGTAATGAATGATTGAACTTGAATGCTAGTTGTTAGTACATAATTGTAGCGCATTGTCCATATGTTTATTGGTTTATGGTATTCACAGCTTATGACTTGTCTTGTGTTGGAGTCTAAGCCTATGACTCTCACCAACTTTATGTTGACGTGTTTTAGTGTCTCTTTCAGGTGATACTATGGTTAAGCATGAGAACATAAGTGGCTAGGATTGGAGAAACTTAGGAATGCATATAGAAGGAGAATCCCCGTTTCCTTCTTAGTTTTATTTGTTTGTTCATTTTAATAAGTGATACTGTGGCACACATATGATTGTTTTGGTATGATATTTGTTGTCTTGGGTAAGAAGTAGGACTGTTACTTACTTACCTAGACTCCTTGTATTTGTTGAGATATTGTCATGACCTTCGTGTCACCATTTTTACGACATTTCTTATTTCATATAGTTATCTTTATAGACACGCCATGTTGTGATGATATCCATACGTCGCGCCCCATGTTCCGCCATGGTGGGGTGTGACAGAATGGTATCAGAGCCAATGGTTATAGAGAATTAGGTTGCCTAGTCGCGTAGCCTAGTCTATAGCTTAAGGGTCCCTGCATATAGGCGTCATAGGAGTATGTGTGCATTTTATATTAACTGATGTGTTTGGATGTTATTTATTGCGATATTTTGACTAGTATGAATTGAACCATAGTAAGTTCATACTTAACTACATGTTATTTTCTTTACGAGTTTTGATTAGTGCGGGTGGAACCATGGTCGTATACGCTAGTCATTGTTGGATTTCGCTTAATTATGTTTTCATGTTCTTTATACATTTTGAATTTTGTCTACGCTGGTTCAGTTGGACTACGAGTTTATGTGTTTCGTGTATTGGCTATGTTATTTTAATACATGGGGTTTTGGATCTTATCTTGTGTGGTTATGTGCTTGTGATTTGTTGGATTATGTGTTATGTGTAGTATTAATTTCTTATAAGTGTCATCATAGGAGGGAGTACATTGGTGAAATAGAACATGTATAATTATGGAGGCCTACATAATTATATATGTGCCACAACACCACTGGACTTTCAAGTATGATTGCATGAAAGAGAGTTAATACATGCTTGTATAGTATATGTTGGATGGATTTGAGTGTAGGTACGCTTATGCCTATGTATGTAAAATTATTTTCTACTTACCGGTTGTATTCTTGGGATGGTTGCTAGCTCGTTTCTCTTTGAGATGTTCAACTTCTGTAGTAGCGCATTTCTCAGGTCCTCATTTCACGTGTTTGTTTGTACGGTCCTTTTGGCGTGAAGGATTTTGAGATGGTGGAGATTTATTTTTGGGGTAACGATGTCTTTTGTTTCGAGTTATACATGGTAAAAAAAATAGAACTTGCAAATTGAAAAAAAAAATATAGTTGTTGGTAGTCGATGAAATAAGGAAGTGTTGGGATCATGTTTCAAATAAGGTGTAATATAAATTCTTTAACATATAAGCATGACTCGGTTATTTTAAAATATTTTGGTTTTGATCACCTAAAGTTATTGTTCTTAAGTTAAAAAAATTTGTTCTTATTTAGTGAAATATATTAAAATCATGTAATTAATAGAGTTTTAATTTTCTGGAATTAATATAAATTAGGTTCTAGTTTTGGTAATTAATGGGGGGTTTTAGGGTTTAAAAATCGTTTTTTTAGTATAAATCGGAGTAGGCAGAAACTGTCGCTGAACTGTCAAAATATGTCGCTAACTGTCAGAAACTGTCGCTAATGCCTAGGCAGATTTTGAGAAAAATCGTTTTGGTCATAACTTATTCGTTTTTAAAGGTTTTTGGGTGATTCAAAAGCCTAAAATTATGTACTCGGAACATACTTTTCAAATATTCAGAAAGTTTCGTAATTGGAAGTTAGTAGCTTGGTCGAATTAATTGTACAAGTGTTGAGTTCAAGGTTAATTTTTGGACAACATGGTTTAAACTCGTGTTTTGGGTATTTTGCGGTAATGAACACTTGGAGGGTTAACATAGAGATGAGTTGGGATGGAATGTGAGAGTTTCTTTAGACTTCATAATACGTGGTTATATTTGATGAGTTTTGATTTATGGTATTTATGAGTAAGACTGAAATCGGGGTGACAGTTTTAAACCCGTCGAGTTATGTCATGGCTCCTAACTTGGTTTCAAGACAGTTCTTGTTTGATGAGTTGCGAGATTTAGTTAGGTTGGTTACATAACTTTATGGTTTTAATAGGTTTCCTCGCGGACGGTTAAGGCTCATGTCTTGTTGGTTGAGATTATTTTAGTATAAACTGAGTTCACGTTTGAACATGGAGGTTTTATCAGGGATATGTATCCTCGTTTGTTTGCTGAGAATAAGTTGGAGTTTGGGAGTAAATCTCAGGACGAGATTTCTATTAGGAGGGAGTGATGTGACAACCCTAGGTTTTGGATTTGTCACTTGATCTTACTTTTAAGTTATTTTATGTGTGCTTACTTGAATTGTGTGTTTACGTGTTTATTTTGTGTGAACGAGGTTGGTGTGGTTATCATTTATGAGTATTAAAGTACTCATAAGTAAATCGAGGAACGGTTATTTCATGTTCATGAGCTTACAATTAGTGACTATGAAATGAAATGGTGATATTTTGGTGTTTACGTATACGTATAAGTATTATAGTAATAGTATTTGTTTTAGGATTTACGGTTTAGCATTTAGAGGTCTCGGGTGAGGTAATTATCCATATGAATATTTTGCGGGATGGTTTTAAGTCATTTAGGACTTAGTTATAAAGTTTATTTCAAAATTTGAGATTTTTTTTAAAAGTGTATATTTTACGTCTTTTACGGTAATCGCGTAAAAACTGACTAGTTTTACGGCTTTGAGGTTTTGGAGGCTTTAAGCGCTGAAATAAATTAAGGAAAATTAAGGTAATATTATTAATAGATATATTAATAATAAAAAGGGGAAAAAAATGAATTTTAAGGGTGCATAGTCGGTTTTGGACGCAGAAAAGAAGGGGAAAAGGGAAAAAGAGGGAAAAAAGGAAAGTGGGCTTATTTTTGGACTAGAATTTTATGTACACCCTATATATTGTTTTTAATCACAATCAAAATTCACTATTATTCCCTGGAGATTAAAAAAAATCGTGGGTTTTCATGAGGGTTTTTAGGGTTCTTAATAATTTTGGGGGTTTTCATAAATCAAAGGTAAACCTTCATAACCCTTTTTAATTTAATTGTTTTTATGTTTTTATGTTTTTATAATCATTCTTATGATGGAATTAGGGTTAGGGTTCATATAAAATCAGTAAATTAATGATGTGATAATCATAATATAATGATCATATAAATTAGAGCTTGTAATTAGAGGGATTAGGGTTAATTAATAAGGTTGATTTTGTTAAACCCGTTTTTAAAAACTGGGCACATTTTGTGTCAATTGTTTTGATCATATCGGGAGTTATATAGACTCTTATTTTACGATCCAAGTACCCCTGGAAAGATATTTGAAGTGGATTTCCAATGCAAGAAACGAGAACAAAATTGGAGGTCGGTAAGTGGGTAAAAAACAGGTTACAACAGTCGGAGGTCAAAACAGTTTTGAATTCAGCCTGTTTTCTTTTTAAGTTTTGGGTTATTTAGGGTACTTAGGGTTGCATTGGGATCTTCTCACGAACGTGAGAGATGGTTTATATATTATAGTAAGTATCTGCACTTGGGCTAAGGTTGTGGTTTACGGTAAGACCCCTTAATGGTAACAAACTTTTAGTACGTTTAAAATCAGGAAATCTGGAATGACAAAAGTAGATATATGTATATCGGGGCCTTAACAGTAGCTTTAAGATTAGGGCAAGTGGGCGGTGTTAGCCAACATATGTAAGGGTATGAATATTCCTTTTCCAGAAACCATGGGTATGTTTAAGTGGATGTTTGACTTAAAGTTTTGAGACCTAAAAACTGGGACTGTTTTGGGTAAAATATGAACGGGTTAGTTATTAAACTTAACCAAGTTAAGGACTTGTTAAGGAAGGGTAATGGGGTGATTAGAGCTTATCAATGAGGTAAATATGTGGGAATAGGCTAGATGTCCATCATAGGTTAATGAGTCATCTTAGTGATTGGTTCGTGTATTGATTGCGTGTTTTGGTTTGTTAGCTTGTTGCTAGTGCAAGGACTCGTGAAGGAGCTATCAGGTGAGTTTCATAGTCCCATGTTTACTATTGTTTTTGACTTACAGATGGGATGGAAGAGACACTGTGTTGAATTATTTTCTAAATTAATGCTGTGAATGTTTTGAAGGTTTGAGATGGACGTGTGTGTACATTTATGTGATTAACTGCTATGTGATTCTTGTTTGTGTGTGATCTGGATTGGAAAGGTACATAGGTGTATGGGCGCCTATGGGACCTATGGTTAATGATAAGGCGTGATGCCTTGGAAATTGTGATTGTTGGTAAGGCGTGATGCCTTGGAAATTGTGATTGTTGGTAAAGCGTGATGCCTTGGAAATTGTGATTGTTGGTAAGGCGTGATGCCTTGGAAATTGTGATTGTTGGTAAGGCGTGATGCCTTGGAAATTGTGATTGTTGGTAAGGCGTGATGCCTTGGAAATTGTGATTGTTGGCAAGGCGTGATGCCTTGGAAATTGTGATTGTTGGTAAGGCGTGATGCCTTGGAATTGTAATGATTGATTGAACTTGAATGCTAGTTGTTAGTACATGATTGTAGCGCATTGTCCATATGTTTATTGGTTTATGGTATTCACAGCTTATGACTTGTCTTGTGTTGGAGTCTAAACCTATGACTCTCACCAACTTTATGTTGACGTGTTTTAGCGTCTCTTTCAGGTGATACTATGGTTAAGCATGAGAACATAAGTGGCTAGAATTGGAGAAGCTTAGGAATGCATATAGAAGGAGAATCCCCGTTTCCTTCTTAGTTTTATTTGTTTGTTCATTTTAATAAGTGATACTGTGGCACACATATGATTGTTTTGGTATGATATTTGTTGTCTTGGGTAAGAAGTAGTACTGTTACTTACTTACCTAGACTCCTTGCATTTGTTGAGATATTGTCATGACCTTCGTGTCACCATTTTTACGACATTTCTTATTTCATATAGTTATCTCTATAGACACGCCATGTTGTGATGATATCCATACGTCGCGCCCCATGTTCCGCCATGGTGGGGTGTGACAACAATAGGGTAAATCTCAGATAGTAATCATTGAGAGTCTCCCCTGGCACATAGGCAAACTTATCAAAAGTATCATAAATCTTACACTCTCGTTCTTGTTTAGTTAACGAGGTGCCTTGCATTAGAACACGAATTCTATCCCATAACTCTTTGGCAACTTTATGTTTGCTGACGAGTTTGTAGACATCTGGAGGAAGGGCTTGGAGAATGATATTTGTAGCTTGTTTATTACACTTGTCTTGTATCTTAGCATCTCCAGTTAGTTCACCCGTTGTGCGAGGACGAGTAACAACACCTTCCGTCACAGTACCATATACCAATGGTCCATTGAGCACCGATGCCCAAATTAGATGTCCATTCTCCTTGTTCAACATATAAAGTTCCATGCAGGAAGCCCACTCCTCATACATAGTCTTCACCAACATTGGTGGACGATTATCCGTACCCGAGAGGATGGACTTACCCGTAAGAGATGTGTACTCCATTTCAATAAGTTAAGATTTACAAAGTTGATCGAACAATGAGAGAAAGTTAATGTGTTTGTTGTTGTGAGTTAAAACCGAGAAATAATGTTGAAATCCCCTAAATTATGTTCTCGGTAAACCAAAAAATCCAAGACTAAATTACACACAAATTTTTAAAAAACACGTTTTTGAAAAATCTAGGAAATCTTGTCACTCTATCGGAATGCACAAAACAAGTTCTGTCGCAATACTTGATCACAATAACTATCAGAATGCACAAACAAGTTCTGTCGCAATGTATATCTGAATCCCTGTCGGAATGTCTGATCGCAATACCTATCGGAATGTATGATCGCAATATCTGTCGGAATGTATGATCGCAATACTTGTCGGAATGTATGATCGCAATACCTGTCGGAATGTATGATCGCAATACCTGTCGGAATGTATGATCGCAATACCTGTCGGAATGTCAGATCGCAATACCTGTCGGAATGTCAGATCGCAATACCTGTCGGAATGTCAGATCGCAATACCTGTCGGAATGTGGCTAAAGAAATTTTGGCAGAGTAACGTTTCGAAATTGCCTTATAACCGATCGCAATGTACGTTGCAAGGAGCTATCGCAATGTTTGATCGGAATAAGTGTCGAAATGCCCTTTGATCGCAATGTAGAGACCCTAAGTCTTTGCGATCGGAATGAAGAATTCAGCCCACTTTGTGATAGAAACAACTTTGCGATGGAGACAACTTTACCACTATTCTCGGAAAGTACACAACAAATTCGCAATTTTAATCCTAAAAACGAATCAAACACCCAAAAGTTTGTGTTTTTAAACACAAAATACCAATACCAAATCACTATAACAAGTAACTAGATAACGTATATCAAGATTAAAGCATAAAAACACAAAAAAAAATTGGTACGTGAGAAAAAAGGATCAAAATAGACGAAATGATCAAGAAAACAAACGCAAAAACCAAGCAATCATCCCATGGCTCTTGATACCATTTGTAGGATATGTAAATCTTGCTTATGTTTCAGAGAGAGAAACAGATAGAGAGATGGTGGATTTCACACAATTCTAGAGAGAGAAACAAATGTTTACTATGTGTGAAGTGAAGAACCACACACCCTCTTCATCCAAGGAGAGGGTTTATATACCCAAGCCCTTGTCATGGGCTTGGGCTTACATTTGGGCCGGCCTACACATGTTGTAGGCTAGGCTTGGGCTTATTAGTAAAATAACGATGTCTAGACTACGAGCTACTACTTAGTATATTGTCGGAGTGACCGAATCTTCCTAAATACGTAAAAACGTATTTCCAACACATGTCGCCCATCAGAATGGAAACACCTTAAAATCCTTCCTACCCATGTACTCCTAGTAACTCGAACCACCACACGATTCTTAGGGAACATGACTTAAACATCAGAAGAAAAATAACATACCTCGGGTACATAAAATAACTCAACAAAAGATAGAAACTACCTTGTACCAAATTATGTACTATAATGTACAATTTAAGCAAAATACAACAATGACTAGCGTGGACGATTATGGTTCAACCCGCACTAGTCACAACCCGAAAAGAAAATAACATGTGGCTAAGTATGAACCATAGTAGTTCATAACTTAACAAACATCACAAAATAACATCCAAACACATCAATTATTATAAAATGCACACATACTCCTATGACGCCTATATGCAGGGACCCTTAAGCTATAGACTAGGCTACGCGACTAGGCAACCTAATTCTCTCTAACCATTGTCTCTGATACCATTCTGTCACACCCCACCATGGCGGAATATGGGGCGCGACATATATATATCATCACAAAATGGCGTGTCTATAGAGATAACTAAATGAAATAAGAAATGTCATAAAATGGTGACACAAATGTCATGACAATATCACAACAAAGCAGGAGTCTAGGCAAGTAGGTAACAGTCCTACCTCTTACCTAAGACAAACAATACATAAACAAATCAAACATATAGGTGCCAACAGTATCACTTATTAAACAAACAAAAGAAACTAAGAAGGAACGGGGATCTCCTTCTATATGCAATCCTAATGCCTCCAAAACTAGCCACTTCTATTCTCAAGCTTAACCACATTCTCAACTGAAAGAGACACTAAAACACGTCAACATAAAGTTGGTGAGAGTCATAGGTTTAGACTCTAACGCCAAAATCAAACCATAAGCTGTGAACAACAACCACTAACAAATGAACATAGGGACAATGTGATACAAATATGCATTAACAACTAATATTCAAGATTTAACAACCAAACCAAATCCACGTCTCCCAGCCTTACCAAACACCATGGTCCCATAGGCGCCCATACACCTATGTACCAATCTCAAGGCCCCGCCTTGTCATTATCTATTGGTCCCATAGATGCTCACACATCTATGTACCTCCCCAAGGCCTCGCCTTGTCAACGTCCCCTTGGTACCAAGTCAAATCACAAACAATCATGAATCAATTAGTAGTTAATCACATAAGTATGCACAAGTCCATCACCAAATACAAAACATTCACAACATAATTTATAAAAACAAGACAGTGTCTCTTCCATCCCATTAGGAAGTGAAAATCATTAGTAGACATGGGACTATGAAACTCACCTGATTGATCTTCTCCAAAAGTCCGCGCACTAGCAAAAAGCTAACAAACAAAAACACAAAATCAACACATGAACCAACCACTAAAATGGCTCATCAACCTATGATGGACATCTAGACTTCTCCCATATATGATCCGTATTAATATGCTCTAAACACCCCATTACCCTTCCCTAACAAGTCCCTAACTTGGTTAAGTTTGACTTATCCCGTTCATATTTTACACAAAACAGTCCCAACTTTTAGGTCTCCAAAATATAAGACAAACGCCCACCTAGCCATACCCATGACCTCTGTAAAGGAAACCCTATGCCCTTACATATGTTAGCGAACACCTCCCATTTGCCCCAACCTTAAAGCTACTGTTAAGGCCCCGATATATATATATATATATACTTTTGTCTATCCGGATTTTACTGATTTTAAACATACAAACGGTTTGTTATGCTTAGGGGGTCTTACCCTAACCCACAATCTTAGCCCCAATTCAGATACTTCCTATAATATATAAACCAACTCTCATGTTCATTTGAAAGTCCCAATGCAACCCTAAGTACCACAAACAACCCAAAACATAAAAAGAAAACAGGCTGATTTCAAAACTATTTTGACCTCTGACTGTTGTAACCAGCTTTTGACCCACTTCCCTACTTCCAATTTAGTTCTCGTTTCTTGAATTTGAAAGCCACTTCAATTACCTTTCCAGGGATACTTGGATCGCAAAATAAGAGTTTGTAGAACTCCCTATATGATCAAAACAATTGACCCTAAATTCTGCCCAGTTTTTAAAAACGGATTTAACATAATTAACCTAATTAATTACCCATCACTCCACTAATTACAAGCCCTAACTCACTTAATCATTATAATATCATTAATATACTGTGTTTAATTTAAACCCTAACCTAAATCCATCCTAAGATGATTATAAAAACATTAAAAACAATTTAATTGAAAAGGGTTATGAAGGTTTTACCTTAAGATTAATGGAAGATAAAACAAAACCAATGAAACACTAAAAATACTCCACAACCCGTCGGCCAAAAACTACAGGGAAGAAAAAAATGCGTTTGATATAATGTGATGGGTTCTTTATATAGTATAAAAATCCTTGTCCAACTAAAGCCCACTTACCTTTTTCCTCTTTTTTTTCTCTTTAATCGGCCCTAAACCGACTTATACCCTTTTTTTATTTTTTTTTTCATTTATTGTTTAATATTACACTACTAGTATTTCCTTAAATTTCCTTAATTTATTACAACTCCTAAAACCTCCAAAACCTTAAAACCGTAAAACTAGTCAAATTTACGCGTTTACCGTAAAAGACGTAAAATATACAGTTTTATGAAAATTATTAAAATATGAAATAAACTTTATAACTAAGTACTAAATGACTTAAAACCATCCCATAAATTATTCCCGTGACTAAATACCTCATCCGATACCTCAAAATGCTAAACCGTAAATCGTAAAAAATACGATTTTCTATAATACATATACGTATACGTAAACCACTAAATAACACCATCTCATTTCATAGTCACTACCATGTGAGCTCATGAACATGAAATCATCACACATCGTTTCACTCACAAGGTACCCCGTACCGGAAACGATATCCAAACCACAATCTATACACACCAATTAGCACATAAACACGTAAATACACGTAACTAGCACAAAATAAAACTAAGTGACGAACCTCAAAACCGCGGTTGTCACAGTTATCCCGTTTATCTGCTAGTCCCATCATTGGGCTAGGCTTTGGAAAGCTTGCTCCTTCTGATAGGAATATCTCCCTGGAGGTTTTTTTGCAGCGGGGTGAACTTGTTGTTGTTGTTGTTGTTGTTGTTGTTGTTGCGCCCCTGCTTTGTTGTTCCTTGGAAGTCCAACGTGCGACTAATGTTTTGCCCATATCATTGTTTCTTGGGCCGGTCTTGGTATTTGTAGCCTGATGTCATCTGCCTGTTATCTGTTGCTGTGGTTTCTCCTTGGATAAATGCTCGGACCTTTTTCATTACCCCGTCAAATGTTGTCGGGGTTGTGTCGTTCAACTTTTTTATTCGGTCCGGGTTGATGATGCCTGCGAGGAATCCATAAATTTTAAGAATCTCCGGGAAATCCTTAATATGGTTGCATTCAGATTTGAAGCGCTCCATGAAGTCTTCAAGGCTTTCGTTGTACCTCTGCTTCACTCTCGCAAGCGAAACAGGGCTTTTGTCATACTTTTTCTGTTGCACATAATTTCTTCTGAACGCTCTCCTATGTTCTTCGAACCCATTAATGCTCCTTTGCGGGAGGCGGTCGAACCAGGTCCGAGCGTTCCCGATGAGCGTTGAGTTGAACATGTGACACCACACGGCCTCTGGCCATTTTTCTATCCCTGTTTGAGATTCAAACACTTTTAGGTGATCATTTGGATCCGTCGTACCATATAGGTCTTGATATTGGATGGCATGCGTCTATTTTTGTTATCCTTGAAAGTAGTTATGTGCTCCAAAAATGCACTTCCTTTCTCTCGACACTATGGCAAGGTCCATTGATCTTCACCTTGTATCCTTGGTTTTTTGGGTGCCCTGCGGTGTTTTCTGTCGTAGTCAGAGGAATCAGAATCCTCAGTGGATGAAGGGGCGACCCTTTTATGGAGAGGGTGGCGGTCGCTATAATTAGAGTCCGGGGAATCTTCACTTGAGGAATTCCTCTAGCTCGCCCTTCCAGTGCTCTTACTTCTTTCCTGAACTTGCAGATCCTGAGATGAATCTCTTTCTAAGGGGCCCAGTCTTTTAAGGGTGCTCCGTCTACCCGTAGGGTCGGGCCCTAATCTGTCTTTCACGCTTGAGCACTGATGGTTATTGACTGGTGTAATGAAATCGTCCTCTTCTTTTGGGTTCTCAGAACTGTATGAGGACGATGCGTCTTCAATGGGAGGCGCATCCGAAGGAGATGTTGGGATCTCAGTCGTTCTTTCTTTCTTTCTCTTCTCCTTTCTAGCTTCCTTGCTAGGTCTTGACCCTTCCCTAGCCTTAAATTCTTTGTCGAAGTCTATACTGATCCGAAGATCTCTTGTTGGATTCGCCCTCATTTGTGCCCTCATTAGTGGGATCAAAGCTTCATAATTTTCTGCGACATAGTCGCTCATACTCTACTTCGTGGAGGGGGGAATTTCCTATATGTGAAAGAAAAAAAGACAATAGTATGCTTCCTAGTGCACCCTCTTTAGTGCTTAACTGATAAAATATTTGCAGCGACGAGACATGTAATCCGAATTTTTGAGAAACCACGTAAATAATTTTTGCTTTCTTTTTTATAAGTATATATTATAAATAAGTGTGCGTTATCTTACAAAATGAAACACACATGCAGACTTTGAGACGAAATAGTCAATAGTCAATAGTGTGTTGTTTACACACATTAGAATATAGATAGATGGCGTTTGTATTTCAAAATATAGAAAACGCAAGACTAACTGGTTCGAACTCATAGTGAAATCATCTTGGTATCACTAATTCACTATTGTATATACTTGTATAGATAGATATCTTAGGCTGCTTATTCACCATCTATGTGTTTGTATCACAATGATTTTGTTCTGTTTTTGAGCCATACGATCTTCGTAACAACCAACGCGACTTCAACATGCGTATCTTCCCTTGTACCAGAAACTATGTGCTACCATGCGATGAAGAGCTGGTTGCCAAGGGATTTACTCTCCTCAACTCTTATCCTTTGAGCCCATGCTATTTACCTCCCTTGGTTCTGGACCATGGTAAATGTTGTTGGAACACTAAACTTAATACCAAACAAACAGCCTTGCAGCAGCACTTTACACAACCAAACAGTCCTTATTGTACCATCAAACTTCATACCAAAAAACGATGCAGAAAGGAGAACTGCAGATTTGAAAAATGATCTCGTGGCTTACATATGCAACCAAAGAAAAGGTTCGATTCCTGTTTGGTTTTTTCTCATCTTCCTTTGCAGTTGTGAATTTTTGTTTTTCTTTCTCATATCTATTTTAATATGAGTTTTTGCAGCTTGATTATTTAGATGAACTGCACTCAGTTTCTTCTAGCGAGCAACGTCAGTCATTCGTAGAAAAGCTCGACAAGGTTCTCTCTCAATCACACACGCATACATAGATAGATACTCATAAAATTTAGTTTTCATCAGTCATTGACATTAACATGCATTTTCTTATAGGTGCAAGACTGGTTGTACACTGATGGTGAAGATGCTTCAGCCGCTCAATTTCAAGAACGATTGGATCAAGTGAAAGCAATCGGTGACCCTACTTTCTTCAGGTATGAATCAGTTCTTTTGACATAAAAGGATTGTTATGTTATAAAATTAACTCTTACTAACATCACTACAGATACAATTAACTGACAGCAAGGCCGCGAGCATCACAGAGTGCTAAACGGTATTTGAGCGAGCTGAAAGAGGTAAATACGATCTGATTCTTTAAGCTGCGGAAAGCCCTATCTTGTGTCATCTATCCTTGGGTTAAATATTTTTGGGTGAAAATTATGACCCTATAGAAACTAATTAAGTTAGAATATGGAAATTAATAAATTATGTAACATATACTTACATATCTGCCACTTGATTGTTCTTTGTGTATGCAGATCGTTGGTGGGTTACCATCAACCACAAAATATAAAACTCTAGCTACTGTTTGTACAATTTTCCAACTTCATCACCTATGACGAGATCCCTTGGGACAATATTTGGTGGTGGTACACCAACTGGGGTCCCGACACTATAACCTGGAGCAAGATTAACCGGTGTTCCTACAACTGGCTGACCACCATATATGGGTGGTTGTTTGCTTGATTTTCTTGAAGGATCATTTGTTGGTGGTTGAGGAACTAGGACATCCCCATTGTTGGCACTGGTGATGTCATGGTACCTTGATCGTCTCCTATCTTTAGTGTTCATCGAGTTCAAACGAATGAAATACTTCTGTGCATGGCTTGCAACTTGAGTGGGTGTGCTAGTCACCACATAATTTATGGATATACTTCGCCAATAACCTTTCCCGTATTTCTCCAAACCAAGAAGAAACAATCTGCATCGTAATAACATCCTTCCTGGACATAGAAGGTCGTGTTTTCGTAAATGACAGAACGACTAAAGAGAAGCTGCATAAAAGATCAAAGAAAATTTAAAAGTTATGAACACACAAATGTATATGACAAGCCGAAATCCGAGACCCTTAAATACCTATTTCATATGTTCTCATCTCATGAGCCAATTTCATAACCATGGATTTCAAAAGAGAAAATCGATAAGGTAAAAAACTTTTATCTCTCATAAGATTATTTTGTGCTCTTTCTATGCTCCAAGAATTATGCTGAAGGCTGTTTCCGCACTCATTTCCAGATACAACGTAAGGCAGAGAGTCTTAATAAATGGTCAGATGATAAGGAGGCTGAACAACAAAAGCTAGTTTAACGGTTACTCGTTTGTGTTTTGTTGCTTTTATTTCAGATAGTATTTTTAGAACTGTATATACAATACGCCATGTACTTGCAGCATCTCATTTTCTTGTTGGACATGAAGTACTGCAATAAAAAAAAGAATCCAATAATAAAACATGTGCCAAATTCTTTAGGAAAGAATTTCTATAATAAGTGAGATTATTTTTATAGCTTCTTCCGTACAAGCTGTCTGTGTTATACGCTTGAAACGAACCACCTTTACATCAGTCAACATATTGCGAAAATCCATTGCTATTATTACCTTCAAATTCCTAACGCTAAATTGAAACTCCATATCAACAGGATATCTGCATCCAGCACTCTAGCCTATACTTCTCAAGAAGTCATCAGCAAACTCCATCATCAGGATATCGCCTATTTGAGTAGGCAAATTTGGTGGGCCGGTCAGGTTGGGCAACGGGTAAAAAAGGGTCATATTGGACCGGACCACAAAGCTATGACTCTTCTTTCCTTCAATTTTATCTAATGACGCTATTAATATGATTGGAAGCCTTTGTTGCTACAATGATGATTAAAATTGTAACAAAAACCAAGTTGGAGATTTTATGCAGGGTTGTATTGTGAATTTCCTAGCCTGTTTGACCCATTTACGTTTTCGCCACAAATTTTATAAGTTTGCCCATTGTCTTATCAAGACAAGGTGTCATTCATGATTTTCTCCTTTCCGTTGCTGATAAGCTGTCTTTATCATACTATTTACCACGTGGCGAGCACAAATAGAATCCCAAAGCCAAAACCAAAGCTTGAGAAACCGGTTATTACGTAGTATTAATGAAAATTAAATATATATGTAGCAAACTTACCAACTTCTTCATCCGTGTGTGGATCTTGATTATTGTCTTTTCTCTTTACCATAGCTTCATTATTTATTACTTCCACCGCTTTTATGTTGTGCAGAAGCTGGAGTGTTGCTTAATTCATCCTGCATGAGAATAATGGTGAATGTGTGTTTATAATTTGTGACTTAAGATTTAATATAATACTAAAATATGTGAGACAGATTGCATAGGATCGGTGGTTTTAATCACTAAAGGAGCAACTGCAGGAGGGTTGTGTGATTCGATATTCTCGAGTGTTATAAGCATTGTATCCTTATGTATCAGTCAATAGTTTACAACTAAGCATATCAAGTCATTGAATTATATCAATGTGATTAACAGTTTTTAAGGGTTGTTAGACCCACTAAAATTAGTTTACAACCAATATCAGCAAGAAATTAAAGTACTGGTCATATCCTCATCAAGAGTGTTCAACACTTATTTGTTCCAAGCCAAAACAATCATCTAACTTAGGTATAAAAGGCAATACAAAATTCATTGGTAATTTCTGTTGCTTTTATCTGTATATAAATGTCTTATAAAGCCAAAACAATCAAACTAAGCCTTTTGTTCATGTGAAGTTTTTCTTTTTTTTTTAGAACGGAAAATGTTAGTGGTTAGTAGGTCCAGTCGTCAAATGACATCCAAGCGGAAGAATGTCTTCTTCGAACCCTCGCCTAGTTATGTTAGACTCCTTATCCGCTTCGCCTGAAAGGCCCTTGACAGGTCTTGAACCCAAGACCTCCAGGAATCCTTCCCCAAAGAAACCACTTAGTGGGGCCTTAGTGGCCAACCGAGCTAAGCTAGTTGGTTAATGAGCCAGTTGTTCATGTGAAGTTAATGAGCAGATTTTCTCTATAGCTATTTACGTTCACAATATCACTTTTAATATCATTCACAGATCAATGATGAGATAGGTAGACTACTTGTATTCAAAAAGCAAGACAGATTTTCATAGCACAACATTTAAATCATATTTTCAAACACTAAGTACTAAATTAACAAATAAGGAAACTGTTTTTGGAACCAACTGATTTTGACTTTTGACCTGTATAATTATATTCAACGTAATGCAGCCCCTTAAAAACATCATATTGTCAAAGCACAGAACTAATCAATCCCTAATCCGTATTTGCAATAAAAATCAATATTCTAACCAAATAACTGAAAATTATTATCTGATAATCATATCTGCGTATTTGATTTTTCTATCAACTCGATTTCACCTCCGGTTATAGCTGTATGGATGATTCCAGCAAGCACACTCTTGCGTTGTGTGTTTGATATCCCGAATAACACTCCCTGAAAGTTAATTACAGTTCCTTTTAGCACTACACGAAAAATATGACCAAAAAGGCTAAAACTATCACATGCCAACATTTATAGATTGTTATCATAAGTTAGATAATACATTGGATGAAGAGGTTGGTGGCTGTAATACAGATTTTCATGAATTAACAGGTAAAACGAGCTTCTTCTTAGGACCACCAGCTTTTCTAAAGTTCATAAATACAAACAAATAAGCATGTAAAATTAATATGCATATAGACGTAGTTAAGCTTCATTTAAGGTGTAACTTTGTACACATGGTAGTAGTGATTCGCGGTCACCAGGTCAAAAGCCTCGCCACCCAAATGAGCGTGACCATCTACAACAACAGTAGTGGTTCCACCCTTGCTGATATGCAGAAGCAATACATTATAAGTCCCACCAGCAAAATCAAATATAAATATAATTTACTCTTTTCAGCACTCTCTTTTCAACCATATGTAATTGCATACGTAATTCGCTCGAAAACCAAGCCAATCAAGCCAGATAATTAACGCTCACATTCTGAAGGATATGAAGAATGTTAATAGTTGGTGAACTTCAAAAAACAGGAAGTGCTTACCGAGTAAAGGGTACTGACCATAATCCGTTTGGGCAACAAACTTTCCTGGTAATAATCTTAAGTATACCGACCACCAACAAATCATGTTGCTAGTCAAGTTGTTGCAACACCGTTGACCTTGTAGTTAATTCCTGTGAACAATTTATCATTTGTACCAAATTGAATTAATCTAGGATGTTTTGTTTTATATATCTATAAAGAAATTGCAATCCACTGGAAAACTTCATTGACACATAGCTTTTCTTGCACCAGATCAGTAATTTGAGAAGCATCACTTATATCGGGAGATGAAGGACAAAGATCAAAATATTGTTCTATTTCATTGTTCTTTGAAAATCCTTCATAACTTTTGTATTACTTGCCATTAATTCTTGGCTACTTGAGAATTCATTGACACATATCTTGTCTTGCACCCAATCAATGGTTTGAGAGGCATGACTTGCATTAGGTAATGAAATACAAAGATCAAGATCTTTTCTTTTCTTTTCTTTTTTTTCCTCGATTTTTTCCTATTTCATTATTTTCTCGATTTTTTTAATTCGAAGCATTAGTTTAAAACAGCTAAGATTTAAAGAAACGATGATATGAAGTATAAGAAAAGAGGATAATAACAAAAAATAATGTGGTTCGACATTGGAGAGCTATATTGCGCATTCTGTTTTGGCAAAGTGGTATGCAACATTGGGTTTCTCTTGCCAGTGTTAGAAGAAGAAGGGCCAGAGGCATGTAAGGCTGTAAACACAACAACACATGTTTAGAACAAATAATTCAGGTCACCTTTTGTTTAAATCTTACTTTTAATAACAATTAGTGTGATAAAGATGATTATGAAGATCATAATATACATTAATCATCTAATAATTGGAATAAAATGATTTGACTGCTGATATTCATGCACCGGTATAACCCGTTACTTACTTTCAAGTGCGTTATAGAAATCGCGTTTGAGAAAATTGAAACCGACAATGATTCAAGGAGTTCCTAAAGTGCATCGATGTTGATTCATAATCACGACTACTATCCCTAGAAAAGTAGTTCAAAAGTTGAATAAAGGATGAACACCCTTATGAGAATGCACGCTAAGAAATTCTCACAAGTTTCAATTAGTATAGTATATTGTATACTGTATGTTTGAATTTGTTTACTGAAATTACTCGTGCCTTTTAGAATAAAAAAGGAGCAACTAATTTGATAATGTTTTATTTTGTTTATTGTGATTGCAGAAAGTTCATCTGAGGGGTTTGGATTTACTTTGTATATAACTGATTATCTGCTTAATCTTCCCATTCAAACCTCCCTGGAATTAGTCGGCTCACAATCTTCCCATTCAAACTTTTACGTAATCTACACCAAAACTATAATATATGGTCCTATGATTGTCTCATTTCCTTGAATCTGTTTCGCAATATTGTTTTATAGTTAAAACTTTCAAATGAATGAATACGTTTTCATTAATATATTTCTAAATTCTAATTATCTTAACATGGAGAAGGGGTGTACTGATATACAGTATATAATAGTCATGAAACATACAGATCCAATTATTAGCTAAAACTTTCAAATGAATGATTGAATGAATACGTTTTCATTAGTATATTTCTAAATTCTAATTATCTTAACATGGAAAAGGGGTGTACTGATGTACAGTATATAATAGTCATGAAACATACAGATCCAATTATTACTGTGCGTTGATGCAACTATATGTGACATGCTTCAACTGTTTACAGCTTAAATAAGTCGATAAACGCATAAAGGTAAGCTAATCCAGACACCCCCTTATGAACATGTATAAAATGATCATGAAAGTCAGGAAAACTGTTACCTGAATGAAATCTTCATGGATTACATAATCATGTTCTGGCACAGAGCAAACTCCATTGAACCCCTAACAAAAGAAGATGAATACTGAGAAGACAAATGATAAAAAAAAGGATAATTAGCTTACATTTAGCTGAGAGCAGGAATGCAATGTTGTTGCAAATACTGAAATCCGACAATAATCAGCCTTGCTTCTCGTCCATTTGGGTCTTCTGCAATATGATATTTTGCTAATTTGCTTGAAGATGAAGGTCATCACTATGTTATACGTTTCCATATGGATAATTACCAAGAGTAAATACAACCTCACCCAAAATAATTAAAAATCGTATTCAACTTGAACCACACAGTCAAATTTTGTTGTGTCACCATCTACAAAGTTAGCGTAACTTTCTTCACCTCCGATTCCAATAACTGTACTGCAGCAATATTAAAAAAAAGGCACGATGTTAAATTTAAGAATAATTTTAAGAGACATGAAATGGAAAAAGAATATTATCGTATACGTTTTTGGTGTCAACAGTAAGCTCAGATAAGTGTCAAAAGAGATTACCCAAAAAATAAGAGATCCTCTAAAACGACATGTCATTATTACTGCAAGATAGCACTAAGATTATTTATAAATTTTACTTTCGTAATGCACAACAAACAATCAAATAAGCATAACGCACAAAAAACTAACATGCATGACTTCTATACAACATACTTTTCCTTGCCAACCGTCAACTGAGATCAGATAAAAAAAATAACCATGGATTCAATCATGTATCATTCTCGGTAACTTTGTTTCTGGAGTTGTTGTTCATTTCAATCTGAATAAACTTAGAATTAATATCATGAATGTTGCAAATAACAGATCTTCAGAGTTCCTGAGTTGCACCTATTTGTATACAGAATCATTAAGGTATAATCATTAAGGTATAGAGATTAAAAAGGAGTCGTGAATGGATATTAGGGTTTGTCAGAATCTTCATGGATGTCAGTGTTTTGTCAAAAGGATATAAGTGAATATCAAATCGTATATTGACTGAAAATAACCGTATATTAAGGTTTCGTATATGATATTATGGTTTTGTATATGAATTATGGTATATTTATTTTGTTTTAAAGATATTTTTAAAATATCAAATGTTGCTCAGTGGTAGAGTCTTTGTCTTGTGAATAAAAGAACCCGGGTTCGAACCTACATAATTCAATTTTTGTTCCGAGTTTTTTCTGCCATGACATGCACTAAAATAATGATGATGTGGATTTATACATGCTTATGTGGCATATCCCTCCTCTTATATATAATGTAAAGATATATATATATATATATATATATATATTATATATATATATATATATATATATATATATATATATATATATATATATATATATATATATATATATATATATATATATATATATATATATATATATATATATATATATATATATATATATATATATATATATATATATATGTATATATATATATATATATATATAAATAAATATATATATATATATATATATATATATATATATATATATATATATATATATATATACTAGCCTTTAGACCCGTCCGGTGGACGGGCTAGCTTTAAGTATATATTTTTAATGAAAATTGAATTTATGTGTGTTTGTATTAGAAGTTTAGTATATGTAGTGTTAGTTATGGCATTGATATTTTAATAATGTAGCATAGAATAGACAAAAATAGCATAGTTTAAGATATTTTATTTATTTAAGAATATTATGAGTTAATTGAATTTGCATACATTAACGGTATAAATAAGTTTGTTACATTAATTTTTTTAGAAATTTAATTATATTGTATAAATATTTTATGTATTTTTGAATTTTATGAGGTAATAAATTGTGTATATGTTAATGTTATGAATAACGTTTTTACATTAGTTTTTTTGAAATTAATATTATTGTTGTGCTTTTTTATAGAATTTTGTATTTAAGGCATTGTTTCACCATCCTTCCTTATATATTTTTAGAGCATTTTGTATTTATGGCAACATTTATAATTCCTATATATATTTTTATAGAATTTTATATTTAAGGCATCATTTGTAATTCCTATTTTATTATTGAAGCATTTTATGGAATGATTTTTATAGAATTTGGTATTTAAGACATTGTTTCACCATCCTTCCTTATATATTTTTATAGCATTTTGTATTTAAGACATCATTTGTACTTCCTATATATATTTTTATAGAATTTTGTATTTAAGACATCATTTGTAATTCCTATTTTATTTTTGAAGCATTTAATGGAATCATTTTTCTAGAGTTTTTTATTTAAGGCATTGTTTCACCATCCTTCCGTATATATTTTTATAGAATTTTGTATTTAAGGCATCATTTGTATTTTATTTTTGAAGCATTTTATGGAATCATTTTTATAGAATTTTGTATTTAGGCATTGTTTCACCATCCTTCCATGTATATTTTTATAGAATTTTGTATTTAAGACATCATTTATAATTCCTATATATATTTTTATAGAATTTTGTATTTAAGTGATCATTTGTAAATCCTATTTTATTTTTGAAGCATTTTATGGAATCATTTTTATAGAATTTTGTATTTAAGGCATTATTTCACCATCCTTCCATATTTATTTTTTATAGAATTTTGTATTTAAGGCATCATTTATAATTCCTATATATATTTTTATATAATTTTGAATTTAAGGCATCATTTGTAATTCCTATTTTACTTCTTAAGTATTTTATGGAATCATTTTTTATAGAATTTTATATTTAAGACATTGTTTCACCATCCTTCCTTATATATTTTTATAGAATTTTGTATTTAAGACATCATTTTTAATTCCTATATATATTTTAATAGAATTTTGTTTTTAAGGCATCATTTTTAATTCCTATTTTATTTTAGAAGCATTTTATGGAATCATTTTTATAGAATTTTGTATTTAAGGCATTGTTTCACCATCATTCTATATATATTTTTAAAGAATTTTGTATTTAAGGCATCATTTGTAATTCCTATATATATTTTTATAGAATTTTATATTTAAGACATCATTTGTAATTCATATTTTATTTTTGAAGCATTTTATGGAATCATTTTTATAGAATTTTGTATTGTTTCACCATCCTTCCGTATATATTTTTATAGAATTTTGTATTTAAGTCATCATTTGTAAATCCTATTTTATTTTTGAAGCATTTTATGGAATCATTTTTATAGAATTTTGTATTTAAGGCATTATTTCACCATCCTTCTATATATATTTTTATAGAATTTTGTATTTAAAGCATTATTTGTAATTCCTATATATATTTTTATAGAATTTTGAATTCAAGGCATCATTTGTAATTCCTTTTTTATTTCTGAAGTATTTTATGGAATCATTTTTATAGAATTTTGTATTTAAGGCATTGTTTCACCATCCTTCCTTATATATTTTTATAGAATTTTGTATTTCCTATATATATTTTAATAGAATTTTGTATTTAAGGCATCATTTGTAATTCCTATTTTATTTTTGAAGCATTTTATGGAATCATTTTTATAGAATTTTGTATTTAAGGCATTGTTTCACCATGATTCCATATATATTTTTAAAGAATTTGTTATTTAAGGCATCATTTGTAATTCCTATATATATGTTTATAGAATTTTATATTTAAGACATTATTTGTAATTCATATTTTATTTTTGAAGCATTTTATGGAATCATTTTTATAGAATTTTGTATTTAAGGCATTGTTTCACCATCATTCCATATATATTTTTATAGAATTTTGTATTTAAGGCATTATTTGTAATTCCTATATATATATTTTATAGAATTTTGTATTTAATGCATAATTTGTAATTCCTATTTTATTTTTGAAGCATTTTATGGAATCATTTTTATAAAATTTTGGATTTAAGGTATTGTTTCACCATCCTTCCTTATATATTTTTATAGAATATTGTATTTAAGGCATCATTTGTAATTTCTATATATATTTTTATTCAATTTTGTATTTAAGGCATCATTTGGAATTCCTATTTTCTTTTTGAAGCATTTTATGGGAATCCTTTAATGAATTACATGTGTCATTTTTATATAATTTTGTATTTAAGGAATTGTTTCACCATCCTTCCTATATAAGGGTTTTTGATTTGATTTGATATATATATACACACACACATATATATATATATATATATATATATATATATATATATATATATATATATATATATATATATATATATATATATATATATATATATATATATATATATATATATATATATATATATATATATATATATATATATATATATATATATATATATATATATATATATATATATATATATATATATATATATATATATATATATATATATATATATATATATATATATATATATATATATATATATATATATATATATGTATATGTATATATATATGTATATGTATATATATATATATATATATATATATATATATATATATATATATATATATATATATATATATATATATATATATATATATATATATATATATATATATATATATATATATATATATATATATATATATATATATATATATATATATATGTATATATACATATATATATACATATACATATGTATATGTATATATATATATATATGTATATATATATATATATATATATATATATATATATATATATATATATATATATATATATATATATATATATATATATATATATATATGTGTATATATATATTAAACCCTATAGAATTAGAATTGTTTGTTCATTTTTTATTGAAGAGAAAATAAAAATAAGAAATGAATTTCTATTTTTGTTCCATCGCCGGATAGAATGCAAAGGGATATAAAGGTTTATTTTATTATTCCCCGTCTATAAATATCCAAATTTTGATACCTAATACCCCATAGATTGTTCGAACTGTATAGCAACAATAATCAATTTTAGCTCGAATGATTTGTAGTGGAACCCTGCCTTCTCTGATCCATTCAACACGCGCAATTTCTTTTCCGTCGATACGTCCTGCAATTTGCACTTGAATTCCTTTTGTATCTGCTTGTTCAGTTAATTCTATAGCCTTTTTCATTGCTTTGCGAAAAGAAACTCTATTTTTTAATTGGCCGGCTATAAATTCTGCAAGAATATTAGGGTTTCCGTAAGGCTTTTCGATTCGTGTGATGGCAATGTTAAGTTTTCTATTTACAGAATTAAATTCTTTTTGTAAATTCATCTGTAATTCTTCGATTCCTTGGGGTCGACTTTCAATTAATATTTTTGGAAATCCCATATAGATTATGATTTGGATCAGGTCGATTCTTTTTTGAATCTCTATACGCGCAATTCCCTCAACGCCTGAGGATGTTTTCATAATTTTTGTACATAATTCTTGATATAATTTCTTATTTTTTGATCTTCTTGCAGACCCTCAGAATAATTTTTTGGTTGTGCGAACCAAAGGGAATGATGACCTTGGGTTGTACCAAGTCTGAAACCAATTGGATTTACTTTTTGTCCCATGTTCCCCCATTACTATTACTATACATATGATAATACGACATAGTTGTATCTTTTATTTTTCCATTTTGTTTTTGTGACCACGTAATAGAGTCGGTATCTAATCCACCTAAGGATATATCTTTCATTACAATAGTTATATTGCAGGTAGGTTTGTGTATGGCAAAACTACGCCCTCGAGCTCGAGGTTCTAATCTCTTCACGATAGTACCTTCATTTACTTCGGCTTT